>CM069445.1:53785537-54229150 GCA_035610835.1 Ophiura sarsii | reverse complement strand
ATCTTTACTTTTCCAAAAAGTCAAATATCCCCAAAATTATGTTTCCGTTAACATAAAATTTGCCAAAATCCAATACAAGTAAGTGCTACTTTTTCTGAAAACATCCTTTCGAGGAAATGTCACTGTTTCGGAAAAGTAAACATGATATCAAAAACAAAAACTTTTTATTGGTAGCCAAGCGTTTTTTCTTTTCATAATCATTTAAATTTATCAAAACGATTAATTGTGTGTGAAGTTATGTTAACACTGCAATCTAATTTTAGAAGGGACTTACTTTTTTTGACCCCTTTATTTCTACCCATTTCCAATTTTCCCAAAGTTAGAAGCATGTCCCTATCCCCAGTTTCATTATTATAACATTGTATGTATATTTTTATGTTAGGTTAACTCACCTTCCTTTTACAACACAAAAAATGTCTCTTCATTTTTCACACTTTGGGAGTGCTGATCTAACACTGTTGAAATGGGGAATGTTAGGAGCACAGATGGGCAAGCCTGTTTTAGGGGTTAAAGGTTAAAATGTTCTCCCCCCCCCCCCCCCCCCCCCCCCCCCCCATTGACACTATGGACAGGTGAGTGGAGAGGGGTCAAAGTTTCCAAGATGAGAAGGATGTTGTTTTTTAGAATATTGCAGGCAGGTTGTAATTACCACAACCACAAAACCTGTTAATAATATGAACAAATCATGAAATATATGAAATATAGTCAATTGATAAGAAAACCCTGGACTTTTTGGAGGGGGTTCGGAGGGGGGGAGTACACTTACCCTTGTATCATAGCATCAATATTCGACCACTTTGTTGTTAAAAGATCGTCTCTCTGAAACACTTTTGAATTATTTACACAAGCGTTGCCAAATGCTACAAAATCACCATCATTTTGATGCATATATTCCCACAACAATGTCCTTCTAGTCCTTCCTTCAATACCACTAATCCTTTCTGGAGTCAACTCACAAACTCTTATTATTTTGCCAGCTTCATTCAGCTGGTAGGATTTGCGCACTGTCAGAGTGCAAGAGTTCACCAAAGTGTTATCTTGTATGTTGGTACCGGATGATATCGGGACAATGCCCGGTGCAAAATGTCCCTGCAGTACAAGCCATCGAGAGTGGGATATGTTTTGCGAATTAATATTATACCCCATGTTCAATGGAAGGACATTATCACTCCCAGTGGGGGCAGTGTTAATCTCTCCACTGACGAGTGCGGTGTTTAATTCTGGCTCAGGAGGTATAACTTTGTCTGCATCTCTATCTTGATCCACCTGGTTTACTACATCCTGTTGTTTGGATAAATCTTGTACAGCCTCTGTTGTATCTGGCACCCTCTGAGAGGCACTATCACCATCACCATTGGGCAACTCAACACCTTTATGACTGATAGAATAACTATGTTCTGTCTGTACTATCCCAGACAATGTAGCATCACCACCTGCAATGGCATCTGGCAACTCTTTTTCCACCTGTGGTGGCGCAGACTTCTCTTGCAAAGCTCTCTGTTTTTCCATCACAAGCTGGTTTCTTTCCTCTTGAATCCGTATTAAATCCTGCAAAGCCGGCTTGAAACTTGTACTTGTTTTTTTAACAGTGGCGGCCATATCTTCTCCCATATCAACACCTTCTATATCAGAGTCAGAGTCGGAGTCATTTGCCGCAGGTTCTTCCCTTCCTAAAAGGTTGGAATCCAGAACTATGATTTGGTCAGGTAATGTAATGTTGACGGTGACCTGTGAAAAGTATTGGGATGAATCAGAGTTATTTATATTTATGTTTTTAAAGTTAGGAACATAATCATATCTAGGGAGTTTTAATGAGCATCCAGCTTTTCGGCAGTATAACTCAACAGCAATAAAGTGGCACAGACAGAAAACGGTCAGTTCCTAACACTCCATGGTGTCATTAAAGCATTAGTTTCCTTGCAAGTTTGCTGATTAAAGGTCACACCCTAGTATCAGTTAGAGAATAAAATTTACTAGGCGGTCACCCGGGGTTTGTCGGTTCTCGGGTTTGGGCGGTCACCCAGGGTTTGTCGGTTCTCGGGTTTGGTGGTTTGTAGAATGCATGCATAAAGCCCGATCTGACAAAGTTTAAAAATTCAACCCCTAGATGACCTTTGACCCCGGACGACCCAAGAAAAGCAAAGCCGTTTTATTTTTTCCACGCTCGACTCGCATTCGGGCTTCCCGTCCCCGAGTTTAAGCCCGATCGGACAAACTTTGAAAATTCGACCCTTAGACGACCTTTGACCCCGGACAACCCAAGAAAAGCAAAGCCGTTTTATTTTTTCCACGCTCGACTCGTATTCGGGCTTCCCGTCACCGAGTTTAAGCCCGATTGGACAAACTTTGAAAATTCGACCCTTAGACGACCTTTGACCCCGGAAGACCCGACAAACGCTAACCCGTTTTATTTTTGCCACGCTCGCCTTGCATCGAGCATTGTGATCACCGAGTTTAAGCATGATCCGACCAACTTCAAAAAGTTGACCCCTAGATGACCTTTGACCTCGTATGCTCTAGCGAATGCGAACTTGCTCTTGCGGGGACCGAACAAACAGATCACCGAGTTTCTCATCACCGAGTTTCTCATCACCGAGTTTAAGCCCGATCAGACAAACTTTAAAAATTCGACCCCTAGATGACCTTTGACCCCGGCCAACCCAAGAAAAGCAAAGCCGTTTTATTATATTTATGTTGCTTTTCGGCAGTATAACTCAACAGCAATAAAGTGGCACAGGCAGAAAACGGTCAGTTCCTAACACTCCACTGGTGTCATTAAAGCATTAGTTTCCTTGCAAGTTTGCTGATTAAAGGTCACACCATAGTATCAGTTAGAGAATAAAATGTATGATAACAGTTTGTAGCTGTTTTGCTACATACGTTGGTCTCTTATATGTATAGGCGGTGGCTGTACCTTATTTGGAGTAGCTGTATGTCAGCCATACACGACGACACCCATATTATGGTACAGCCTATACATGTACATAATGTGACTAACATATATATATAGCAAAACAGCTACAAACTATATTTTATTCTCATCCTTATTTCGTATTGGTTATTTTTATCTTTTAGTATAAAAATAACGCTTTTTGTTAGATTTATTTTAATCTAACCACCACAAATTTCCCCCTTTGTAAAATTGGCAAAACCAATGAGTTGTTTACCAACTTGCCTTCGAATAATCGCATTCTTTAGGACACACACACACATGG
This sequence comes from Ophiura sarsii, assembly GCA_035610835.1. Classification (NCBI taxonomy): domain Eukaryota; kingdom Metazoa; phylum Echinodermata; class Ophiuroidea; order Amphilepidida; family Ophiuridae; genus Ophiura; species Ophiura sarsii. The sequence goes on along the minus strand of CM069445.1, from coordinate 54,225,935 downwards.
CAACTCTGTGTTATACTAACAACGCATACACCAGCAACTTTGAGTAGGGCGTGCTTGAACATCTTTTAAGATGTCATCAATACCATTGAAACGCGATGACCATACACACAAAAGGTATGAAGTAAAGCCCCGCCCCAAACTCTATATTATTGGTCTCATAATACACTACCGGCAAGAAGTCCTTACACAGTGATTATATCCTAGAAAATCCATCTTCTTTGAACATACTATTGAATATTTAGTAAGTAACGATGCAACATGTGTGCATTATATAGTTCTTCTTCATAAATTCATGTTTGTTGCATGTTACGATCATCACATACAAACCTCAATAAATCGAGAAAAGTCAGAATCTACACAGTAAAGTCCCATAGACCTTTGCCTCATTAAGGTTTGTAATGCTCATTAAAATGAGCATTACAGATCCCTGGCATAATAATTGTTCATGCTTGCATTTTGTAAAATAATGTAAAATTAATGATTTGTCGGAGATGATTTTTGCAAGCAATAATATCCCATAGCGCTATATCAGCGAATATGAGCTCATGAATATATAATGAGGCAAATGTCTAATGGAAGTTTACTGTGTAGATTTTGACTTGTCTCGATTTATATGGTTCTGTATGAAATTTGGTGATCATAACATGCAATAAACATGATTTTTTGAAGAAGAACTGTATAATGCACACATACACCATCTTTACTAGTGAAAATAATCAATAGTCTGTTCATAGAAGATGGATTTCTAGGATATAATCACTGGGTTAGGACTTCTTGCCGGTAGTACATATAGTGCGTATTGGCAGAAAATCAGCTGAAAACTAATCAAATTGCCTGTTGTCATCCAAAACCACACCCACTATGTAAGAATAAACCATAACATGATGGGAGGAATGTTAAACAACAATGTTAATACCGTTAAGCCCTTTTTAGTCCTCAAATGTATCTAAAACGATTGATCCTTTCATTGGAACAAATTGTCAAATAATAAATTTAGACCACAGTCCCTGTGGTCTAGTGGATTAACCAATCGCCGCGAATGCGAGAGGGACCGGGTTCGAGACAGTGTATTTTGAAGGTCTTTGTTAATTTAATTATCGCCAGTTTGTCCGAGTCTATATATTATTTATTCATTTCACTTACTCGGCTGGTATCATTTGCTTGATCCTCACGTTTATTTGATTGAGTTTCGCTTGTCATAGATTCTGCTAGAATCATGCTTATAGGCCATCATAAATTGTTAATATTTACTCATAATAAATTTAAATGTAAATCAACTCTTCACTATTTGTGGTAAGGGTTTTATTTTACCAACAAACTCTTACCATATTGGATGCATACAGGGACAGAAAGCCTGCACAATATCCACCCATAGATTCATTGTGTAGCACAGTGGAGTCATCTGAAATAGATGGAAGATAAATGCATTAATGGGTGAGAGAAGACAAAAAACACAAAAAAAACACCCATACTGCAAGTCAAAACCTGCGAAGCCCCTGGCTGTGAGATTCACCTAATGGGAGTAGTTTATAATACCTCTTTAATCAGCGAATGCTAGAACATTTTGTAAGGAAGTCTTGTGGTCATATTCGAACATTTAATTTGCAAAATCGATCAACATCGCATTAACGACTCCAATTTGTGCACACCCTGTATGAAGCTTAACCAATTACGAAGTTAATCGGTAAATGGGTACAAGAGTACACAAAATGAGGTCAAAGCTCATCATGTAGGGTCATTAGAGGGCAATCTGTTCCCCTTTGTGAAGTTCCCATTCAGTCACATGACGTTAAACTTGAAATATTTTGCTAGCATTGTATAAGGCTGACATTTTGCCATATATGGATTGCACAAGATCGACATCCTCTTTACCAGGGAAAACAAAATTGGGTCATCAACAATAGACTTGTTTAGTTTTGTTTTGTTTAATTTTCCTTTTGGGTTTTTGGGTGGTATACATTGTTTTTGTCGGTCTGAATCATTTGAGATCACCGACATTATCATTGCATTGGAATATTTTTAAAATTACAACAAACAAATAAAATCATAAAGAAAAACGTTGTTGACCTGACCAACATTCGCTTTCAAATGACTGAAAAATAGGAATTGTATGGATTTCAGATGAACATCTTTCTTGCTCCTTATCATCTACTGAAAATTTCAGACATTTCAGAATCTATATTCTTTCAAGTTAACCATTTGAAATAATTTGCTTATGAGCTCATTTGAAGTCATTTTAACCCAAATGTTTAGGAATTTAGGTATAGCTTAAGGCTTAACCCGATCTCACTGGGCATGTATTTGGGAATAAAATCAGGGGAGAAAAACAGATCAAATTCTTTAGGGAAATCAAGTTCCTTTGACACCGGGAATTGAACCTGGGTCGCCCGCATGGAAGTCTGGCACCTACCTGATCACGCCATATGGTCAGCTTGAAAAACTTGAGTTTGATAGCCTTGCCTGATTGCCCCACAACATTGGGAAAGTGTGCGCTATAGTCGTCGTCAGAATACTTCGGCACTTTTTTCTGTGACAACAGCGTACAGCGTAAACACGGAAGTGCATTGTAGAACAGCGTCGAAACAGCGTTATCTTTGAGCAGTTCGACGCGTCGCGGACTCTGTAATCCGATTGGCCGCGACCGTATCCATGGGTCATGAATGTCCCCGCCCACACGCTCAATTAACTAGACGCGTGCGTTGGCGGTTTTTAAAAAGTGCCGAAGTATTCTGACGACGACTATAACAGTTCCAAATTGGCGAAGCCTCCTTACAGCATCGAAAGAATACAAAAAGATGCTGGCGCGCATGAAGGCAACAAACACACTGTGCATCATTTGTTGTGACACTTGCGTGTGGCCAAAACCGTATGCGTGTGGCCATAATCATGCGAATACGCTTGGATTACTTTTGCATGCGCCAAGATAAAAAAACGATCATTTCTTGCCAATTTGGAACTGATTAAACGATAATATGTGGGATTTCGTAGTGATGGGGAAGGTTAGGGTTAATGGACTATTTCATTGCACTGAATGGTATTTTCATATTACCTGATGTGTTCAGCCTTTCCATAAATGCTTCCATCTCAGACATGATACCCTCTGGTATTTTAGAGAAGAATCTTTCTTTGTAGGCTAGTGACAACTGTGTACTGATTGGTGCCAATGGTATGACACGCCTTAACCGTGGATTCTCTCTTTGATTCCTCTGAAGGGTAAATGTTACAGATGGGCAAGATACAAATGATTAACGGTACGGTAACGAGACAGTGACGTAACTGCGTAGTCTACAAATTGCAGCACATAACGCGTGCGACTACTTGAGGCGCTGGCTTATATACACGAGCGTTGAAAGACGGAAGATACAAGCGTGTGCCTATTAAATACATCACTGTCCAGAGGAAGCCAAATAGAGTATAGTCTCTTAAAGACAACATCAATCAGAGGGATACGCACCCTTTTATTACATACTTGATGACTTAATTTAGATGTTGGTGCTGTTCAATCAGAGATTATGAAAAACAGGGATGATCGTCTGTATTGAAATACAAAACGTTTACTATGTCTGTCTCGCTCAACAAACCGATCAACACCCAACTTACAAAGACAATTAATTATTTTTCAAGTGGGTGTTAGTACAACAACAACAACAACAACTACAACTACAAAAAACTTTCAAATGTTGGGAAATTGTACCAACATTTTGAAGCATTTCCAAAAATTTAAATTTTCCCCTTAAAATTTCAAGTTCCGAAATTAGGGTTCATAAAGATGCTCTTAACACTTTCCACGCGGCAGGCAGCTGCAGACGACATTCCAAAATTTCACAAAATGTTTCAAAAATTTCGCAATTATTGCATTTCATTACCATATTTAGAAACACCATGAGAAATGCATTGAAATAAGTACAAACATGCCTAGTATTGGTTCAGTAATCCTTGAGATAGACTTTGAGATTTGGGAAAGGTTTTTTGAAAAATCTGTTTTGTATATGGAAAAACCAATAGCTGCATGGAAAGTGTTAAAGATAAAGGGTGACAATGAGATTGAAGTCTGCTAAACTTACATTTCTATTACAGAATCCAAGCTTCTTGAGATTAAAGAAAGCACTGCCGAGTATATCCTCATCGTATTGATGGTACAGCCTATACAGTAACTGGTTGTTATACAGTAGACTATCACGTGACGAAAGGGAACTCTGATGAGAAAATAACAATAAACATCAGAAGATGCGTAATTTAGTCGCTGAAAATAGAATGGCTTTCTACATGCCAGAGACAATAATGGTAAGCTTCAACTTTAATGACAACAGTAATGAATATGGAGTAAGATGACATTTTTTAACTGTCTTAATTTTTGTATCATCATTTTTATCTCTTAAAATAAAGCTAATTCTGGCCGAGAGTTACTCTTTTGCACAATTGATATTTTGTATTTATTTGATAACCTTTCTGAAATTGCAGACTTTCGGCAATACAAGCACTCACCAAGATCATAGAGTGTAGGAGTTTATAGTGAATGTCGTTAGGCAATACAAGCACTCACCAAGATCATAGAGTGTAGGAGTTTATAGTGAATGTCATTAGGCAATACAAGCACTCACCAAGATCATAGAGTGTAGGAGTTTATAGTGAATGTCGTTAACATTTTTCACATCTCTCTGAGCTAGGACAGTATCGCTGCTTTGATGAACAGGCTTGTGCAGTTTTGTGATGGCATAATTTCTCAGCTCTCGCAAGTCACTCAGAGCCCCTGCTGACATATCAGAATTCCTAAAATACAACCACAATCAGGATTTAGTGAGTTATAATTTTAATTTGACTTAGTTATAGTTAGAAACATGATGACACAGGGATTGCAGAACATATATGTACAAAATCTGATGCAACTAAACCATATCAAATTGTAGCATACATTGGGTATCATAGCCACGTCATGCAACGTCTAAAGAAATTTTTCAATCAAGAAATGTTTCAATCTTGCTATGACCTGTATGAATTATTTCTGACCCTTCAGCATGTATAAGTAAGGCTGCCCAATGGTTATGCATAGGAAGTGTTGCTTTATATGTTCAGGGACAAGAGCGCTTACAAGGTTTGACATGTTTTTTGCCCTTGAACATGTTTGAGCAGACTGCCCAAAGGTTATACATGGGAAGTAATACTTTATTCATGCTGAAGGGTCAGATAAAGATACAGGGTTTTGACAGAACAGCGACAATTGCTTTTTCATCAGAGAAAAATTTAAAAGTAACATGTTAACAGAGCAACTTGTATCGGTAACCCTAAAAGCATATTACTTAAAATATTTCTTCAGATGATATACTTGTAAGAAATTCTTAAGGTGATTTGTTTTCTTCATTTTTTTGTAAATTTTAGAACGCTACTTTTGAAATGTTTGAATATGTGAACAATTTACATGATTTTCAAGAAACTAAACTGACTGATCTTACTTGTAAGGTCTGTTTTCTGAATACAATTTTTGTTTTCTTTCCCCAAAAGCCTCCTTAGTTTTAGCTGTACAAAGACATTCTACTCACCTAAACTTTTCCTGCAGTTTGAGCACAAGTTTCTCATATTCTTCAGCACATTCCTTGACATCGGTAGAGTCTGTGTTCAGTTGGTTTACATTCTCCATAAGTTGCTGCAAAAATGGAATATTATTTTCAAGAGTTTTCAAAAGTACTTGAAGGATCACACATGAATTATGAAATAGTTAATCAACCTGTTTATTACATTTAATGTTTGTAACCTTATTGTATTTCATACGGGCCTACAACATAACTCATCACATAGAAAAATGCTGTAGCTTTGACAAATTTAACCTTTTGTTCAATTCCATACAAACAATCAGAGTGAAAATCAATATCAATTTGACAATAAATCAGATCTAAATCAAAACATACACTTTTGTATCTGAAACTGGCCGTATATGACCTTGGTCATAGCTATTTTGTGCAAAAAATGACTGAAAAATAATCTTGGCACAAGCTTTATGACCAACAACCTTTTTCCCTAATGTCCCTTTGTTGTTTTGGGGGGAAAATTATATATTCCATATATAATACTTGATCATCTACCTTTGTAAAAATGACACCAGAACTAATTCCAGTTGAGGAGACAGCATTTGTGCATATGTGTCAAGGTTGGCGTTACATTATGTTCTTATTTGCATTGTCTATTTATGAAATAGCACTCAAATCCTTGGTCATCCTTGGTCGTTGTTGAAAGGGATTTGCGTTCTGCGCGTCTGTGTGGTTTACTTCACTCGGGCATTGCCATTGTGAAATAAACCATGCAGACGATGCGAACACCGTTGTAGATTGGTGATATACATACGCTGTAATATGATTTAATCCCTAATTACTTGGTGAAAAATCTAACACCTTGCTTATTTGCACAGAGGAAGTGAAATGTAGTAAGTGTAAGATTTTATGGTTTGCCAAAGATTAATAAAATACTAACATTTCTCGATCTATTCTATAAACAGCACACCATCAATGGACAGGAGAAACCTTTTTGTCTTGTATTGGCGTAACATGCCACTGAAAATTAGGGTAGGGTTGGTGGGATTTTTTCTTCTTCAAATTTTGAATTGTATTGTATTAATACTAAATGTGATCGCCCAAAGTCAAATAAATCACAAACTATCATGATGTTTTTTTGTTTGAATTTTTGTTTTGTTTTTAAATTTTTCTTCTGCAAAAAAAAAATCAGGGTCTGGGGGGGGGGGGGGGGTTATGCCAATACAACAACAAAATGATTGGCCTAATTTGCATATTTTGGCCCTACGACCTATTCCACTTCCACTAGAAACTGTCTTTCTATGCGTGTGTATATACGCCAGCACCTCGAATAGACGTAGGTAGGTAAAGATTCATGAAAGACATTTTTGCATAAACAAGTTGAGGGAATGAATAAAAGAAGCTTTTTTCGGTTCTACCTAAGCTATCACAAATTAGTCTAGTGCAAACACTAGACAAGTTGTACAAGTTATACAGATTTATTCCATAATAAACATACTATGGGCTATACCCTACCTTTTTTGTAGGATTCAAATCGCTACCTCGTCACCATCGCTGACAGCCTAGCTGGTGTGATGGTTGTGGCATTGGCTCTGGGACCAAAGGGTCCTCGGTTCAAATCCCAGTGTCATCAAATTTGATTCAAAACGTTTGCTTTCAATTCATTTTTCTCAAAATGGGGACAGTTTCATAGTTTGAATACTTACAACTAGGCAAATTTGTGATAGCGTAATCATAGGTAACACCCTCTCCCCTGCAAATGATGCCATTTTCTTTACCTTATCAGCCTGTGCCTCTTCTAAACAGATCTTGTAGTTGAGTGATGTATGCTCATTCTTGAATATATGTCTATTCCTTTTGCTCAAAGATTTGGTCGTTTTATCATTGCTCCTCTGACGAAAGATAAAAATGTGTTTTAAAGGTTAATATTTGGCGAACAAGTTTTTGTGTTGTTTTGTTTTTACCAACACTCTTCATTATTGATAGTTCAATATATTAAATATATTGGTTATGTAATTGTATGCATGCACATCTTCAATTCAAAAAACAAATTCATGAAATTACCCATACTTTTGACCCCATACTTGATACAAATCAGCTCGAAGCAATTGTCCTCATAGAAACAATTTGGAAGGCATATCTTATCTAGCTTGTCTTTTAGATAAACAATTGCATTGCAGATAGTGACATGCAGCTTTGTCACAGTAGTAAATGTGCGAGAGTTCTGTTGACAGGCCCACTACATTAATAATAATAATAATAATAATAATCAGTATTTATATAGCGCCTTTTCCAAATGGCTCAAAGCGCTCTAATTTCGCTGCTGGTGAATCATCAGAATCAGGTCACGTCAACTAGGGTGCTGCCAATTTCTAGCGCAAACCTATCCGCACTTAGATTGTAACATCCACCATTTTTCAATGCAGCTCCCCAAATACCATTGGGTCAAGGAAGTTTTTGATAACCGAAACAACTGATCACCGATTTTGAAAGCAGGAGGAAACCGGAGAACCCGGAGAACCCGGAGAAAACCTGCGAGTCGTGCCCAGAATTGAACCCGGATTTCATTGGTGCAAGGCGAGGGAACTACTGCTGCGCCAACACGCTCACCCATTGAGCATGACAACCATTCAATTGCTCTTGATTGATTTAGATGAGAGATGGAGGTCCTATAAGTTGACGGGAAAAAAACATTTTTGACAACAAAAATTAATTCAAATCAAGCTGGGTTTTTTGCACTGGTTTTGGAGACACCATGTCACACAACCCCTACCCCCTCTCTCAAATTTCTGACCCCCACCCCCTTTTTCTGATTTCAAAAATTAAAAAAAAACTGAACTGACTGACTCTTCCTAAGAGGTTCGTTTGCCTGTACAACATGGTGTTTTTTCGTCGCCTTACCATAAACATGGATTTTTTTCTCCCCCCCCCCCCCACCCAAACTTTTTTCTTGCCCCCCCCCCCCCAAAAAAAGAAGAAATGCTGATGCTGGTGCCGCCACTGCAGCACAGTGGTGAATATAGTATAGGCCTGTAAGTGGTTTGGGTGGAAAGGTTATCAGGAAATCTGACACAATATCACCAGCCACGCCTCTCTTGACACCTCAAATGATCATCTTATGATACACATCTCTTGCTATCCAACCCACCTCGATATACTTATGCATAATATCTCTGATGACAAACCACGGCACAAATGCTCCTAATGACTTGGCTTTGGTGTTGAGAAGAGTAGAGGCAACCCGGAACAGCAAGATCTGAAGAAGAGAGAGAGACAAGTAGCAAGTTACATTGATACAAATTCATATTCTGACCGATTTCTACATTAAGGTCATGACTACTGATACAGTTCAATTGTAATATAAAATATTATCACTGAGCAGAAAAAACTGTGTCATTGGCCCCTTTTTCTATAATTTGTGTTAAACATGTTCAAAGTACAAAAATAGAAAAGCATTTTTTTCCTAATCTACAAAATAAGGTATCAATGGAAAAAGATACACAACACAATTAGTGTGTTTCTGTTGAGTATCCACAATTTTTCCAGTGAAATTCCTCACCAGATAATAGCGGAGAATGGGGTGTTTCTATTGACGGCTGTTTTCCAAGGGAAGATACGAAGTTACATATTATATTGTTACATGCGTGCCTTGTCGGCTAAAGATTGTAAGCTTTGGCCAACTGCAAGGCATTGTGGGTTGACCTAGTTTGACAATATGGTGCTGTGCAAGATGATCGCTAATGTGATCATGACATTTTATACACAGAACTACAATCAAGGGGAAAAAAGGTTGTCACCCTTTGCCCTAATTAGAGGAAAAAACGCCCCCTCTCCCCAGAGGCAATGTTGATCCGAGTCATGTTATCAGAAGCCTTGGCAGTTCCCCCAACATTGATTGATGGGGGATGGAGAAGGATTTAAGAAAGGGGGAGACTTTTGCTTTCTATTAAACAGTGCTATGTCCATACTCTGATCTCAACTGTGAGCACAGGGATAATTGTAATAAGTTGCGTCAAGTGTGCCAACTATTATTTTCCTTGATTATAGTCCCGCTAATCATACATGAGTGGTCCTAATAAGTCCTGTGTCGGAATGTTTTGTGTTTCTACTAGAGTTATCCTGATAATGTCATCAGTATTATTCTTACTCGAGCAGGATCAATTCCAGGGGGAAAGTTTCTCCGCTTTAGCTGGAGAATAGAGGAGAATGTCAGTTTCTATTAACAAAGTTAATTTTTTATCCGGATAATGGGTCTCAATAGAAACACACTAAATTTTAAAGTAAAAGTTTCACTGAAAAATTGAATGTGTATTTTGAATATTACTCTTCACTCTCACACTCACAGAGGAGTGAGTTGGGAGGTGGAATATCTTGAATTTACTCTCTCTAAGAACTCACCATGCTATCTTCCTCTGGGGACCAATCCACTCTCATCTTCACCATCTTATTCAGAGCACTCTCATCAATGTCGTCGTAAGTCTTGGTGTTCCTTACACCGTTGGCCGCCCAAGGTTTGCGGATTTTCCTTCTCTCATCCACCTTTTGTTTCTTGATCGCAACATCTTTCTTTTTGGCTTCATTCTTCTGCTCTTTCACTTCACTGTTCTTCTCTAGGGTGATCTATACATGAACATCAGGGACCAACAGGAATAAACAGGAGAACAAAGGGTTCCTATACACCAGTCCTAAAACACTTTTCATCTAGAAATACTTTTGAAATTCAAAATACTTTTCAAAATGTAAATCACTTTTTTCCCCTGTGTAACAAAATCATGCAATAAAATATCAAATAAGATAATTTGTATTCTCCTTCGGCAAAAAAATATCCATGTTTCTGGTTACTGGACACTCTACTGGGGACTTCATGGCAGGGTTAGAAATTCATCAATTGATTATAGGGGACAGGTTTGCGAGAGTCTTATTGAATTCTCCCAAATTTTATAAATCACACAAAAACTCAATTGCTGAGAATCTTGGATTCTCGTAAAATGTGGTTGTGAGAATCTGTTTGGATTCTCGCAAAGTGAAACAAAATTATAGCCCTGCATGGGAAACATGCCAAAAGTTATTGACCTGTAGATGATAATGTATGCTTGTCAAAAGGAGATTTACTCACATAAATTATTTCTTGTTTTCCATGTTTTTATCTGAAACTAAGCATTTTATTACTTCATCAAGGCCTACTAAATGATAACTTTGTTATTCCCTGGTTTTTTATGCAATATGTAAAATATTAATGTGTTGGATTTCAGCTGAATGTAATACAAACCAAAACATTAATATATTTTCGTATTGCATGAACAACAGGTGATAACTAATAATATCATCCTACATTTTCATCATATAGCTGATCAGTTACAAATTGGCGAAGCCTCTTTATAGCAGCAAATGAATACAGAAGGACGCGGGCAGGCATAAAGGTAACAAGCGCACTGTGCATCATATGCCTGATGCGTGCGTGCGGCCAAAACCATGTGCATGTGGCCATAATCGCGCTTGTACGCTTGGATTACTTTAACACACGGAGAGATAAAAAAACAGAGTCACTCTTATCTATTACATAAACATTTTGACCCGGCAGGGGTGTGAGAGGCCACAAATAAAAAAAAGAGGAAAAAAACGTAAACTTGGGTAAAAATGCCAAATATTGGCTGAAAAGAAAAGAAAAGGCTGAAACTTGTAGAGGTTCATTTATTTATCAGGTTTTTTTCCCAGAAATAGTTAGTAAACATATCCGTGATGGTGTTTTTTTTGGTGTGTTTAATCAAAACTAGCAAAATATGAGTTAGGCCGTTATCGTAGCAGGGTGACGATATATGATCCACTGATCAACATCGTTAAAAAGCCAATCACACATTATAGACAAAATAGCAATATATATGAGTAAAACCTGGTTTCAACTAACATGAATTTCATCCACATACACAAACCCGATTGTTTCACCAAAGTTACTGACCTGTTTCTTTGTCTTGGCGGGTGGTGAAGCACTATCATCTGTCGGTCTTTTTCGTTTCACTGCTGCCTTCATCTCTTTGTGATCTTTTTTACTCACAGATACAACCTCTACCGATGTGCCTATAGGACAAATACCAAATTTGATTGAGTAAACACATCAACTTTCACTTTAGATATATTGATCAAATATGCCCTACATACAACATACACACAAGTAAATTGTTTTTCCAATGTACTTCCTTTTATATCTTCTGCCTAATATACTTCCATATACATTATACTTGATCTACATTGTGTGTATTATAATTCAAAAAAATAATAACAAAATACAAAATTTCCCCCTATAATGAAGAATTAATGGGTCAGTCAGTATATTTTTTTGTTTAGAAATTGGGGAAAATAAAGAGAGATGGCATGCTTTTTCAGGGTCGGTTGGATAACGGAAAAAATACCATTTTTTACATCTACAAACCAGTACACTCAATCCTCTACCGTTATTTAGGACTGACCTTTAGACATGTTACTTCTCCTGTACTGAATGCTTCCAAGTCGTTTGACCTTTGGCCTCTCTCCATCTTCTGCCTCCCCATCTTTTCCATTCTCAGAAAAAGGCCCACGTTTTGGCCAGGTGGCAACATATCTCTCCAAGTTAACATCAGGCGTGGAATGAAACCAGTTCCAGTTTCTCCTTAGGTGACTGTATAGGAAAGAAATTTAAATCAGTCATATGTGACGCGATCAAGAGGAATGAGTCGGATGTCGACCCTGGTCGAAAATTAGTTTTTAATACAGTTTTAAAGAAGACACCTAGAGCTTTCAGAAACTGAAAACCCCATGTCGATACGACGTTTTGTTCCAAAGTTATGTCAAATTGCACCTCTACCATATCTTGGAGCTATTCCATCGAATTCACCCATGTGTTTACAATGCACTGTGGGATACAACTACACCCAAAGAAACTCAAATCCAGTCCCCTGCACCTCTATACCATATCTTGGAGCTATTCCATCCAATTCACCCATGTGTTTACAATGCAGCGTGGGATACAACTACTTACCCACAGAAACTCAAATCCAGTCCCCTGCACCTCTACCATATCTTGGAGCTATTCCATCCAATTCACCCATGTGTTTACAATGCAGCGTGGGATACAACTACTTACCCAAAGAAACTCAAATCCAGTCCCCTGCACCTCTATACCATATCTTGGAGCTATTCCATCCAATTCACCCATGTGTTTACAATGCAGCGTGGGATACAACTACTTACCCACAGAAACTCAAATCCAGTCCCCTGCACCTCTACCATATCTTGGAGCCATTCCATCCAATTTACCCATGTGTTTACAATGCACTGTGGGATACAATTACTTACCCAAAGAAACTTGAATCCAGTCCTCCTGCACCTCTGCCATCACCTGGCGCTATCCCATCTACATCAAATGGTTGATGCACATCAGTCACTACCAATGCAATGGCTTTCAGACTTTCTTCATGGCGAGAAGTGACGTGCGGGTTTTTCTTCCTGGTTAGTCCTCTTTCCTTCAGGAAGCCTGTCAACAAAGAAATGGAAAAGGACATTTTATAGGGGTTGTGGTCACAATTTGATCTGAGGTTTTGTTCAAATTCATTGTGAAGGCACACAGTATGATTGCATTTAATTTTGACCTTTTCATGCAACATTTAACCCATGCCCTTGCGCCCGGTGTGTCTCATTTTGTCACATTACTGGATGCAGTGACGTGCACAGGATATTTTGACCAGGGGGCACGCAATACCCCCCTCCCGAGTTACCTTTGAATGAAGCCCTGTAGGGGAAACTTGAGAGCGGAATCGAGCTCCATAACCAACACTGCCAATCTCATTCTGACCTATACCATCTAAATGGAACATATCTTGCGCGCCAAACATTTGATAGAAATAATGAGATAAATATGGGCTTTCTTCTGATGTTAAAATATGTTGAAGCTTAACCCCCTGAGAACTACCGGCTGATTGGTCAGAAATATAGATACATCATTTATTGCGCCAATCAGAGACAGTGTTAGAATAATTGTATCCCTGATAAAGATTGGAGTGAAATATTTTACAAACTGCATTTTAATTGGCTATTCAAATGAGCATATCTTGCAATACACCAATCAGAACTACTGTAAGATAGGCCGGTAGTGCCCAGGGGGTTAAGTGATCAGAACATTGGGTCCAAATCATTGTGACTCTCCCTGTCAGTACCACGGGATGGCATCCTTACCTAATGGTGTATCCAGACAAATGCACTGCAAATCAAACCAGTAATCTTCCAAACTTCTCAGCTTCTTAAACTCGTAAAATCGTCGCAGATATCGTTGCTCATCACTGATCTTCTTGGGGTGTGGCTTGGAGGTAGTGGTGTCCAAGATACTTGCTTTATTGACCACATATATACTGACCTACAGACATGAAAGGAAATGGGATCGAGTTTATTTTTGATTACAAATAACTGCAAACCTAAGAGCTGCATTCAATATCAACTGACATTGCTGCTATCTTGGGAGGAGGGTGGGGGAGCAGTACAAATGGGCCCACGTCACATGAGGTTGAGCTCGCGTAAAGTACGCCTGCTCAACCTCACCCCAAAACGGTGCAATGGTTCTCCGTTGTGCGCACTACGTCATCTCGACCTCAAGGCTCTGATTGGTTGGTGCTCAAACGTGAGAACTGAAAAACTCATGAGATTTTTCACGCGCCATACTGCGTCGGTGGTTATGGCGCAGCGGGAGCACTGCGTTGGTGGATACGGCGCAGCGTGACGATCGTTAAAAAGGCTTCAGTTTAAATTTGACCAATCAGGTGCTTTGGTGTTGTTGGTTGGCAGTATTTTGTGAGTTCAAGCATGCGTGCGCAGCCTGATCGAAGTGCGCCCATGTATGTCGAACTGTGGCCAGGAGATTATGTGCCGTAGGTCCATTGAGAGAATGGGAAAAGAACATTCAATAGGGCAGTATTTAAAGACTGAATACCCTCTGAGAACCAGAGGTCTACTGAGTGTCAGCTCAAGTTGGCAGGTGACTTCCGCGTGTAATCATCGAATGATTGGCTCAGCACTTTCTGCACCACAGGTAACATTCTTCATTGATCGATATCATGGTATGTTCACTACAGTTTAATCAGTTCCAAATTGGCGAGAATTGTGAGGCGGCTTGTATTTCTCCGTTCACAAAAAGTATCCATATCGTTACACATATTTATTGGTTAAAGTATGCGATAACCAGGTATCAGCGAGCGGTGGACAAGTAGTAGGTATTCCATTTGTGACCATAGAGAAATATTTGCATATGAATTATCGCCAATTTTGAACTGATCATACTATAGAGTATGTGCTGACATCACCCAACCTTGAGCTGACAAGAATAGGGTACCTATTTTAATTTAATTTAGAATCTAAAGCAGCTGTTGTTGTGTGGGGGTTTTTTCATTTAATTATTTTTGTACTTTAACTGTACAATAGAATAACATCTACCTTTAACGCATTCTAGAAAAAGAGACTTGGATTTTTATTCCAAGTTTGACAATTTTGACATAGCTGTGCCTTTCATATGAGGAGGAAACAACCAAGACAGTGCTCTTATCTGAGATGATGAGGTGTAAAACAACGGGGATTGCTCACTAACATAGTACAGGGGTGAGCAACCAAGACAGTGCTCTTATCTGAGATGATGAGGTGTAAAACAACGGGGATTGCTCACTAACATAGTACAGGGGTGAGCAACCAAAACAGTGCTCTTATCTGAGATGATGAGGTGTAAAACAACGGGGATTGCTCAATAACATAGTACAGGGGTGAGCAACCAAGACAGTGCTCTTATCTGAGATGATGAGGTGTAAAACAACGGGGATTGCTCACTAACATAGTACAGGGGTGAGCAACCAAGACAGTGCTCTTATCTGAGATGATGAGGTGTAAAACAACGGGGATTGCTCACTAACATAGTACAGGGGTGAGCAACCAAGACAGTGCTCTTATCTGAGATGATGAGGTGTAAAACAACGGGGATTGCTCACTAACATAGTACAGGGGTGAGCAACCAAGACAGTGCTCTTATCTGAGATGATGAGGTGTAAAACAACGGGGATTGCTCACTAACATAGTACAGGGGTGAGCAACCAAGACAGTGCTCTTATCTGAGATGATGAGGTGTAAAACAACGGGGATTGCTCACTAACATAGTACAGGGGTGAGCAACCAAGACAGTGCTCTTATCTGAGATGATGAGGTGTAAAACAACGGGGATTGCTCACTAACATAGTACAGGGGTGAGCAACCAAGACAGTGCTCTTATCTGAGATGATGAGGTGTAAAACAACGGGGATTGCTCACTAACATAGTACAGGGGTGAGTGAGGGTGTAAAACAACGGGGATTGCTCACTAACATAGTACAGGGGTGAGTGAGGGTGTAAAATAACTGGGATGGCTCACTAACATAGTACAGGGGTGAGTGAGGGTGTAAAATAACTGGGATTGCTCACTAACATAGTACAGGGGTGAGTGAGGGTGTAAAACAATGGGGATTGCTCACTAACATAGTACAGGGATGAGTGAGGGTGTAAAACAATGGGGATTGCTCACTAACATAGTACAGGGGTGAGTGAGGGTGTAAAACAATGGGGATTGCTCACTAACATAGTACAGGGGTGAGTGAGGGTGTAAAATAACTGGGATGGCTCACTAACATAGTACAGGGGTGAGTGAGGGTGTAAAATAACTGGGATGGCTCACTAACATAGTACAGGGGTGAGTGAGGGTGTAAAATAACTGGGATGGCTCACTAACATAGTACAGGGGTGAGTGAGGGTGTAAAATAACTGGGATGGCTCACTAACATAGTACAGGGGTGAGTGAGGGTGTAAAATAGCTGGGATGGCTCACTAACATAGTACAGGGGTGAGTGAGGGTGTAAAATAACTGGGATTGCTCACTAACATAGTACAGGGGTGAGTGAGGGTGTAAAATAACTGGGATGGCTCACTAACATAGTACAGGGGTGAGTGAGGGTGTAAAATAACTGGGATGGCTCACTAACATAGTACAGGGGTGAGTGAGGGTGTAAAATAACTGGGATGGCTCACTAACATAGTACAGGGGTGAGGCTCACTAACATAGTACAGGGGTGAGTGAGGGTGTAAAATAACTGGGATTGCTCACTAACATAGTACAGGGGTGAGTGAGGGTGTAAAATAACTGGGATGGCTCACTAACATAGTACAGGGGTGAGTGAGGGTGTAAAATAACTGGGATGGCTCACTAACATAGTACAGGGGTGAGTGAGGGTGTAAAATAACTGGGATGGCTCACTAACATAGTACAGGGGTGAGGCTCACTAACATAGTACAGGGGTGAGTGAGGGTGTAAAATAACTGGGATTGCTCACTAACATAGTACAGGGGTGAGTGAGGGTGTAAAATAACTGGGATGGCTCACTAACATAGTACAGGGGTGAGTGAGGGTGTAAAATAACTGGGATGGCTCACTAACATAGTACAGGGGTGAGTGAGGGTGTAAAATAACTGGGATGGCTCACTAACATAGTACAGGGGTGAGTGAGGGTGTAAAATAACTGGGATGGCTCACTAACATAGTACAGGGGTGAGTGAGGGTGTAAAATAACTGGGATGGCTCACTAACATAGTACAGGGGTGAGTGAGGGTGTAAAATAACTGGGATGGCTCACTAACATAGTACAGGGGTGAGTGAGGGTGTAAAATAACTGGGATGGCTCACTAACATAGTACAGGGGTGAGGCTCACTAACATAGTACAGGGGTGAGTGAGGGTGTAAAATAACTGGGATTGCTCACTAACATAGTACAGGGGTGAGTGAGGGTGTAAAATAACTGGGATGGCTCACTAACATAGTACAGGGGTGAGTGAGGGTGTAAAATAACTGGGATGGCTCACTAACATAGTACAGGGGTGAGTGAGGGTGTAAAATAACTGGGATGGCTCACTAACATAGTACAGGGGTGAGTGAGGGTGTAAAATAACTGGGATGGCTCACTAACATAGTACAGGGGTGAGTGAGGGTGTAAAATAACTGGGATGGCTCACTAACATAGTACAGGGGTGAGTGAGGGTGTAAAATAACTGGGATGGCTCACTAACATAGTACAGGGGTGAGTGAGGGTGTAAAATAACTGGGATTGCTCACTAACATAGTACAGGGGTGAGTGAGGGTGTAAAATAACTGGGATGGCTCACTAACATAGTACAGGGGTGAGTGAGGGTGTAAAATAACTGGGATGGCTCACTAACATAGTACAGGGGTGAGTGAGGGTGTCTGGGATGGCTCACTCCCTTTGGGGAATAGAATGTAGAGCAAATGGAATAGACCACTTACCTTCAAGGGAGGGGTGCAGGGTATTGAAATATAGCCCACTTACTTGCGACAGGTTGTAAGGTTTAGAACAAACAGAATAGACCATTCACCCAAGGCTCAAGATGAACAGGTTTTTTTACCAGGAGCTACTTTTTTCAAAATTAGCGCCCGGGTCATGGGATTTATTGAGAACCGGGAGCTACTTTCAGTCTACCGGGAGCTAACTTTTTATTAAATACAGTGTGGCAGCATTGTCAAATTGAAATTCGATGTCTTGGGCAAGACACCTGATCGTCAACGGGCGCTGGTTTAGACTAAATATCAGCGCTCGGTTGTTTATTTTTCAGCATTACCGGGTGCTATGCATGGCAGGAGGACCGAGGGGTAAAAAACGCCCAGCGCCCGCTTATCTTGAGCCTTGTTCACCTCTTGTATAGAAGAATACCTGGGGTAGCCCTGTTAACTGAAAGGAAACGGTGTAGGATACTTGCAATAGGTCCTTTACCTACAGGGAGAGGTACAACTGGGATAGCCTACTTACCTGTGGGGATGTAGAACAGGGATAAACTCTGCCTGCCCACATGTTACCAGAGGGTGTATTACAACAACTAGATTATCCCACTTATTTATATAGGGAGAGGGATAACTCAAATAGCAAACTTACATGCTCCTTTTCCAAGTTTGCTCTATTAGCCAGTACCATCAAACCGGTTGACGCCAATTTGAACAGCACGCTTTGAAACTGAAAGAGGTAACTGCGCCCTCGTAGCAGCTGCTGGCGAATGTCTGTAGGCATGTTGCGCATCAGTATATGCTGCTTCAATGGATGATCTAGGTATTTACGGATACCTTTAATCTATTGATGATGAACATAAGATTCATTAATAGATTAACACATAACAATATTGTTTAGGGTTGGCACAAAAGATCAACAAACCGAACAACTTAACAACAGTTAAAGATTAATCTAAAATTTATACTGGAATTAAGTACACACAAAAAACAAATTATGTTACCCTCAAGTGACAAAAATCTTGAAGCCAGGTTGTTCGGTTAATTTAAAATCAGATTGAGCCCTTTTTTAACCCTTCTCCAACCAAATATCATGATTTATTACTGCGGCACAGTCCGGCACTGTGTTCCTTGAAAAGGGACCTTTATCAGTGTTGCCAACTGATATGTCTCCCAAACCGCAGCGCAAGTGCCATCTAGGCTGCGGTACATGACAACAAGTAGCCCAGTTTCAGGTGAGCTTATATTAGAAGTAGCCCAACATTTTGCAGGCTGCAGCACCCTTTAAAAGTAGCCCGTTTCTGCGGCCTATGGTTTGATCAGTTCCAAATTGGTGAAGCCTCATTACAGCAGCGAATGAATACAGAAGGAGGCGGGCGCACATCAAGGCACAGATGCACTGTGCATAATATGCATGATACATGCGTGGGGCTAAAACCATGTGCGTGTAGCCATAATCTCGTGCGTATGCTTGGAGTGCGGAGAGATAAAAAATGAATATTTCTCACCACTTTTGGAACTGATTAAATTATAGCCTCATGGTTGACACCAGTGGTGAAGCATTGTTTGAACCTGATTATTCTAAAAGCTTAATATCTATTTACTCACCTCAAGAGGAAAGCTGATAATCTTCAGATAAATACTGAGTGGCATAGCCAAAAGGCAATCCCTCATTGTACACCATCCGTGTGGTCTATTTGGGCTAAATGGTAGAGGCGCAACGTAACGTCTCCAATCATTGGTGTCGCAGTATACCGGGAACGTCTTCTCCACGTCCAGAAATACCACATCTTCTTCTACAGCTTTTGCAGGTGTTGCATTGTCAATACTTTGTTTACCCATAGCTGATTGGCTACTGCTATCATTTGTGGCTCCTGATTGGCTACCACTATTATTTGCAGCCCCTGATCGGTCAGTTCTTGTGATTGAAGAGTGATCTTCTTGGTCAACAAGTCTCTCTTGTGACTGGTGTATTCCAGGTACAAAGGTTTCACTCACGGCAGACATTTCCACATCATGGATAGCACTGGTTAGTTGGTGTACTTGACTGGTAGTTGAGACATGAGTAATAGATGCATCATGACTAGTTTCTCCTATGGTAAATTGAGAATGTAGAATTGATTCAAATTCACAGTTAAAAATACATTAACATAAAAATAATAATAATAATAATAATAATAGTGACAAGGCACATATTATTATTATTATTATTCATGGTATAGTTTATTGTCATCGCAGCCAGCCGGCTGAATTGGCACAATATTACAAATTAAAAAAATACATTAAGAATGCAAGATATACAATAATAGATTTTAAAAACAATGATATTATAAAACAAACACCCACCCTTTCATACAACATACACTCCACATTAAAGACCACAATTACCCCCCACACACACACACCCCACACCACATACACACTACCCCCTCCCTCCCCAAAAGAAATTGCACATAACACACGGTACAATGTACGTGACCACCAAACTCACACAATACAAACCCCACCCACACCCCACACGCCCCTACACACACACCACATACACCGCCCCTCCCTCCCCCAAAAGATATTGCACATAAAACATGGTACATTTACGTGACCACCTGACTGACACCATACATACCCCCCCCCCCCCCGCACCCCCCCCCCCCTCACACTCCCCCACACACACCACATACACACCCCCTCCCCCAAAAGATATTGCACATAAAACATGGTACATTTACATGATTAATTAGTGGTCATTGGTCAAGTTATTATTCCACAGCTTGACAAGGTATGGGATTGGACTGTTGGCATGTCTTTTGGTACTCACTTTAGGAATTGTGAGGTGATTGCCATTGCGCAACATACGACCAGTTACGACCTCTCTTTGGCTGGGTAACAACATATTAAAAGTACTAGAACGCATAAGATTCTTGGCAAAAATAAAACAAATATGATCCCGCCTAGGTCTGAGTTGTTGAATATTACATGATAAAATAGCATTTTGGTACGAATCATATTTATAGCCTAAAATAATTTTACACGCTCTTTTTTGGATATCCACTCTAAATAAGAGTGCTCAAGGCACAAACCTAAAATACAATATATAAATCAAAAACGATAAACAACAGCAATAAAACTACTTAATTATTACAAAATGTGTCAGACATCAGATATTTTTTCAACAGTTTTTGAAGATTGTAACAGTTTTGCAGTTTTAACATGGATAGGAAGTTCATTCCAGAGATGAGAAGCTGCAATAGCAAAAGATCTGTCTCCCCCAAAGCGCTTAGATTTTATACTTGAAATTTGGTTCGCAACATAGGAGGTAAATATTACAGGTATTCCCTAAAGAGCTAGCTTCCTTAACCTTAACCCATTCAGGGGCTGTGTCACCCCCGGGCATGGAACCAGGGCTGATCTACAATCAAGGAAAAAAAGGTTGGCACACTTTGTCTTAATTACGGAAAAAACCCGCCCCTCTCCCCGGAGGCAATGTTGATCCGAGTCATATTATCAGAAGCCATGGTAGGTCCCCCAACATTGATTGATGGGGGATGGGGAAGGATATAAGAAAGGGGGAGACTTTTGCTTTCTATTACACAGTGCTATGTCCCAAGTCTGATCTCAATTGCGAGCACAGGGATATTTGTAATAAGTTGCGTCAAGTGTGCCAACTATTATTTTCCTTGATTGTAGGTGATCCTACATCAAGCAACGGGGTTGCGTTTTCAAAAATAAATTTTTGGAGCATATATGTACCTTTGTGTAAGTTTGCACTGAGATGGAATGGGGTCCACTAGCACAGTGCTTGTGTTGGATTTTGTTACATTTGGCATGGTTTAGGTTAATAACTTATTTTCACAAGTAATATCTCTGATCAAAGGAGGAAGAATATTTTTTAACAATTTTGTCATTTAAATATTTTTATGTGAGAGCCAATTTGTTCATCAAATGCATATTTACAATCTGGAGTGTTACCTTTTAAACACATTACATGAACACTTACCACTGTTTACATCACCAATACCCTGTACAGATGAACTAGCAGTAGCACCCTCAACAATAGACTCTGTCTCCAAGATTTCTGACAATTGATCTTCCAAGGAAATCTCATCTATCCTCCTAATTGAAATTGGTATGGCTGTCATGGAAGCTCCTCCTGCATCAATGCTTTGTTTATCTGTCTGTGCACTACTTCTCATCTCCTTATTGGCACAGGTGCCACCAAAACCACCACTTTTAGAGGGTACACTGGAATCCATCATCCTGTCCAAGTCTTCCGTAGTTTCCGTCTTCAAAGGTACTCTAGTCGGGCCATACACCAAGTACCACACAAACATATGAGCCATACGCATTCGGAGCATCTTTGGCAGGTAGCCGAGCTGGCGGTAGAAATATCTCCGAGTTCCGTATGCTGGCTCTGAAGAGGAATACACTCCAGGCGTTTCTTCCGGTTTGGATGGTTCTTTGGATGATTTGTCGCTCTAGAATAAATTTAAGCAACATAAAAATTTTACAACTACTTTATCGTTCAGATTTGTGACATATCTCTATCACATGCACATTGTGTTGGACATAGTTAGGTTTTACAAATTGATGAAAATCTTACATGGAAAAAAACAGATCAGTAATCCGTGCAAATCATCCTAGAAACATAATGGTCTTGAACACGGTTAAATACTTTTTACCAAAACAAGTAATAAAACAGTGTATCAGCTATGAGGTTTTATACTACCTAAATTACGGTATATTATCATAGGGTAATGCTCCTCAAGAATAGTTAAACAAAGTATTTTGTTTGCTTAAAATGAGCACTAAGAAATAAATCAAATAGCTCCTACATAAGCACATCTAAACCATTATTTTAATAAGTTAACACACTAAATGTTTTAACATGTATAAGAAAGAGGTAGGTATATTTGTGTATAATTAAGTACCAACATGGAATGCTCCCTAAATCATTCATAAGTATTTTTGCAAATCACAGAGAAGCTCATGTCGTTTTGTTTCTGTATTTTCTTTGGCTGTACTGTGTAACTAAATAAAAGCAAGGACATTCATCTGCAAGGACATTCATCGATTACAATCATAGAAATTGTGTTCGAACAGTGACCCTTCCTTGTTTGCACCTTATTTGTAATTACCAAATAGTACACGTTATTAGAGTCATGTGAAAATACCAATTTGCATCTGATAGCCTGAAAGTTCGCTTTCAACATACCCATCCCCTCCCCCACTAATCAATGTTGATAGGCCACGGGCTGATGGTTGACAAGTTGGGCGACTCAACATTAATCAGGGAGAAAGGGGGATGACTTTACATTAGGCCTATTAAGTGTTCAAACACTAACATTATAGAACCCCAGTCTTCCCGAACACAACACTGCAGTTGCTCAGTACCTTATGTCTGTGCTTGTGATGTGATTTCTTGGGTTTATGACTACTCGACTTCTCTTTGTCCTCATCTAATTTGTCTTTGTCTTTATGCTTTTTCCTGACAGGTGACTTATTCTCTTTTCTGCTATGCGTTGTTCCTGCTCCCAAGGTAACGGTTGGTGTTGCTTTGTTTTCCTGTGAAAATGGTTAAAAATGAGATCACTTTTAATAATTGTAGCATTTTTTTTACACAAATGGCTCTGAAAATCGCCTGAACATTGATATTTGGGGTTGAGGTTGCCGACCATCGTAAGGCTGGATATGTCACAGTGCAAGACTCGTATTCCTCAGTTTGCCGATTCAAATTCCGCTTCATTCATATTTGCTTTGCCCATCTGTTTGCAACTCACATATATAATGGTAAATGTGAATATCTTGCCATCATGTTTGGTTTAAAGGTAAACAGTTTACTTTTAAGTTACAACTCTTTTATATCTTAAAGGAAAGGGTACTACTCCACTGCTCAAATTGATTAAACACACCAAATGATGGAAAATATACTAAGTAGCCAGATGATCAAGAAAATACTATATGTACCACGCTGGCAAAGAACTTACATGTCAGTATATACCTTAGGCAACAGACAAAACATGTCGTACAGGCAAACGGAACTCTCAGGTCGGGTTGGTCTTTTTTTCTTCTTATTTTCCCTTTTGTTGACCATAATTTGTTTTAATATGTAGACATTTCGCCGATTTTCGACAAGCCTATTTTCGACAAGGTATTTATTTGCACATGAACATTTTGTTCACCAATTTCTAAACAAATGTTTGTGGGGTCCATACAACAGAGGGGGGGGGGGGGTTGTTGCCATTATCCCCACTCTTCCCCATCAAAATTAAAAAATTGTTCCAACCAATGTAGTATACTTACTGGAGAGGGTTTACTACCAGCTACAGCCCTATGTTTCTTTTTTGGAGTCGTCGATGAGCCAAAGAAACGGAACTTTGCAACCTGCAAGACGCTTGTTATCAATGAGTCTACAGGTTTCAGTCCAAATAGTGATATCAGATCAACCTGCAGAAATATTAAACATACACAATGGTCAATTCAATTTACAGTTCCTTGATGCCTGTTGAAGGTATGAACAGTATAGAACCAGATCATGCCTGTCACAAAATATATCCTAATAATTCAGACAAAATTGAGTTAAAGGTTGTCCTGTCTTTCTGAAAAAGTGCTGTTGTTTTTAGTAAACTCCATCAATGTGTAAAGTTAGTAAATTGCAATCGAGTAGAATTAAACGGAGAAAAGGGGGAAAGAGAACGCAATATTTTGCTTGTTTTATTTTATGAACACAGGCATTGAGTGTGTACAGTGAAATCTACACAGCATTCATGATGGTTTAAGTCTGAAGGGTAGAGTCTGTGGGTGTTACGCCTTTAAGCGGAATCAAAATGGTTGTGTGCTTTACACCATTAACACTTTCCACTTGGCAGGCCGTCTGCAGACGACAGTTCAAAAATTGGACAAAATGTTTCAAAAATATCAAATTTATTGAATTGCATCCCCATATCTGGAATCACCAAGATAAATGCATTAAAATAAGTACAAACATGCCTTGTATTGGTTCAGTAATCCTTGAGATATACTTTGAATGAAACATTTTGGGAAAGGTTTCTGAAAAATATGGTAGGGTCAAAAATTAGACAAACAAATTCAAAATTATTGAATTGCATCCCCATATTTGGAATCACCTGGAGAAATGCATTAACATAAGTACAAACATGCCTAGTATTGGTTCAGTAATCCTTGAGATATACTTTGATTGAAATTTGGGAAAGGTTTCTGAAAAATATGGTAGGGTCAAAAATTGGACAAACACATTCAAAATTGCATCCTCATATTTGGAATCACCACGAGAAATGCATTAAAATAAGTACAAACATGCCTAGTATTGGTTCAGTAATCCTTGAGATATACTTTGAAATTTGGGAAAGGTTTCTGAAAAATATGGTAGGGTCAAAAAATGGACAAACAAATTCAAAATTATTGAATTGCATCCCTATATTTGGAATCACCACGAGAAATGCATTAAGAGAAGTACAACCATGTCTAGTATTGGTTCAGTAATCCTTGAGATATACTTTGATTGAAATTTGGGAAGGTTTCTGAAAATATGGTAGGAAAGGTTTCTGAAAAATATGGTAGGATCAAAAATTGGGCAAACAAATTCAAAATTATTTAATTGCATCCCCATATTTGGAATCACCACGAGAAATGCATTAAAATAAGTACAACCATGTCTAGTATTGGTTCAGTAATCCTTAAGATATACTTTGAAATTTGGGAAAGGTTTCTGAAAAATATGATAGGATCAAAAATTGGACAAACAAATTCAAAATTATTGAATTGCATCCCCATATTTGGAATCACCACGAGAAATGCATTAAGATAAGTACAAACATGCCTAGTATTGGTTCAGTAATCCTTGAGATATACTTTGATTGAAATTTGGGAAAGGTTTTTGAAAAATATGGTAGGATCAAAAATTGGACAAACAAATTCAAAATTATTGAATTGCATCCCCATATTTGGAATCACCACGAGAAATGCATTAAGATAAGTACAAACATGCCTAGTATTGGTTCAGTAATCCTTGAGATATACTTTGATTGAAATTTGGGAAAGGTTTCTGAAAATATGGTAGGAAAGGTTTCTGAAAAATATAGTAGGATCAAAAATTGGACAAACAAATTCAAAATTATTTAATTGCATCCCCATATTTGGAATCACCACGAGAAATGCATTAAGATAAGTACAAACATGCCTAGTATTGGTTCAGTAATCCTTGAGATATACTTTGAAATTTGGGAAAGGTTTCTGAAAAATATGGTAGGTAGTTTGGTGGGAGAGTAACCTCCCTCACACAGAAATACACCCAACCAAATATGTAAGTTACCCCTAGCATATACTAGAATATTTCCAAAAATGTTTGATTAAATAATTTTTCAGCTAGAAAGATGCACCCAATCAGCCAGTACGCAACAGTCGCTTTTAGAGCGTGACCTTGCCGATTTCTAACCCGCAGAAAGATCGATTTCAGGATGTCTCCCTTTAGCTAAATACCCTATGTCAGCCTTGCGACAAGTTAGTTTTACCAGCATACACTGCGATAGGATCAGTTTGCAGCCAAATTGCGAGGTAGATGGAATCACAGTAATTTTCTTAATAATATGGGACCAAATTGACAATTTTTGGTCCACAAACAGTGATTTTATCGCTTATTTTAGAATCTAACAACTTTTGTGACTTTGCTTCTTGTAACTATTCACTTGACTGGACTAAGCATCGTACGATATTTTAAGAGCAATTTTCATACTAACGGAAGTTCAAGCTTTAATTTCATATCAAAATCATTGATGCCCGAGTTCTTTTTTGATGAGAAAATCGAGTCTTAATTTTCAGCGATTTTCGGTCAGAAAACAAAACTTACGATCCCCCGTTAGGCCTCGCCAACTTCATTTTTAGTTTCCCGTAACACGCCAGCGCTTCATTTTCATGCCCGCGTTTGAATTCATTATTGAAATTTTTGAAAAAAAATACCGTTTTCCAATGAAAACGTCCGAATTCATGCATTTTGTGTGATGAAATTGTGAAATGTTTATTCATTTTGACCAGAGTAGCCTTTCTGTAAAAAAAATATCATATGACATTGTGTAGCGCAGAAGGATAGATTTCGAACCCCGGACCTTCTCGCTCCCAGAGCGAGCTCTCTACCATCTGAGCTATCTAGCAAATCTGAATATAACCGTGAGATTTAAACACTTGATCAACAACCCGTCGACGCTACAAAATGAATTTAGATCGAGACAAGATTCGAGGAGCTATTTTATAAGCATTCACTTGACCGGACTAAATAATTTTATAAAATTGTAAGCATGTTTCTAGTTACAAAAGACTATGAATATTATGATACGATGGATAAAATTGATGCCTAATTCTTCAGAAGCGACTTTTTTACCATGAATTTGGCTTTAGTTTCTTCAAGTTTTTCTTGAATTCGGGTTTGTCGGATTGCAATAATTTGCACCGAAAATACAACATGTCATGAAGTTCACAGAAAATATTAGATAATATTATTTGCATAATATGCCTTTTTACTATACAATTTCATGGCCAATGTGTTTGAAATGTGTGATTATAATCATGAAAAGAGCTCATTTACATCGTGCTATTACGAGGTCAACTATGACTGCGAAGCGGTTTCGCTACGGGTGAGTACTTCCGGGTCGCTTTGCTGGGTTAGAAAAGGAACGACTTTTCGTGTGCTTGCATACTGGCTGCAATTGTTAGGCACATTATGATACCAAATTTGTTGGCCTTGAGACAATGCAACGATAAGAAATTGTGCCATTTATCAATTTTATACAGAAAATAAAGTGGCACTAAATCTCACTGGCTATGGCTGGTTAATAATCAATAAGCAGATCATAA
This sequence comes from Ophiura sarsii, assembly GCA_035610835.1. Classification (NCBI taxonomy): domain Eukaryota; kingdom Metazoa; phylum Echinodermata; class Ophiuroidea; order Amphilepidida; family Ophiuridae; genus Ophiura; species Ophiura sarsii. Next base: position 54,198,233 of record CM069445.1, on the reverse strand, counting down.
TCTTGTGCACCAAGACGCAGTAGCTTAATGACACATAATTCACAAAGAAAGATCAATTTTATGTCAGGTGATCGTGCATTGTGCAAACGCGATGAGCTGGAACCGTGTGTGTTTATACTGGCGAAAGACGGCTTTTCTTAGCTGGTTTCAACCGCTATTATCCTTCGTTTTGAAGGATAAAAGGCGGCTAAAATCCAAGGGAATAAAACCGGTATGAGCGGGCAAATGCCGGTGGAGGTGTGTTTTTATTGGGGAATTTTAATCCGTTAGCAGGCACATGTCGTCTTTTTTACTTCAGTAAAAACACGCTGTATGTTACCCAGTGTTTTCTACGGACCTCTCAGGTGGTTGGGTGTATATTTGATGCATGATGTCAGATACTTACTGTTTTTGTATGGAGCCCATCATCAGACATAACCACAGTGGAGATGGTCTGTAGCAAGTTTTCTTTACAAAGCACATTAATCATTCTGAAAATAGATTAAAAATGCACCTGTTAGAAATGATTCATCCAAAACTTACTGGGCCATATTCTCATGTACTTCAACTCGGTTTCAAGTCAAACACACATCTAACTTTGACTTTAACTTTGACTTTAAATACATTTTATTTTTCTACTTGAAAAAGTGTTACTGTGTCGAAACGTCGTGTGTTTTACTTTTTCTTCCCTTTTTACTTTTACCCCTTTTTGTCATTTTGACACTTTGGATTTCATATTCCTTCTATGGTTGTACTTCGTTTTCAGTTCTATGTATATTTTGTCCTGAAGAAGAAACGTAAGGTTTCGTAAGCTTGACGATATACCGTTTCCCATCTATTCAACAATATATTTTTACTTCGTGGGAATGCATCTTTCGAGATCCGGTATGATTATGATTGTTAGGCTGATTTACCTCACCATTTTACTTTTTCTTCACCGTGTTTCCCTTTCTTTTTGGTGTCTTCTGTAACTATTTTATATTGTTCCCCGCCATAACAGTTGGGCTAGTGATTTTATACCTATGCAAATTTAAACACATTGTTTAAAGGTGTATGTTCCGATCACTTTTTTGGGGCTATGATTTTTTTTTCACATCAAGATATTTTGATATCAGAAGAATCCCCATATTTTTCTCATTATGTCTGTCAAATCTTAGGAGCCAGAAATGTTCCATTTAGAAATTATAGGCGAAAATGTGGTGAATTACTGCCAAAGATGGTTAACCACCAACCAGTGTGACCTTGTGCTTCTAAAAATAGAACCATTGGAGTTATGCAACTCAAACTTTGGAATGTGCCAATTTTATGGATGACCTTTCATGTAAAATAGAAAACATCAAGTTGAAAATCGGGCCAGCAATCGGAACATCTACCTTTAACTATTAAACACAATTCTGAAAAATGTGTTTAATATAAACACTCACTCTCTCACTGAACAGTGTCTAACTTCAAACAGTTTCAGTTTCAGTTTTATTTTCACCACAGTATATAATACATCATACAAGCAAATTATTAGAAAACAAAGGTGGGGAAAACCAAAAGGAGCACAGCTCAAAGTATATTGGTCACCCTGATAATTTCATGATAAATAAATATGATAGTTTCTTAAAAGTACTACAAAGAAGACGACTACAAACAAGAGACAGGACAGGATATGTGTAAACAAGACCGGACAGGACATGTGCAACTAAACACTAAAAAGTGTAGGCAGTAATGATGGCATCAGCTACAACATAATAATCTCATGTGGTACAATTTCTCATGTGGTAAACAGTAAACTTTAAACTTTAAAAATGATTAATTGATTATTGGTAATATGAAAGAAGATATAACTTTAAAAACTTTCAAGATTACCATAAACACATCTTTTATGATACATACATTTACAGAACTTACATTGAATAGATTTATTGCAATTCACATTATAAATACACTTACTACATTGATTACACTTAACATGAGTATGGGGTGTAACTTGCTTTTAACCCTTTGAACCCGATAGGTCGATCCTATCGGGGAACGCCATATAACCCGATAGGTTGAAAAATCGACCTGAGCGAACAGATGACACATTGATCATATGACTGAGTGGTCAGGTGACCTGAAAGTGATGTTCCCCCGATGTGAAATACATTGTTTAGCAAGGTTTTTGTTGTGTTTTGATGTCATTTAGCTGAAGAAAACAGTCAAAATAGCGCGAATTTGGATGAATATGCAACCCAATATGGCGCAGATGGTACTCAGGTAGACATAGATGCATTGTTTTACGGTCATGATTGGCAATTTTGGCGATAAAAATGGACGTTTTAATGATATAAATAGGTTACATTATACGTGTAGTGTAATGGCATACTGCCCTCTATCATCGGTAACATATATTACCGATGATATAGGTGTACTATATTTACCATTTTACCCCCGGAGAAGTCAGGGTGGGTGTACCGAACCCTTATAATAACTCCGGGTTCAAAGGGTTAACTAAACATTTGTACCAAGCGCACATTGCAAATGTTCTTTCACAACACCATGGTGCTTATTGGGTGCAAATATCTTATATTCTTCTTTATTTTTTTAAAAATTCATGAAATGTTCACCTTCTTGAATATTTATAGACAAGTGCTCTATGGCCATGGCACTTTGGGAATTGATCAATAAACATTATCTAAATTCTCTCATGAGTTTTCTCAGATACAGTGTTTACTTTTTGAAAGAAAAAAAAAATGTTTCAATATCTACTTTAGGGACATTTTCAAAAGGCTGTTATTAACTCTAGAAACACTTGAACATGTATTTTTTTCTGAGGAAATTCACACATTTTAGCAATATAGTGTTTCTAGAAAATAATGGCTGGTGCACCTACCTCTTAACAGTTTTGGTATCACATATGACAGTGTTTCCAACTCGTTTTTCTTCTGACCTAAGAGCCTGAAAAATATGTAAATAAGAAAGCAATAGTGTCACTCTGCTCAGTTTCAGTAACATTTTATTGTACATTTTAGGCTACACTGGCTCTTTATATTACGTATTAACGTTACCCCCCCCCCCCCCCCCCCCCCCCCCCCCCCCCCGGTACTCAGATATTTTTGGTAGGGATGTGCCGCCAGCAAAATGAAAATTTACCCCAAATTTACCCATTTTTCGAGGGATAATGGACCCATATATTTACCAGAGACCCATAATTGTCTACATTTGCTCAGCAGAGCAAGTTTCCAGATATCGGTTAGTTGCTGAACACCTTAAAAACAATAACATGTATCTATAATCTCAAAAATAAATAACATGTATCACTCAAGCTTTGGATTTGAAAAGGGGTCATTCATTTACCAGACAGGTGAATATGGGACCCTCATTTGGTGGCACATCTCTGTAACCTCATATCCACAAGTACCCTCCTCCCCCCTCCCCGGGCTCTATCCCTGCTAAATCCAACTGAAGTGTGATGCATGATCACTTGCACTCCGGCTGGGTTTTTTTGTCCTTATTTGTCCTGTGTTTCCCCTAGTTGGCTTTATTGCTACAAACCCCATGAGGGGTTCACAAGCCTTCAAGAGCGCCATCGCTTGATGGCTAGTTTATCTAGTCTCAATTTATTTTTGATTGACAGGTAACATCTTTTGTTCCTCTCAAGTGATTGACTTAGACAAAAGTCACACAAGTCGATGTACGTACCCGAGTCATCAGGTACCCATCGTTTAAACCCCCATGATGCAACGATAGACTGTGGCTGTTAATCGACACATTGAAGTGTGTACGAACGAAATAGATGTCCTTAATTGTTAAGTGTCGTTTAAATCAAAATTAGATTCTTTAAGTGCAACAGCTTTTTAACTGCTTTTAGGCGAAAACTCTGTGTTAAAAACGCTTAAAATAGGAAATTTAAAGCATTTTAAGCTTATGTTGAACTGTATAATGTTTTTTTTCTTACTTAATTTACATCGAATAGAGTTAGCTCAGCGGTAAGGTGTCGGATTTGAAATCAGCGGGTTACGGGTTCGAATCCTATTACAGCATGTAGTTTTGTCAATGTTATTTTATTTTGTATTTATCGAGATTTTTTATCCTGAGACAAGTATACCTAAAGGGATAAGCGCCCATTCAAACCATTCATGCGCAGTGATCCCGGTCTGATACTGCATAATTGCTTTTCACTATCGAAGTGATTATGTAACTCACTGGTAAATGGGTCACGCACCTTTATTAATGCTAGCACATCCCATTGGTTTTATGTAGCGATCTTTTCAATCAGTGTTCAGAACTTGAAAGCGTGATCCAATTGATATGGTAATAATTGGTTTACATTACACGTAACACTTCAATAGTAAATAGTGGATGGCCAATCGATTATCATCATTCAATTTAATTTGTAGTACGACCTCGTTATTAGCGTCAGCGCGATATATCAATCCAGTCATTCAGTTTAGCGTCAGCGATATTGTAATCCAATGTCATTTCAAATAACCTGAACACGCTTTTAGTATGGGCTGGTTACGACAGATTTTGAAATTATAATTAAAACAATGTATTATAAAATTGAAGTTAATAGTTTGTGTTTGCTTTAATACGAATTGAAACACCATGTGATCTTTTTATTTATGAAAAGATAAGTTTATGAGCTCGACCACATCGAAATATGTATTAATAATTAATTAATTAATGGGTAAATAAATAGATAAATAAATGAATATATTAATTCATTAATTAGGTAAGTTATTAAATCCTTAGACAAACAAATGAACAAATAAATATAATGTATAACATTAATGTTCAATTAATTGAAAATCAAATGAACACATATTTAATGAATAAACCCATCAAGATAGAAGAAAGTTTAAAAAAGAAGAAAATCAATATGAATAAATGTCAATTTTTTTTAAAAATAAATGTAAATAGATAATAATATTAAATAAATAAATAAATGAATAACGTAAAATAATATAAATAAATAACATTAAGAACTTCAATCAAGATTCGAACCTACGGCTTGTTGATTGAGAGTCTAAAGCTCTACCGACTGAGCTATTTCGAACCTCGTAATATCAATGTATTTTTACAATTTAATGTTTCGAATAACACATTACATCAATTTATAGAAATTGCGTGTGGTACAAATTATGTATGCAGCTTCAATTTTCTTCAGTGGGCATTCTGTTAAGAAAACAAACTATCTTGTAGTAGAAAATAAGTTGAAAATGGATGCCCCTCCCCGAGAACCAACATGCAAAATGAACATATTTAGATAATAATTATTTGTGTACATATTTTATCAAAGTCAAATCATAGTTTATGTACCAAACTATTTTTTAGACAGTAGATTTCATGCCGAATTACATTTCTTATAATAAATCATGAATATTTTCTGAGTTAACAGGGCGATACGATTCATAATTACTTCAAAATCATAAGTAAAATAAAGACAAAAAAGGTGACTCCAGTGAGATTCGAACTCACGCGCAAAAGTTTCCATTAGACCACCGCCTTAGACCACTCGGCCACAGTGACAGTTCCCGATTACAGTGGCAGAGAATTAACAAAAACCAAATACTTATTTGAATGTCGTCATTTCCCAATGACCATAAAATCTGTCCGAGCCGGGGATAGAATATTTTGAAACAACGTGTTATTGCACAAAGGCAACTGATTTTTCTTAATCCTTACAGTTGTAAGTTTGGGCTGATTTCCATTAAAATCCATAAAGGTCCCTTCCCGGTCAATCAATTGCACGAGAACATTATTATATATTATCCCAAAGCTCGCGGTAAACCAGACATTATGCAATTAAAATGTTAATCTGTAAATCAAACAGAAAAGTTAATGTCTACTTCACGGAATTATAATCCCTAAATCGATAGCACTGTCAGACATCAATGACTTATCTCAATACTACATGCAGTATTCGTAACATTATCTCAATCAACATTGAATAGAGACTGGCGCTTGCGTCACGGTGTATTTTGATGAGCACCGACGACTCGGGTAGAAAGTGAATCAAAAGAAATCAATCATGGGTCATTCATCGATATTACAGACCATTCAGTTTATTCTTGGGATTGACGCGGGATATTTGAAAGGAGAGTAAACTCGCATGATTATGAAACGGGCTTTTTACTTCTGGTAGTTTTGGTGAACAAAGTTTAGTAATTCTAATATCACTACATTAGACGTTGTATTACCTGGATTGTTTTCAAACGAGAATAAAATATAACTTGAGTATATAAGGAAGTACGGAATTCTAAAAATAAATATGATATGAACGTAATTCATTGAGAAAATAAGCTTTGAATCTTACCCGTACTTGTTTCATAGACTTTAAAACATCTTACCATCATGGAATAATAATTCCGTAATTGCTATTCCAATATTTTATCTAACACTCCTATAGATAGTGATATCTGATGGGCTATTTCTCTAATATTTCAACATTTTGGAACATAATGATCATTTAAATATAGCGACGATAGACTACATCCCCTGTTATTATTACTTAAATATTAAAATGAAGCAGACGAAGCAACGCCCTATAGCGTCACTAGGCGGCGTTGATATTGCAGTTTATATCCAGGAGGCGTGACCACAGTACCTTTCCGGTTCATGATTATTCACAAACACACAGTTTGAACGTCGAAGAGGGCGCTCGTAATAATGTCCAATTTTTACCTTGTGTAAGGCTTGTGGGTTAGAGTTATTGAGCCACTTTCTCATGTTCCTATAACCGTTACCATACTAAATCCAACAGGATCACCATGCAGGTGGACCCCCATTCCCCAGACACACATCGTTGTTTCTGTCCTCATTTGTCCCATGTTTTCCCCCTGTTAGCTTTATTGCTACAACCCCCTTTGAGGGGTTAGGGTTAATGGAAAAGGCTATTTGTACACTGGTCATGTGAATATTTTTATACATGTCTAGGCCTGGCACAATGTTGTTAGTGCTAATAATTCTCTGCGCATCATGGTTTAAATCTCTGAGGGTAGTTACACGAAAGCTAGCCAAAGAAATGGCTATTCTTATGCCAACTGCTTGGTGCTTTCCTAAGAAATAAATTGTGTGTAAACAGTCAGGGGAGGAGAAAGACTTCAAGTCTAGTTCTTGACATCAAGTACCTGAATTGTATGGGTAACCTTACGACAACAACAACAAACCTGCTCTACAGGCCTGACCGACCTTTTTCTTTAATTTGAGAATTTTTTGACATTTAAAAAAATATTTTGTGAAAATCTTTTGAAATTGTTTTTAAACATTTTGAAAACAAAACAGAAAAACAAACGCCAGACTGACCAACTCTACCCGAGAGGTCAGTTCGCCTGTAGAACAGGGTATTTTTGTCGCCTAAAGGAAGGGTATTGTTAATGTTAACACTTTCCATGCGGCAGGCGTCTGCAGACGACATTCCAAAACTTCACATAATGTTTCAAAAATGTCACACTTATTGAATTTCATTACCATATTTGGAATCACCATGAGAAATGCATTGACATAAGTACAAACATGCCTTGTATTTGTTCAGTAATCATTGAGATAGACTTGGAAAATTGGGAAAGGTTTCTGAAAAATCTGATTTGTATATGATTAAACTAATAGCCGCGTGAAAAGTGTTAATTCCTCAGTATTGTCGGTTTTTCACAGGTAGTAATGCTTACAAACAAACAAACAAACATAAAAAACAAACAATTACCTTAACAATAGGATACACATTATCCACCACTTTGTTACTGTTCATAAAATCCAGTATAAATTTGCGTCTCCTCATGGAGTTGGAAGTCATCTTGGAGCTGCATTTGAGAGCGGATATTGTGGGTATGATGAGATCTGAATCATAGTGCTTGGGTCCAAATTCCTCTGAAAAGAAAAAACAACAATATTTTAAGCGTATCCTGTTTATTTTGGTTGCTTTCTTTTGAGCTTAGGCGAAGAAAAACACCAACCCTGTTCAATGGGCCTGATTGACCCATTTATTTATTTTTCCCTTTTTTTATACAAAATCGTTTTTGATAAATATTAGAAAGTTTTCTAACAATTTTGAGTTTTTAAAAAAAAATTATGTGTGAACATTTTAGAAATTATTTTGTTGTTTTTGAAGTTCACAAAAATGTCCTACCGACCATCTCACTACCTGAGAGGTCCGTAGAACAGGCGGTTTTCGTCACCTTAAGGGGGGACTTGAGGAAGTTTTTGGCATTTTGTGAGTGCTGTAATTATTGAACTATGACTTAAATGTACACACAAGTATACATTTTTGGAAAGGAAATGGATCAGAGAATCCAAATTTAGCATACATTTTGACCAAAAATGTTGATTCTTTGAGCAAATTACAAAAAAAAAATCACTTTTTTGACCCAATTTTTTTGGACAAAGCTAACAAAAAATAATTTTGAGTACAAAATGGCCAAATCGCTAGATGATGATGTAAATAAAGACACTAACTTAGGTTGTATATATTTTTTAAACCTAATCTAATATTTTTTTGACCTTTTCACTAAAAAGTGCCAAAAATAAAATGTTTTCATTTTTTTCCACTTTTTTGTCAAAATTGCAAAAAATATTCGATTAGGTTGAATTAAAAAAAAATAACTACCTAAGTTAGTGTCTTTGCATCATCATCTAGCAATGTGGGCATTTTAGACTGAAAATAATTTTTGTTAGCTTGTCAAAAAAGAAATTGAGTCAAAAAAGTGAATTTTGTGATTTTCTCAAAAATGCAACATTTTTGGTCAAAATTGACACAAAATTTGGATTTTCTGATCTATTTCCTTTCAATGTATACTTTGTTTATACGCATTTGATTAATAGGGCAATAATTACAGCACTCACAAAAATCAAAAAATCAAATCAAAAACTTCCTTGAGTCTCCCCCCTTAACAATAATAAATAGTGCTACTGCGATCAGTTTTAATGGTCATCTTCACCGGCTAATGACATTTTGCCAGGTCACCGGCTAATGACATTTTGCCAGGTGTTCCCCGCTTCCGTACACAGTATTATTGTCGCCTTATAGTCGTCGTCAGAATACTTAATAAGCGTGTGGGCGGGGACATTCATGACCCATAGATACGATCGCGGCCAATCTGATTACAGATATGCTGTTGTGGTGCTGTCCTACAATAAACTTACATGTTTACGCTTTTTGCAGTTGTCACAGAAAAAAGTGCTGAAGTATTCTGATGACGACTATAAGGCTTCCCATATAATTTGACCAATTTAGAAATTGTTGTTAGAAACTTTTTCACTTTCAATGTTGATGTTTTTTCCCTGGGAACCCACAAAGGAGCTTCCTGTTTTCCACATTATTTCCTGTCATGAACTTTAAGTATTATAGTCAGCGTCATAATGCTATGGACACAAGTTGGCGGATGCAATTTCCAGGCCTGACCGCAAGCATTCAAAAATAATTGCATGTCCTAATTGGCCACCATGCGCATGCATGCATAGTTGTTTGCGCGTATCATGCATTTGGACGCAGCCTCGCGAACAGCTCGCGTAAAATAGCTTAAATTTTGTCCATAGCATTATAACAGTGACTATAACTTAACCACTCACGTTTAATAACTATGCCTGGCGATCCATCTGGTGAAGTTGATGTACTTGGATGCTCTATGGATGGCGTTCCAGGTCTGGAGTACGCACCTAGGGATACATGTACAAAGGTTAAAGGTCAATAACATGTACAAAGGTTAAAGGTCAATAACATGTACAAAGGTTAAAGGTCAATAACATGTACAAAGGTTAAAGGTCAATAACATGTACAAAGGTTAAAGGTAAATAACCTCATTTATTATACAGGGTGTCCCAAAAGTCTATACACGTTTTTGAAGAGTCATATCTCATAAAATATAAATCATATGGTATAAATTTAACCATATTTTGATAAATGAGATTTGGGAAATTAATTTGATACCAAACACAACCCTATTGGTGAACCCACAACATTATAAAACTGGTTGAAAGTCATTGGCCGTGTGCCAGACCAACCCATACCAAGTACCACACATTGTTGCTAAAGGTGCGCATAAATTAACGGTATGAAAGCAACGTTGCGCATTAGTCACAGTCCACTACTTACCTTGCAACATTAATGTTATTTAATACCAAACTCGGTCACTCACAGCATAAATAAGCATAGTAGACAACATTGCACAGCAAAAGTCTTCATTCAAGATGGTTTACAGCATAGATAAGCGAATACAAATTGTATGGTTCTACGCTGAAACACATTCAGTTCAACTTACTCAACAAAAGTTCAGAAAACATTTCAAAGTGAAACGCGCACCAGGAAGAATATCCATTCTGAAGTTGGTGGATACATTTTTGAACACAGGAACATATTCTAAATGGGTAAAACAACCTTCGATGAGGCCTTCAAGCAGCATTAAAATAATCCGCTAAGTTTAAATGTTAACATGTTTGACAGCTGTGTGATGTGTGTGTTCACTTTTCTGTTACGTTATTCAATTGTTTAGGTCTGTGTTTTTGCATTAGCACACGTCTCTGTATATACATGGAAAACTTTTAAATTAGATTTCACTATAGAAACGAAAATTATGTGTGATATAGTTTGTTATTATGATGATATCACTGTAATGTAAAATTTTAAATATTACAATTGACGGATCACTTTCCGTGTAACCAACTCTACCCGTATTTTTGTTAATCTCAATAGGTTTGGATTTATGAACTTTATTCCTCCGAAGTATAAAATTACATTTTTGCAGTAATACATATTTTACTTCTAGGGTGGCATTACTAACAGATGTTACTTGAATGTTCGGTATCAAAATTATTTCCCACATCTCCTCTTTCTAAATATATATTCATATTTTCAATACGACTTATATTTTGTGAAATACAAAGCTTCAAAGTCGTGCATAGACTTTTGGGACACCCTGTAGAATTATAACAAACAAACATATACCACTTGAAAATGAAAAGAAAAATCATGAACATTACTTAAATATGGGGTAGTGATTAATAAAAAAGGCTTACATTTTTGTGCACCAAAAGATGTCGCTCTCAAAAACAAGAAAAAAGAAAAAGAACAGAAAAACAAACAAACAAACAAAATTAAAATAAACCCACAATTTCACAATTTTCAGGAAAAATATGTTTTATGGTTATTGCTTTCAAAACATTGATTGCCAAGTATATAAGATTTGAAATATCAAATGAAATAAATTCACAATATTTATACTTCCACTTGACTTAATATGTATGTGCTTTATCTTCGTATGTCATCATTCCCATTGGTATGTCAACCCATATGGATTTGCAAAGCAGCATATACCAACTGCAATCAAGGAAAATAATAGTTGGCACACTTAATACAATTTAATACAACTATCCCTGTGCTCACAACAGAGAACCGACTTGGGACATAGCACTCTTTAATAGCACGCAGAGGTCTCCCCCTCTCTCGCGGATCAACATTGCCTCGGGGGAGAGGGGCACTTTATTCCTTAATTGGGACAAAGTGTGCCAACCTTTTTTTCCTTGATTGTGGGTGTGGGAAAACAAGCAATAAAAAGATATCATAAATCTATGATGAAAATTACAAAATTTTGGAATGAAAAAGAAAAGAAAAAAAATGCTGTATAACCTAACTCTAGATCACCACACGGCAACAGATTTCTTTTCCGACCCCCAAAATTCACCAGAAATGTCACTCCGACCCCCCCCCCCCGGATTCGAACCACGGACCTCCAGTACCAGGGCCCAGATCCTAGCCACTACACCACGGCTGTCAGTCAACACTCGGCGAGTATATTCGCCTCATTATAGCCTGGGTCCGTTTTGTAGCCCAAAAACCTGCACGCCGGGTTATAAACACATTTTTTCCGCACAGTTGCCGTGTGGTGTAGTAGAGTTAGGGATAAAGCAATAAAAACAGTCAAATATACTAAGGGAAGCAATGAGAATTGCTGTGCACTAAAAACAAATACAAATAAAACATGGGTATGCCCTGGGACAAGCAATAACAATTACTGTGCAATTAAACAACTTAAATAACGAGAGAAGCTGTTTGTGTTTCTTGTTTGTTAGTTCTCTCTCTGTAGAGAGTCATCAGTTTGATTTTGAATCATTCAGTTCATTACCCTTGAGCGTTCATATCTTTATAGGCTATATTACACAGTAAACACTTCTTGGCTTTCTTTAGACTAACATAAAAGTAAGTAGTTCAATACGTAATTACAAGTTATGAAAAAAACTGATTTCCCTTTGTATTAACCTTACGCTTAGTTGGTACTCACCTTCTTCTCCATTCTTAAGCAAGTTCTTCTGTCCTTCAAGCATCTCTTTATTATTGAGAGCCTGTTCCATTTCGTCCACTGATACTGTCAAACAATATCTAGATGCAATGAAATTGGTAAAAAAGAAATTATCAGGTATATGTGACTCAACATGAGTAAATGAGGCGGAATGCGGCAGTAGCTTAGGCCAACAATAAAAAAAGAGTTGACTTGCCCTTTCCGACCGACCCGAATTTTCGGAAATCTAGGATCGCTATTTTTTTTTTATATTTTCTTTTTCAAAAAAAAAAATTGATAAAAAGATTGAATTTTTTTTTGTTGAAAGAAGCACATAACAATAAAGAAAGATGAAAACATGTTTTTGAGTAGTATCTGCTTGTTTTATAATCAAAATCAAAAAAAAATCTTTATAACGTGTTTTCGTGCAGTAAATTTTCAAAAATTTTCAACAACAACAAAAAAAAAAATCCGACCGTCCGACCCTGACTTTGACCCTGAAAGGGCAAGTCAACTTCTTTCTTTTTTTGGCCTTATTTGATTTAAGAGCACAAATGTGGGACAAGGTCAAAATAAGTTAAATTCAGAACAAGTCATATTTCTGATCTTTGATACATCTTGTATCTAAACAAAGACTCACATTCATGAAAATAAAGAGTTAAACTACATTTTGATGGATTTAATTTTCATTTACTCCATTGATTTGTTAACAAAACCAAAACTTTAATTGCCTATAGTTTGACAATTTGTATTTGATGCTTTGAGACAAAGTGATTTTAATCATCTGTAACTTTAATTGGAATGTGATATGACATTAACTTTGGTACCAAAATGTCCCTTAACATATTATATAAACTGCTCAAAAAAGGTTTGGAATATTTTATTTCAATCAAAATTTATTCAAATATATCGGGATATGTTCATTAAATGTAATATATCATTTAAAAGCTGATGTGTTCATCATTACAATGATATCCAATTTGAAGCAATCCCTTGTTCCAGTGCTCAGCCACATGCTTGAGAACATGGGGAGGTCGCAATCTGAAAGTCACAAAATCAACACTATTTTGTGCTTAAAAATCAATATATTATCACACTACGCTGTGTGGTCAATGTAACACTTCATTGAACAGACGACAAAGATGTTCTTTTATAAAGCACGAAATAGTTATTATTTTTTAATTTAAATACATTATACAAACATTTACCAAATATTTCCTGAGGTAATAGTTCATTTTTGGTAAAATATAGGTTATCCAATACTTAAAAAAATACTTTGGAAAAAAATGTTTTGTTTTGTTTTTGTTTTGTATAAAATTTTAGGGATCCTGGTACCCAATTTGGTATCCGGGTACCCAAGATATCGGGCGGGTACCCAGGAATTACTTGCAACCTTAATTTAAATCAGCCAATATAACTCAAGTTTAGAGCAAATTTCGAAAATTAGTAAAAACAGTCCTAACTAAAAAACCTGATGATAAGTTTTTATACCTGAATCAAGGTTATGTAGTGTAAGGTCATGACTACCATATATGGCAAGCTCACTGCCCTATAGGGAGTGCACAATGTGAGTATAATTAATTTTTATATAGGGGTGTTTTTCAAAGTGGAGCTGCATACATTATATGAAGAGATTTTTTTGCATAAGGGCTTACACACCACTCCTACATGTTACCCATTTTGCATTATTAATTCATCAAAATATTGTATGGCTGTCTTCATGACTTGGATTAGTGCATCCATGCACGCCAACCAACAATACAAGCCACATTCCACATCGTGAATAGCCATCCATTCAATAATGCAAAATGAGTAACAGGTAGAAGTGGATGTAGGCCCTTTTGCAACACAGCTCTTCATATGTTGTTGTTCACTGGTGTAATGCTCTTAGTGGCAGACTCTGTGAGTGTGCATTGTGCTATGCCTAATATTAACCATGAAACAAAATAAAGAGTTTCTAAGTTTGTATAATTTGTATCATACTGACGATGGCAGGTTACTACCCTGCTATATGTCACAGGTGTTACTCAAGACTCACACACGAAACCTCAATATGTCAATAGCATAAGCATTCACTGATAGCTTTTGTTTGCTCAGATCTATCGACTGGTCCAGACTGATACCGAGTTGGGAGTTACACCCGTTACGTAGTAACGCTTCATCCGCATATACGCAGTCTTGAACCAGAGTCTTTGCTTGAACACCATAAAGGGGAACTTATTTTTAGTTGAACAGTGTAGTTCATCCCACACTGAAAAAGAAACAATGGCAATTATGATTGGTTTTATGTATATCTTTTTCCCTGGGCAATATTTAAGAGTAATTATTCGTACATTAAATTTGTCAAAAAATGCTTCATCGAGTAAAGCTTGACCTTAAACCTCAGCTACTTACCCAGCTGTTCTCTGGCGTCCTTCATCCAGCATAATCTTGGAGATGATTTTGTTCGCAAGAAGTTTTCTGAGAAGATGACGGCAAAGATAATAGTCTAGCATCAGGGAATGTCTCAGCGACTACAAATAAAAGATGGACAAATATGTATTCGTTAACAAATATCAGTCACATTGACCAAATTGAATGCATAACAAAAACATGGACCATTTACAGACACTTTCATCAAGGTTTTAGATTAGATATAATATGGACAAATACAAATTGTAAACAAATAATTTAAAAAAACCAAATCATTGAAGGCAGCTGTTTTGCTATTCACTGTGGTCTCATCCATTTAAAATACTCTTTCAAAAAACAAATAATGCAATAATCAGGTTTGCCTCAATTTTTTTGGGTCAAGTCAGGTTTGGGGTAAATGGGATGGGGAAGTCTGTGATCGGGGTGAGGAAAGTTTTGCCTCGCAGGGCTCTAATAAACAATATCATAGACGATAGATTGGAATTGATTTATTTTGCGTGAGATACTTTTACCTCTTATATCTGAGTACAAACACACACCACTATAGTTTGAACAGTTCCAAATTGGTATAGACCATTTCAAATTGAGATCGGAAATCTTCGGAAAAACAGGTCACGTGGAGTAGGTGCGTTGCGCGTTCTTCGCAACAGTTAATCGCATTCACAGCATTGTCCTAGTTGGTTGTTCGCCTAGTGATTTACTATGTTTACATACACGTGTGCACACATGAGAAGTAAAACGTGGAACAAGACTATTTTGTTTTTTTATCAACAAAGGCGTTGACCGGCAAATTCCAAATGTATCGAGCAGAAGGTAAAAAGTGAAAATATTACCCCAAATCTCTTTCATCTCACCGTTTTTGTTACTGAAATGCCGCAACATCAACTTTGTGAGGGATACAATCTATCACCAACACCAGCGCAATCTACCACACAGGCAGACGGGTGAAAAACACGTTTGTTTTTCTCCGGCCACAGGTCATGTAACCGAGCGTCAAATCACTCGGCTAAGGCTAATCGGAAGCATTCGGAACTGATTGTATATTTTCGGATTTGAAATGGTCTATAGCCGCCTAACAGCAGCTAATGAATACAGAAGGACAAGGGGCGCATGAAGGCAAGTAGCCAACTGTGCATCATATGCTTGGAACATGCATGCGACCAATACCGCGTGCGTGTGGCCATAATCATGGGCATAACGTGGATTACTTTGGTGCGCGGATAGATAAATAATGATTATATTTCTTGCCAATTTGGAACTGATCAAACTAAAGATAGCACCAAGCAATAACATGTATTGAGTACTCTCTGCCCCCTCCCATGACTACCTTACCCTTGCTGGGGTGCATTCTCCAGACCTTTGATTATACGCTATCAGATCCACCAATTGAGTTTTGACTGTCCGTTCTGCCACCATGAAATTATCTCGAGGATCCCCTGTCACACACAATAACAATTGAGGTCATGATCAGATATGTAAATCAAACAAATATCTGAGATTTAGCATCAAAATATGTGATGTGATTAAACAAAATGAGTCTAAAGTTGAGAATATCATATTATTAGTGTTCTACTTGATGGGATTGGTCTTGTGGAACGCAACATTTTGCAGAAAACCACCATTAAAAATGGACAATTAATTCCAAAGATATGAGGGGAAAAAATTAATTCTATCTTTTGTTTGGTTATCTCAAAATCAATGTTTGCAATTTCAGACTCATTTTACATGATCACATCACAACATATGTGCAAGTATTACTTGAATATGCACGTTACCACCCAACTTGAGTGAACCCAGAGCAAACCTTCAATTAGTTGATTCAGAGTGAATCCTTTCCGTCTTCACAATTTTTATACATGACCCCTGTAAGGGTGCTCAAAAGTGAAGACTAATAAAAATACAGTTCCAACCAGGGTTTAAAATAGGGCTATTTTGAGCAAATTTTCCAAAAGTGTGTGCTGATAATGAATAAACATGAGCTATAATTCATGCACCATCATGCCACACTGTGTTGGTGGTTTCATGCAGTGTTGTGCATTTACCTCCCACGGACTGTGCAACGTGACCAATCAGAGGCTTTGGTGTTGTTGTCGGGTAGACTAACGATAAGTGACAGGAAGTGTTGTATCTTTCCATGACACTTCTGTTCACATTTTTGCTGTGTTTTTTTCCCCAGTCCCTCTTTAAAGAGTCCATTTTCAAAGATGGTGGCCAATAAAGGGACAGTCTAATACTTACCATCGATTAGTTTATCCTCGTCATCATCATCATCATCCACATTGTCTTCTTCCAAATATGTTTCATAGGTTTTCTTCAACCGTACAGCGGCAACCTAGCGGATGCACAGGCAAAACAGAAATATAATGTAATGAATAATTCAGATGCCTTTCATTCACACTACCCATGTACCCTTAACACTGTGGGAATATTTTACACAATAAAATTCATTACAACAACACATAGGGAAGGGATTCTCAACTGTTTTTGCTTTAGTGTGATACAGCAGCACAGATACAGTTAAGCCAACAATTATTCATACCCCTTGAAAAATATGAGTTTTTTGCGATTTTCTCATATCTATACCAGCTGGAGTGGTGGAACCTTCACTTTACACTCAAGATAAATAGTTTGCAAGTACAAATCAATATATTTGGGCTCAACATTATTTTGCATAACAATAGAATTTAACAAGAATTGTGTTTTTATGCCTGTCCAAAATTATTCATACCCCATACCAAGTCTCAGGATTGACACCACTTTTTGTGATAATACACATGTTTTTGACATTCCAAACATTCTTTATATAGATGTAACAACATGATCCATTGCTTGAAGGCCCTATTTGGCTTGGTACAAATTTGAGAACCCGTAACATTGGGTATCGAATTATGCCACAAGGTGACGGAAAACAAACAATCTCTGTTCTAAAGGCCCGACCAACCCATTTTCTGCAAATACAAATATTTTTTTGAAAAATGTTTGGAATTCTTTGAAAGTTTTTGAATTTTATAGGGATATTTTGAAAATGTTTGAATATTGTTCAATTATTTATTTCAAAAGGGGTAATGCTATGGACGAAATTCAAGTTATTGATGGAATGAATGTTGATTCTTGAAAATGATTTGGGTCTAAACACAAACTCATTTTCCATAATTACTTTCAGCTCGTGTTATCAATTTCCGACACCCAAAATTCACCAGAAAGGTCACCCTGACCCCCCCCCCCCCCCCCCGGGATTTGAACCACGGACCTCCAGCACCCAACCCAGATCCTAGCCACTACACCACCGCTGCCAGTCGACACTCGGCGAGTATATTCGCCTCGTTATATAGCACGGGTCCGTTTTGTACCCCAAAAACCTGCACTCCGGGTTGTAAAAACATTTTTTCCGCACAGTTGTCGTGTGGTGTAGTAGAGTTAGGGTTAAGGATCCTCAGAAAAGGGGACCAAAGAAAAAACATTTGGTCCCAAATAATTCTACAAGTTTTCTGTATCTAAATATGTTTTCTGTTTTATACTGCAATTTATATAAACAGAGCTTTAAAAACATGACTATTCCTTACCAATGTATCGCTCGGTGTATTAGTTTTCGTCTCCTTCTTTTTGTTGAACACCTCCTCATAGGGAAGTCTAACTTTGATGACAATTTTGGCCGTCACAGCACCACCTAGAACTCTCTTGTACGTGCGGTCTGATATGGTCTGTAAAATTTGGATAATAAAATGAATAATTTATTAATCAATTATCAGGATTTCATGTTTGTCATAAATGAGGTAATTACATTGATTATGAAATCGATTTTATTAATCCTAACCTCTCACTGCCTACTTGCTGATGAGTTTAATGAAAATGTTGAAAGAAATCAGGAACTGGACCTGAAACTGACAAAGAAAAAAGGCTAAATTTTGACATACCATATCTGTAAACTGATCCCGGAGTGCTTGTCGTAAAGCCAGCTGTGTCATTGTTTTCTTCGGGTGTTGATTCAATAAATCAGACGTGGCCTTCCATAGTTTCTCATACATAGGCATTGCTAGGCGATCCTTAAAACTGGATCCGAAGAGTACCACAGCTCTCAGGTGGGGCCGGTCATCTACCTGATAAGTGGCAATCTATAGTCAAAATTAAAGAAGAGATTCAGTTTTTCATTGCTATCCATCATTTCATTGTTGTATATTTTATCATTTAAAAACAATTATTCCTACTGTTTATCATAAATTTCAGTCATTGAAGAAAGATTTATCAAATGCCTATCGGGGCTATTCAATAGAATACAAATATTGAATGCTCATGTAAAATAGTAAGAAAATTTAAGCAAGCAAAAAAAAAAAATCTATTGTACTGAAATAACCCATATCAAAAAAATAACAATAAGCTTACCGTACTGAAAAATGGTTAACTTGTTTGCTAAATCACTCTTACTTTATGCCAATTTAAAGTGGAGGCTAAATTGAAATGGATATATTTTGCCAAATCTGTGTATTTTTATACTCTTTTGTTCCCTAAAATATCAATTTCGCAGCAGATATTTATTTCCCGAGATTATCGCAATGCCTCTTGAAACATGCATTTAAATTCAACAAAAGATGGCGCCCCAACAATCAACCCAGAGTATTTAAAGAAATTTGTGAATCCAGACTCCCGCCAAAAAAATAATAATAGAGTACCAGGAGCTAAAAATAACAGCCCTACTGCACATACCTAAGTGAATGCTATGTATCATTGACTTGTGATATGAGGCTATTGTTTTACAATTGCTGTCGGTGCCGTCGATTACTTGGAGGGCTGTCAACAATGTTTCAGCACTTACCCAAGGATCGAACGCTTGACACTTCCCACACGGCTATTAGTTTTACCAGATACAAAACATATTTTTTCAGAAACCTTTCCCAGCTTTCACGGTCTATCTCAAGGGATACTGAATCAATACTAGGTATGTTTGTACTTATTTTAATGCATATCTGATGGTGATTTTAAATGTAATGAAAATCAATTATTTTGACATTTTTGGAACATTTTGTGAAACCTGAGACTAATATACCTAAAGAGATAAGAAGCGCCCATTGATACCTGCCATGTATAGCTATCCATGGTCCGATGCGACATTGTTATAGTTGATGGCCCATCGATTATCATCATTCAGTTTAATCTGTATCACGAACTCATCCTTTGAGTAGTAGCGCGCTATTTTGAATCCAGTGTTATCCACACGTGTATTACACTTTTCTTAATCTCCTGAACGCACTTTAGTATGGGATGGTGACCGACTCACAGACCTTGATATATTTCTGAAATAATATGCATTTATATCGCTAAAATTATGGCATTTCAGAAGAGATATGCCAATTAAAACCTATTGGGTACATTCTTGAAGGACACAACCCACAATTGGGTTGTTAGATGAATAACACTCATACACGATTAAATACTCTACCTTCTTTTTGATAAAACCTCTTTTCGTCAATAGTTTGCACATGTAATACATCGTCTTGGTGTTCTGATGCATCAGCTTAGCCAGTCGCCACTGCCAATCCCCTAAATGGCGCCCTCTACAGATTGACTCAAGCATTACATATTGCCTATCCTTCAACTCTTCTTCTGGGTCGCCGTGAAGACCAACCATGTGTTTCCATCTGAGCTCCTGACTAGCAACCATGGCCAACCGATTTCCCCATCTAAAAAAAACACGATCATGTACCATATTAAGTAAAATGGTACACACATGTACCATTTTACAGTTCCGTAACATTTCAGTCAGTATTTTTTTCATGGATACATATATATTTCCCAATTGTCCTTAAATATTTAAAAAGGTTTTTTTTCCAAAACCAAAATAATTTTTTCTATGTTTATTAATTGATAATGCTGTCTGTAACCTACTACCGACTTGAGGTGCAATATAGCACATCACTTTTCATGGGGTGCAATTTGTATTCAGGGACAACTTGTTCTACACAGCTGGTATGATTTTTTTGCACAGGATTTTAACAAACTTAAGATCACAAATGTTTGGTACAGAAAAATTGTGTTCAAACATGGACTATGATTGACATGTTGTCTGTACCAAAACACTCAAGACTATTTGAGTCATGTGAAAATGAAACTTGTTTATAGTTGCCTGAAGATTCCCCTTGCTCAAACCTCCCCATTCCCATCGATCAAGGTCATGTGATGATATTGAAATGGACGCACTCACATGAGGTTGACCTTGCGTAAAAAGTATGCGAGGTTAACCTCACCCCAAAACGGTGCAACGAACATCTGTGGTGCTCTGATTGGTTACAAGAAATTGTGTTAGTTGTCAAGCATGCATGGTAGGCTGATTGGAGTGCGCCTGTGAGTGTCTGACCATGACCAGAAGAATATTGTCAGCCTGTTTCGATAATTGCCTAACTCACTTTTCAGTGAAATTGAGTTTTTTTGCATAAATCATGACTTCATTACATTATGCACATGCTGTAATAATACCCAAGTCATTGCTGTAGGTCCATTGTGGGAATCAACATAATCCTACACCATAAAGTGTTCAAACAATATTTTTCTAACATTGTGGTGACCTACCTTTCCTCTGCTTCCGTCAAGGATATATTGCCATCGCTGGTTCTCACCTCATCTGTCACATCGTTCCTCTGGTAATATGTAGCGCAAGATCCTCTGACAGTGACACCATTCTTCCTATCACGCACATACGCCACTGGGTAAATCTCCTTGCTCAATTTCATCTGATTTAAGTAAAATCAACAAATTAAACTGTGAATGTGGACCAATTATGTCCTTTGTGGTATCAAATATTAGTTTACACAGGCCTCAACCAATCACCTGTCCGATAGCCCGGGGCAACCATTTTTTTTCTTAGGGCTAGCTGAACCACAGGACATGCTGCCCGATCGGGCAATACAAATGCTCACAAGAAAGCACAATAAAGTCGCCAAGTTGGCAATAATATCCTTAGTTTGTAGTCAGTTTTACCTTGTCAATATAATGAAACACAAAGATGTACCCATATTCCTTCTTACATTCCTTTTCTGTTATTATTTACTAAATAAAACAATGCCGTTCGTGGCTTTTCATTCATAAAAACAAGAACCTCGCTATCGTGCATGTGAGTGGGGATTTCACAATATCTATATATATTTTAAAAGAAGAAAATGAAGGTTACAGTTTAGCCTTTGTTTAAACCTTACCTGAAATAATCTTTGAGCTCAATACCTTAAGCCAAAAAACAAACAAAATGTTGTTCTTGACAGCCCGCACGTCAGATTTAGGGCCGCTCCGATTTCTTTTCTTTTCTTTTTTTTCCAGATTCTTTTTTTTCCAGATTTTTTTTTTCAGATTTTTTCCCCCTTTTTTTTTAAACAGTTTAAATGGCATTGAGTATTAAACTAAGTGTTTATAACATAATGTGTGACTTTTAGTGTGATTTCAACTTCTTGTTGGCTGAACTATAAGCTTCCGCTGGTATAAGAAAAGAAAAAAAAGAAAAAGAAAAAAAAATCCGCCTGCCCGCCCCTCCTCTCTGAGAGCTCTGGAGGACAACCAAACAATTAATTTTTTTTGGCCTTACTCTGAAATCCACAGAGCACCAACAAATGAGAATTCCAATCCAATGGTTTAATTTGGTCTCAATTGGACATAAACATTTCAAATGCTGTGTTTGACAGACACATACCAATACCAACACATTCCCGCAAACACACATGATGGAATAACGTCTTGTTCTATTGGAAATCCTTCAAACTGTTGCAGGGGTAGAATTTCGCCGCGAATCCACGAATCGATTCGCGTCAAATCACTACCGCGCGAATCCAGTTGGATTCCCGCAACAACAACAACAACAACAAAAAACCAAAAAATTACTTTTCTTTTTTGCAAGTCCAAAACAGGACATTAGATGACTGGTAGTTGACCCTTAGTCAACAAACATGCCAAATTTGGAAGTTGTGCAAGCTTATAGCCTTATCCTGGATAATATTTTCATTAATTTCGCAATAATCCATGGATTCTCAAAATTGGCGAGAATCTGGATTCTCGCAAAATCCTTCCGCGAGAATCTTAACAGATTCTCGCGGTTGGTTACGAAATTCTACCCCTGCTGTTGGAGAAACACAAAGAACACCAGTCAATATTATTTTTGCCTCACCTCATTATGTTTAGTCACTGTAGTTGCCCCTGTTATGGGATTAGTCCCTTCCACTAAATCTCTCAACAGCGGCATATCCCTGGGCTCTGGTAACTGGAAGAATTCCAGCTCATCACACTGAGTCATGTACTGCCATATCAATGGCTTGGAGTTGTCATCCATGGCCAATGGAAATACAGGGTCCACGCGAGTGCGTAGTCGCATCCAGAAAGTTTCCAGAGTGATGCCTGTAGGTACAAATCAGTGACATGTGATTATTATATCGGCTTTTCATGGGTATAGCTAGCTCTGCTGGCATCGCCTAGAATTCCCATTAATAGTACTGTATTTGAATTTGAATCCAATTTCTAGAAACACTTCAGCAGATCAATTATCTACCAACACTGTCTCTATACAGTTCCCCAGATGGTCCATACCGCTGTGTGTGATGTGTTCTGATTCTGTGTGTGATGTGTTCGTATTTATCCTCGATTGTCAGTAACCTGGGAGCTATATTGTAATTGAGCAGTTTGTCTTTGGTCTGGTCACTGTCACTGGGCCACTGGTGCCAGTGATTAGCTATGGATGTACATGTACATAGTCTGTACATGAGTGATTGCTATGGCTGTACATGTACATATTCTGTACATGATGTTATGATGTGCATTACATATATGAGTGTATGGTTGGTGTAGGCAAGGCATGCCTTGGTGTAGGGGAGGGGTGGGGAGAGGTTGATGAAGGGGTGGGACTAAGAGTGGCTCTGTAGCAGAGCTAGGGTATAGCATCAGTTGTCCATAGGTGTCACACATGGAAGGAGTTGCCATTTATAAGGGCCAATGGAAACATGGGGTCCACACTAGTATGTATTCGGATCTGAAAGGTTTCCAGAGCGATGCCTGTAGCTACAAATCAGTGCTTTGTGGTTATTTCACCCGCTATATTCATGAGTATAGCATCAGCTGCACACATGGATGTAGTTGCCATTTGGCCTAGGGCCAATGGAAACATGCGGTTCACAAGAATATGGTGGCTATAACACAATTGGTAAATATGTTGATCATGACTCATGACCATTATCAATTGCACAGAGAGAAGAAACATATTACAATCTAAGGCGACAGGAAAAAAACCACTGTTTTACGGGCGGATGGACCTGTCATTTTATTTATTTATGTTTTATTTATTTTTATCTAATTTCTAAAATGTTACCAAAATCTTTAAAAATTGGGTTTAAAAAAAATTGTGAATAAAAATGTTGACAGATATTTAGCCAAAAAACGGCTGATTTTACATGATTTGAGAAAAAAATTGGTAAAAATAAAAAGGAAAAAAAAAAGAAAATCTTGAAAAAAGCAAAAAGTGGGTCGGTCGGGCCCGTAAAACAGGGTGTGTTTTTTCCTCGCCTAAATGGAAATTTACCATCCAGCCCTTCCAAGGCAATCTCTTGAAGACAAAGTCCTGTCAGGCTGTCCATGGTGATGATGTAAATGGCATTGGTGTTATACCTGTAGTTCCTGGTTTACTTCCATATTTATCCTAGAAATAAAATAATGAATAAATAATAATTGGTTCCAAGTAATTACCGCTACTATGGCCCCAAAACAAAAAGTAGTCAGTCCAATCTTCGTTGAGCCCTCAGAAAATACATTGGTAACTTTTTGCAGACAGGCGGCCAACTTTTTTGTTGTTAAATTTGGCTGCAGCGCAACAAATACCAGTTTGATAACCCATTTTCCCTAAAAATTACATAGTACACTTACCATTCGATGCAGTCTAAATTGTACAGTACATCCCCATCAAACTCCACTTTAATAATCCCCTATCCTTTTTTTTAATGATAGCTATGCATGATATGCAACAGTTCAAAAGGTGTGATATGCTGTAGAGCAACCCTTCCCCTGACATTTCACATATTTCTTTTCCTGTAAATTTCATCCTAATTCCATCAATTTTTAAGAGAGCTGCTCTAGGAAGCTTAAAATTGCCAATAAAATATCCTCTTTGTAAGATTGTATTTTTAAACAGGGACTTATAAACACTGACACGAAAACACCTAATAAAGACCATTTATATCGTACAAAAAGCCTTCGATTGCACATGATTATGATCAATAATTATTTTAGGTTCCTCTAATTGTGTTTTAATGCTTGTAATGGGCCAGCTATCAACAAGGAGAATAGAGGAGAAGACACAATAATTGACACTACAACACTGATACGGGCTGATACGCCCTCAAGAACCGTGCGGTCAATCAGGTTAAATTTAGACTACGTTGCAGTGGCCCGCTGGAAACTTAATGTGTGTATGACTATTTCTGTGCATAATCCAAAAGAGGTAATTAGTCTTATTCTTTTAATTTAAGGTTGTTCCTATGGCTAATTTTGTATTTGATATTTTGATAGAGCTTGCTGAGCACGATTCCCCGAGTCCCTAGTGCCCGAGTTTGAGTCTAACACCGAGTCCTTCACCTCCGAGTCGACGTATGCCAACTCATACTTCCCACGTACCATACGGGACTGGAACAACCTCAAAGTTGATCCTGCTGCATACTCATCCCTTGACGCCTTCAAATCTGCGCTGAGGGATCGTCATCTGAAGTAGTTTCATTACCAGCTTTTTACCCACACCTGTAAATACTGTATATATTGCACCTGTTTTTAACTTTCCTGTTGCCGAGGCAACACATGCATACAACCACAGTGCGTTTATCTTCAACCATTTGAAGGCAGCACTTTATAAAGGAAGAAGAAGAAGAGAAAGAAATGCAGACAACGGCCCCTGGTCTGGTCTCAATGAATTGTCCAAATAAGATAATTTGAGTGATGAACTCCCTTCTTCTAGCACGTTCACGTAGCGTACGTGTTGTCGTTCCTCCCACTAGCACTAGGTCGTGGAGAGTAGAATCACTGTGATCGTATCGGAACGAGTCTGAGCCACCTCGGACTACCCTTCTTCGTGCACTATTTTAGAGGATCTGAAATTTGGTTTGCTCACCGTGATTGTTGAAAATCGTTATTTGTGCCTGTGGCTTGTGAGGTCACGAGCACTCACGAGCTGGCAGTCATGACAGGAACAAACCAACCAATTGTCATGATTGATAATTTGATAATTAGATAATTAATTTCAAGTAATTATTCCATGATGTGTGCATACAATGTGGATGCATCAAATGTGTCCTATTGAATATACAGTGAGGGATATTATTATAATTTATAGGACAACAGACAACACTCTAGCCCTTTGTCAGCATGGCGAATAAGACGGGTTATTCCAGAGGCCCCTGGACCCCCTGGGTACGCCACTGTACATAAAAAGGCGGCAATGTCTTGCTAGACGTCCCGTAACTCAAGACCAAGTGCGCATGCTCAAACCAATTAATGATACGTTGTAGCTATACGGTTTATTCCGTACGGGACGTGAGGCAAGATATAGCCAAAAAGGCTAGGCCTTATATTAGGCTAGTATTTTATTAGTTTTTTAAAATAAAATTGAATTAAAAATTAAATTATAATGTAAAAGCTGAATGCAAACTTAAAATTTAAAAATTAAATTAAATGTTATTATAATATTTTATTTCTATAAATCATGTTGGGAAAAAATGAATAACTGACTGCGAATTACATACATCTCAAGTAGTAAAGAATAACAAATATATAATATTACACTATTTTAAGAAGGACCAAAACTAGCTACCATCTGGGAAATTCGAACCCACACCACTTCTGATGATTGTGGTTGTCAGTTTTGGATCAGAATTCGGAACCATACACAACTTTCGATTGAATATTACGTGGTGAAAATGAAACACATGCGGCTACACAATGAAACTTTACACAAACGTACGCTATGCTATGTGAAATCAATAAATAGTTTCTAAATGCTTCAATCGAGAATAAATTTGCAAAATTGTGCAATCCTTCCTACTGCGTTGCATGTATACTCACCTTCTTCCAGGGTTTATCACCAATTATCAACAGAGGGCGACATTTATAATATTTGAGCTTCCCAGGGGTTGAAGGGATGATTCTTGATTTAGGCAAACCGCAATTTTCAATAGAATTATGATGGTCAAAAGTACACAGATGAAACATTTTCGCCCGTTTATGCGCGCATACGTCTTCCCAAAATACAATAGTCTTTGGGGGACTGGCATTTTCTTCGGAAGGGGGGGGGGGGTCCCAAAAATGTGGATAGACCCAGACAATTTTTTCATGACCCCCCTATCCAAGAGCTGCATATTTATATGACCCCCCTACCTTTTTTTTTTCTTCACGCAAGCATGCTTTGATAAATTTGTGACCCCCCCCCCATTTTCAATGAAATAATTTTATGACCCCCCCTGTTTTCATGTCAAAAAAACTATGACCCCCCCCCCCCCCCCAGTATATTTGGGACCCACCCCCTTCTGAAGAAAATGCCAGCCCCCTTGGTACAAACTTGTTTAGAGCCAAAATGTAGCTCAATCGTGCAAAAAATAGATGTAAAGTCGAAAATGTTCGCGAGCTACGCGCGCATTTCTTAACTCACACACAAATTTTGTCGGTTCATTTTCATTTCTCGCCCCCCCCCCCCCTCCCCCCCCCCCCCCCCAAATATCAGTGCCCTAGCTACGCGACTGGCCCACATCTGCTACCGGCGGGCTTAGCTACCCACAGGCTTTTGTGTCTAGTCAACACACAAGGTTGCTTGACTTGTGACTTGACCTGACATTTACCCAATATGATTTGCCCAGGCCTATTATTTTCAGTAAGTTCAGTAAGTTCATTTTAATGACTTAGGGACCGTTCATTATTTCTACCGAGTGGGAGGAGGGGAGGGGGGGGGGGGGGGGGGTTTGTACCGAAATTTCAAACCATAATTTGTATTTGATAACAGTTTTAGTATACGTCCATGGTCCCTTATTTAAGAGATAAAATTCTGAAAACTGACAACAACAAAATACCACAAAAAAAATGTATAGGCCTACAACATGCAAATCATTATTTTACAATGCAGAATTAAAGGTATATTATGTGATTTTTCCAGGGGACGTCCTCAATCCTCGAAAACAAATTGGAAGCAGATTTTCTGATCATAAATCATAAATATTTTCCAAATTACAGAGTGATACGATTCCTAATAACCTCAAAATCATAGTTTTAGAGTGAATTTAGAGTAAAATTTGAAAAAATAGATTGTACCGCTCGGTGCAATCTATTTTCAAACCATAATTTTGAAGTAATTAGGAATCGTATCGATCTGTAACTTAGCAGATCTTTATGATTTATAATCAAAAATGCAAATCTGCAAGAAAATCTGCTTTCATAGTAAAATCAATGATAGAGGGCGCTGCTACTTGGAAAAGATCACATAATATGCATTTAAGAATCATAAAATTGGCGTCTCGCTGCTACTACTCAACAACAGTGTTTTCAAGGCCTTTGGAACGTTTTATTTGATCTAAAACATCTACAGTGCAATAAAACACGTGACAAAAAAGTTAACAATCGCATACCCAGACCAGAACCGGATTATTCCAAATCAGAGCACCATACAAACCGGTCCGACGCAGAGAGCTCACATCTATAGAATCAAATGGACAACCCAGAGCACTTGATGCTTTGCAGTCAATATCAAATTTAAGGCTTGCCTGTGAAAAATGAAAAAAGAGGAAATCTCTCTTGAATACTTCTGCTCAAAGTTCATTGTGAGTAAAAAGCATGTGTTAATCATCTGCAACACGAGTGAAATTTAAGAGAGTTAAAGAGCTGAAGGGAAAAGAAAGCTGTTATGCCCACGACTGAACGCATACAGAAAAATTTAAAAAGTATATGAGGATTACCGTGGGCATATCCAGAATGCTTGTGTGACCCCCCCCCCCCCCCCCCCCCCCCAGGGGTAATCACGTATATTGATCACTACGGGTATGTGCGGGGGAAAAGACCCCCTTTTCACGACCTGTCGCTGCGCCGCGCACTATAATAAATCATCTCATTTCACTGATAAGTCGTTCCACAAGCTATACAATCCAAACTCTAGCGCCGAGTTTCCCCCACCCAATTTTGGTAAATTTAGGCCAATTTGTCACGGGGGCCGGGGGTACTCACGTATATTGGTCATACGGGTATGTGCGGGGGCAAAGACCCCCTTTTCACGACGTCGCCGCTCACTAAGCATCTCATTTCACTGATAAAAGTCGTTCCACAAGCGATACAATCCATGCTCTAGCGCCGAGTTGCCCCCAAATACACCCAATAAAATTTGAGTAAAATTTAGGCCAATTTGTGTCCTAATTTACTTCAAAAACACCCAATTGGGCGGAAAATGTTTTCAACCGTTGGGCCATTCGCCAAAACCCCCAATTCAGGATGTGTCAGTTCGGTAAGCCTCTGTTTTGAGAATGCCCAGTCACACACCCCTATACCCTCTTCAAATTCGAGCACCCCCTCCCCGGGCAGTTTCCCCATAGGACCAGTTGCCCCATATTCCCCTTGTCCCATCCCTAACACCTGCAATAGGAAACTCAAAATCGAAGGGCCTATTTAATGGGAGATTCAAGTAAGGGCAGCCGAAGAATGAGCTATGGTTTGGTATGGTTTCCAGTTTTCAATACGATTTATTCCGTTAAGATATATAGTACCGGGTTCCAAAGTGTCGGCATTCAATTATTTCCTTTCATCCTTCCGCGGCCCTTACCATGCTTACCGAGGTTCATTTATACATTTATGGGGTTGCCGAAAGCATGTGTTTCAATGTGATATGGGGAAGTCCGGTGAGGGGACCCGGGGGCGATATTTTTTCGTCGCCAGACGTATATTTCGGAACCGTGTACACCCGATAATACAGGCCCGTAACCCTCCCTTCATACATAAACCCTATACGAAGTGTCCGTGTCAAAATTGTGAGGAGTTTGTACTTTTGACGTCATTATCTCGTCGTACGACCGTGCATTGAAATCATGTTTACACAATGTCTACACGTAGCGATGATGTTGTGCCCATCGAAACACATACATTTAAGGGCGTCCGCGATTGGCTGTATGTTTGGTGTTACATTTAAGCTAACAGCTGAAAATTAGAATTATAAATGCACTCAAGACTATAAGCATATAACTTTAAATAAAATATTCATATGTATATCAATCGCAAGCATTGTGAATATACTGATATATTTCATTATTTTATGTGGACTGCTTCTTCTCATCGTGTATGAATTGAGCACGGGTAAACAGGTCGTTTTATGTAGACACCTTCTGCGCATGTTCGTAGAAAAATGAATTTCCTCCGATTTTATTTATAACTTGGTAAAAAGAATGTTACAAATATTACTTGAATATGGTAGACAGCATATAGGTCTTAGAGGATTAGTATATCGTCCATAATTTAATATTATGAATTGACAAACTAATTAACATACTATGCATCGCGTATTGATAGATGTTTATCTGAAAATGGGCGTGTTGTTTCAGTCTATGCTGGTTCCCTGCACCCTGGATCCCCGGCTGTGTGCAGTAATATATACCTCTCTACTAGCATGATAGGACTGGCATGGTACACGTTGTGGAGGCTATCGCTTACTGGCACCATAGGACCGTCTGTAACATGGCTCCTCTGCTGCATGTACTGCAGATGTATGCGGACGGCCAGTCCGAATATTCGTTCAGGCCTTTACGCTTTTTAAATACGTTTAGGGAAACGAACGTAGACAATTTAGAGGGTGTTGCCCGGGGTGTTGGGCCCGGGGACACAATATACCATTGTACAAGTGAACTATAATAAATATCATCCGGGGAGATATTAATATTGAACTAGAGTTGAGGTCGGCTCGGTCGGTCGATTTGAAGAAAAAACCTGACAGACCGTGGCACATAATATTATGGTAGTGAAGTTGAGACCGAGAACTTGGTATTGTAAATGTCAGTATACTAGTTACATAATATTATAGTAGTGAAGTTGAGACCGTGAAATTGGTATTGTAAATTTCAGTATACTAGTTAAAAAGCTATTTATTCAAGCAAACGTATTTATTTCAAGCAGACCTGCTGTGTGGAGCCCATTGATGCAGGGAACCAGCATAGGCTCCCCATAGGCTCTATCTTGACAAAGATATTCTGTTGCAACATCCCAATACACATGTACAATAGAACCCGATAGCGTAACGGTTAGTATTGCTACCTGTCACGTGGGCAATCAAGGTTCGATTCTGATACAGAGCTTTTATATATGTTTTATTGTAATTACTTTTCTACTTTTTGATGTTTCATTATATTTTTACTTACATATCATTATTTCGTTTATTAACGCGAGTCTTTTTTTTTAAATCTAAAAGGCATTATTATGTGATATTTTCCAGGGGCGCCCTCTATTCATTGATTTTTTTAGAAACAAGATTTTCTTGCAGATTTACATTTCTGGTCATAAATCATAAAGATATTCTGATTCACAGCAGGGCGATGTGATTCCTAATTAGGTCAAATAAAATAAAAACTAGTTTCTCGTCCTTTGAATATTTGTTTATATTCCAATTATGTTATGCAACTGTTGCTTCCGATATCACTCAATCTTTACACGTAGGCCTATGTATAATCTGTATGACAGGTCTAAGTCCCAACGAATAGCTGCAGATCAATTGTTTATTTATTCATTAATAAATCAAAATGTTCTACTATTATTTTTGTCCGTAGACCCCTAGTACTTTTAATTACGCGTTGTTAAGTACATTTCTTTATTTCCATTACAACCGTCTAAACGACGATTGTCTTTTTGAAGACTCTTCTTGTTTGAATAATCAATATTTGTAAAATCAGTTGACTTTTTAATTTAAAAAAAAAATAAAAAAATATTCAGTGAATACATTTTACAAATGTTGATTAATAGTAAAAACAAAAATCGCGACCCGCGAGGAGGCGGGGGTTGCATGTTTGGTCCTTTCATCATGGACTGACGCGATTTCTGTGGTCCCTAAAAAACTTTTTGGAATAGTCCACTTCGTCTGACCTAATGACCCGATAACGATCTTTACTTCCGGGTGTCAGATAAACAATGCAATGTGTCCGTGAACTGTCAAACTTTCTGTGCACATACTCTACTGTATTATATATAATGTGTTGATAAGCTGGTAAGAAGAAATTGTTTCATTATACGGTTTTAAGGTAAGATAAGATGTTTAGCTCTCGTTTACGGTTTAGCTCTTCTGTGTTAGTGTTCAGCAGCTGAGTAGTGACACTGACAGCAGTAGTGATACTAATAGTAGAAGTAGTAGTACTAAACTAGTTACTTTAAGTAGTAACTGGACTGGATAGTCACTGATGTAGGCCTACTTCTGTGTTGCTACTCAGTCCTAGCAGGTGGCCAAATTGTCCCGCAGTGTCAACCCAGCACTTGTTTTAAAAATTGAATTTCATATTTCTCTATTAATATTATTTAATACTTTTATATGTATTCTATCATTAACATCATAAGTTCCTAATCGGAAGCGATTATTTCCCGTTCTTTTGGGTCATTTTAAATAGTTTTAGTCAGGAAAAGGCGCATGGTTAATATTTGGCGGGAATTTAAGCGAAGTTCCGCGCTTTTCAAATGCTGAGACAGCTGTTCGATCATTGCGTCGCGCGCTGAAACTTCCCGCGCGTAATACTAGACGCACCGCTTAATATCCGCGACATAGACGCGAAAAACAAAAGAGAAAAAAATGTAAACAAAGGCCAATCTTACGATCATTTAAATTTCAGTTTTCTTCCAATTTCTTCACATTGTGACAATATAAATTGAATCTGATAGTTTATTATGATTGTTCATAATAGTAAACTCGCCTTTTAGGTCACACGCCCCTGTATTCCGTAAACATTTAGCTTTAAATGGTGGAAACTGTCAATATTTTTACTAAATCGATGTTTTCTAGAAGTTCAAATTTGAAGGAATTTTACGAATTTTCAGACAACATAACTAAAAATATATCAAACTATCAGGTAAGCTTTTACTACCATTGTGTAGAGGACTTTCAGCGCTAGGAGGCAATTTTTTATTTTTTTTATTATGGATTTTAAACTCGAGATATGCATCCTTTTCTAGCGAAATGTATGCAAAAAAAACATAACTTTTACACTTTTCCGATGTTTTATGCAATATTTCCAAAACCAAGCTTTATTTTGGAAAAAGAAAAAATCGCTTCCTAGACAAAATTGTCTTGTTTACAAAAATGTAAATTAGAACAAATTACCATTTTTAATTTTTATAGTTATGCTGTCTGAAAAATGTGGGGTAAAAAAAAAAAAAAAATAATAATAATAATAATAATAATAAAAAAAAAAAAATAAAAAATAAAAAAAAAAAAATAAAAAAAAATAAATAAAAAAAATAAAAATCGCTTTTTGGTTCATTTCTCAAAATTTAAGTTTATTTGGTATCACATTGATATCACCATCGGATTCCTTATCAAATTTCCTTTCTATAACTGTATACTTTTATGTACTTTTATTCAATATTCTCAAACTTAGAAGTTAGAAGCAAAAGTTGATCATCAAAATAATAGGGTTGACACTTAAGTGGGCAAATATGGCCACCAAGACAAAATGCGTAATCAATTCACTATATTTCATGTTTGAAACCCAAAGTAATTGTTCCAATGGGGTAAAAAACTGCTGGGGAAAGGTTTTAGTTTGATTTCCTGTTTGAATTAAGCAAATACTGATACTTGTTAAAGAGATGAAGAACATTTTGTGATTTTGGGTTTGAGACTGAGAGGCTATATGCACTATATATATGCACTATATATGGGTGGATCCAGTGGCGTAGCTCGGGGGGGGGGGGGGGGGGGGAACTGACAGAATTTGTTGTGCCCCCGCCCCCTCTCCGGATGTAGTGGTTATATGCGTTATAATTATTTTAAAATGTCAATTTGTCGCTGTTTTTTTAGAAATAAAAGAAAATGTTATAGAGAAAACTGATTCAAACCTGGAGGATTGGCCATTATTTGTTGACTGTGCTGGGTTTTTTTACTGTGGTTTTTTTACTGTGCTTTCATTTCATTTCATAGCTCTCAGTCATACATAGAGCTATGTGTCTTTTTTATCAATGTGCTCGCGCTGGTCTTAGGTCTTCTAAGGACACAACTCGTCTCGTTGTTAATGCTAACAAACGTGCAATAGGCAAAACAGCATTTTCGCAACTTAGGCCCTAAGCTATGGAATGACCTCCCCATTTTTATTCGCAATGCCTGTAGCGTTCATACTTTTAAAAAGATGCTAAAAACTCACCTGTTTCCATCAGAGTAATTTGTTTTTCATCACTTTACATGGCCTATTGGCTCTATTATTGCCCGTTTTTATATTAATGTATCTATATTCTTGGTATTTGTATTCTATACTTGTTGTATTTTTATAATACTTTAACTGTGTATATACTTTGATTGTATCTTTATAATATTTTATAATGTTGTTATTTGTATTGTGTATGGCACTTTGATCTTTTTTGGAAAAGCGCCTTATAAATGCTCTGTAATAATAATATAATAATAATTGGCCATACGGGTATGTGTGGGGACAAAGACCCCCTTTTCACAACCTGTCGCCGCTCACTAAGCATCTCATTTCACTGATAAGTCGTTCCACAAGCTATAGGCCTACAATTCAAACTCTAGCGCCGAGTTGCCCCGATATACACCCAATTTTGGTAAATTTAGCCCAATTTGTCCTGATTTACTTTAAAAACACCGAATTGGGCGGAAAATGTTTTCAACTTGGGCCGTTCGCCAAGACCCCCAATTCAGGATGTGTCAGTTCGGTAAGCCCCTGTTTTGAGAATGCCCAGTCACACACCCCTACCCTCTTCAAATTCGAGTATCCGGGCTCATGTTCACGCTCATGCGTTGTGTGAATACTAAATAAAAGTACTGTAAAGTGTGGTAAAAACAAGCCCATCTATGTATGCCTATGGGTGATAGCCCCCAAATGGTATTGTTGTATTGATTTAGGTTTTTTAATGATTTTGGTGCAAAATCGTCATTTTGTACCAAAAACTGATTTTGTTACGTTGTCCCCAATGAAAAAAACACAGCATTTTTAGTGAAATTTGATACCAAAAATGGATTCGCTGACTAATTTCCTTTCCATAAATGTATACTTTTTAATATCATCACATAATTAATAGTTCAAGTTGCAGGGCTTGATAAATTTCATATTTTTAGGGTTATTGAAAGATTGCCGAGAAAAATGAAATTTGTAAATAAAAAAAAATGCGGATAATTTAAAATTACCAAATCATGAACCTTAACGTGATAGACGGCAAATTAAGGTAAAACGGTTTCAGACGGTACCTGCCATTGTATGCCTAGTATTACGTAGGACGTAGGTGCCAAAAAACTGATCTTCAAGAAAATCGAGGGCGCACTCCAAGACGTATCTCTCAGTGCCCCTTTAACTCGAGTCTGTTTGACCATTTGTTTGTTTACACGGTCAGTCTGTACGGACACACACTTGGGTCTTGAAGGGACCAGAGACCAGACTCAAGCAAAATGCTCGGGCCAGACTTAAAAAAAGAAATATGGAAGAAAAGAATGAAGTTAAAAAAGAGCCACTCCCAACAAATAGAGTTAACAATTTTGCTGTCATCCTTCAGACATGAGAAAAGAATAGTATTGACCCAATCTCATTCTCATTTGCCAC
Organism: Ophiura sarsii; assembly: GCA_035610835.1. Taxonomy (NCBI): domain Eukaryota; kingdom Metazoa; phylum Echinodermata; class Ophiuroidea; order Amphilepidida; family Ophiuridae; genus Ophiura; species Ophiura sarsii. Next base: position 54,162,844 of record CM069445.1, on the reverse strand, counting down.
ACATGTAGGGGTCACACTACTAAATAGAGTTCCATAGGGATAATGTACAAAAAAACTGATATAAAACGCTGTTTTAGACCACTAAATTGCGAAATTGGACCTTGTAGAGTGATTTTTTCTTAAAGTTGATCACATTTTCTCACCAAAAAGTGCAGAAAATATGTAGGTTTGGCCTCCCGGTTAGCCTGCTCGATTTTCCAAAATATGCCCATGGAGTTGACTACATATCTCTGATGAGCTTGGAAATGTCCCCATAATCGCCAATGTTTCCAGTAAAAAGCACAAATTGAAAGATCTCTCAAAATTTACCTAGATGATATTCACAGTTTATAGTCAGGGTGTAGTACAACAAGTCATACTTAGAGTAATTTGTCATCAGTTGGTAGTATTCATCATAGGGTATTTTGCATGTTTCACTATCTGTCCCCATCCTATTGGTGGAGGAAAAAACAAACAAAACTAGAGATAATTGTGATCTTAGATCACGGATATTAGTCGAGGGCTTTGACCTTTGACCTTGGTATATGTTGTCAAAGGGCAATAATCTTATAATATCTTAAATGGTACTATATTTTATAATTGTTTTTATAAAATTCAGCCCTGAAGTAGTTAAAAATACATTTTGAACCCTAATGACCTTTTCTTGACCTTTGACCCCAAACTTATAATTGACTTTTTTTCTTGGCTTATCAATGCACGCAAGAAAAAAGTAGTTCCGTCAAAATCGGAGCATGTCTTAAGATTTTCACCTGTATAGTTCAATGACCTCTAGTGACCCCGTGTGACATGTCACTTTTAGTGGAGAAGCACCCTATATGAACATGGATAAGAGGAATCTCTTGACTAATTCTGACAGTCATAGGTCATTTTCTCTCGGACAAGTAGTATTTTGAGTGCGAGGAGTGAAAATGTACATTTTGACACCTAGTGACCTTTTCTTGACCTTTGACCTTAACAGTATGATTGACTTTTGTTCTTGTCTCATCAATGCTCACAAAATAAAAGAAACCCTGTCAAAATCGGAGCATGCCTTATGTTTTCCCCCTGTAAAGTTCAATGACCCCTAGTGTCCTCGTTTGACATAGCACCCTATATGTACATGGATCCAAGGAATCTTTTGACCAATTCTGAGTATCATCAGTCATTTTCCCTCGGACAAGTAGGGTTTTGAGTGAATGGAGTAAACATTTACATGTTGACCCCTAGTAACCCCAAACATTTTTCGATTTAAAAAACCGAACTATTATATATGCGCACGGTCAAAAGGAATATGCTGGCCAATTCTCACGATCCTATGTCATTTCAATAAATTGCAAATGCGTTTTAAGTGAATTTTTTTGACCCCTAGTTACCCTTGTGTGACCTTTGACCCCTTATGCTTTACAACCTGAGTAGTGGTGCACATAAGGGTACTTATGACCAAATATGGTCAAAATCGGCTCAATGGTTACGGAGCTATAGGCCCCATGACGGAAGAAGAAGAAGAAGAAACAGGACGAATACAGTATATTAGTCGTTTCTCGACTAATATAAAAACCCAAGATATTATGGGTTTCCTGTACTAGTCAGGGTGCATATAGGTGATGTCCCATTAATCATAATTAATCAAAAATCATAGGCATTTACACATTTGTATTACTGTCAAGTCTTTTTAATTGAGGATTTTGCCATGCATACTTTCTGATCCTACAATGTTAGAAAAAAGTGTTCGAACACTTAGTAGGCCTAATATAAAGTCATCCCCCTTTCCCCCTTTTCCCCTTTTCCCCTGATCAATGTTGAGTCGCCCAACTTGCCAAACATCAGCCCATGGCCTAGCAAAATTGATTGGTGGGGGAGGGAGGGGTATATTGAAGGGGAGCTTTCAGGCTAGCAGATGCAAATTGGTATTTTCACATGACTCTAATAACGCATACTATATGGTATTATTAAAAGGTGCAAACAAGGGTCAGTGTTCGAACACCTTTTTTCTATGATTGTAGTTATAAACAAAGTCCTTAAGGGTAGGGGATACCCCATTTAGTATTATAGGGCACCCTGTAAGGTCGAGTTAATGGGGGACTCAAGGAAGTCACTCTTTGACTTTTGTGAGTGTTGTATTGAACTATGATTCAAATGTATAAAAAATATTTTAAAAAAATTGGAAAGGAAATGGAACAGAGAATCCAAATTTGGCAACAATTTTGACCAAAAATGTTCTAATTTTTCAGAATCATACACCAAACATGGAAGGATTTAGTGTTGTGCTCCCTTATTTAAGCAGCCCACGCTTTTCATTTCGGACAAACGCTTATTTCAAAACTACTATATTTATCCTCTTCTGTAATTTCCAGATTTTTTCACCACACACTCTAAAGTATTAGTTGCACACTGTATTTGTAATGTTGATTTCCCCTCATAATCCACTTAACACTTTCAATGCGGCTATTGGTTTTACCATAACACCAAAACAGATGTTTCAGAAACCTTTTTTCACTTTCAAAGTCTATCCCAAGAATTACTGAACCAATACCAGGCTTGTTTATACTTATTTCAATGCATTTCTCACGGTGATTCCATTCATGGTGATGAAAATCAATAATTTTGACATTTTTTGAAACATTTTGTGGAGGTTTGGAAATGTTGTGTGCAGACGACTGCCACATGGAAAGGGTTAAACACAAAGTAAAGGTCCATAAAATATCCCCTGAATATACCATGTTGATGATGTCAGCGTTCAGATCAATTAGACACCAAATGGAAGGAAACTGACTTGTTGATACTTCCTCTATTGGTGTGTTATCCAAGTTTTGGGTTTCATATCAGTTTGGTAGTCATAGTATGAGGTAGCATGCCTCTAAATAGTTCCGGTCAAAACTGGCAACTCTTCTTCTTGCGCAATACTTCTGAATCAATATGTGTGATTAAAATAATGATTTCTCGGTAACTAAAATGATTTTGCAGCCGAGTTTGGTATCAAATTAAAGCTTTAAAAAATTAATGATAGAGCAATCACACACAATATTAACACTTTATCTATATACTAATTTTCGGTCCCTCGCCTGATTAGATAGTTCAATAATAATTTTACACTCGCGTCCCTCTTGAACTGAAAAAGCGTGGCAATTGCGCCTCTAATACACGAGCTAATTAGATAGTTCAATGCCCGTTTTTCCCCGTTTTCAGACATGCGCAGAAAGGATCACATGTGAAAATCCGAAATGTTGAATTTCTTTTACTCGGGTAGCTACTGTTCGGACACAAATTGTGGTTTTCGGAGTGAGTGATGACATGGTCTTCAACCAAAATATTTTCTTCAGGGATACAGCTACATTTCTGTATATGCGGCTGTTTGTTATTCTTAAAGATCGCATAGTAAAAAGCATTTATACGGGACTATACCGTCCGACAAATAAAAATATTTCACGAAATTTTCTAAATGTAAACAACAAACTCTTACACAGATCTTAAAGTGACACTTTCACATTGGTTATATAGGCGAATGCGACGTTTGATACCGATAAAGAAACTGGCAGTACCATGCCAACCGTTTCTGTTGCTGCGTGTCCGCGTTTAACATGGCGCACGCAATACGGCGCACACGTAATGACGCAGACAAATTGTGTAAGCGTTTGTGGCGTTGTACTTTGTTTACGGGGCAGGATGAAAGCAAGTAGTCGGTTGCTCCGCTGTGCATACCGTACATACAAGATTACGAGAGCAAGACACACACAAAAAAATAAAGCAAAGGTAGGCCTATATAAGACCTTTATTTTAATAAAGAAACGGGGAGCAAGGTGCAAACCGTATCCAGGAAAACGATTGTAGGCCTATTAATTAAAGTGACATGAAGTGGCTGAAGGAAAATACATTTGATGGAATGCAGTTGCAGTTGTAACCCCATTTGATGAAGTCACTCTTGCAAGTCACCACATTTGATGAAGGAGTTAACCATACAGTAACCGGTAACCCCATTTGAGGAGGAGTCGCCCATGCAGGTAACCCCATTTGATGCAGGTAACTCCATTTGATGCAGTCAACCATGCTTCCGGTATTATAAATATGGATGATTAATGAATGTTTTGACTTATTTCGTTATACATAATGATTAATTGAGCAGTTATCACCTGAAATTAGTTATGTGTAAATTTGGCCGATACTGCCGCGTAAGGCATGACTGGTATCATGAAGCTTTGGGCTGGTGGATCAAGGTCGGCACCCCCCCCCCCCCCCCCCCCCCCTCACACCCATTTCATTTGTCTTCGTGCGACTTATACAGCGGTGCGGTGCGGTGCGGCTTATAGCCTATTATATGAGGTCTGAATCTTACTTTATGAATTTAATAATAAGGTGTTGCGGCTTATAGTACGCCGTGAGGCTTATATATAGCACGGAAATTACGGGATTGTCTCATCATACCCTATATGCCTAGGCCCCTCCTCCCCGCAATTCCCGTTGCCATGTTTACTTACTTGATATTTTTATGGATACAGTAAGGCCACATGGGTATCTGGATAAACGGAACGTGCGGTATGGCCCCATCATACCACCACCATCAACATTTTAGAAGGGGAAAACGGGGGTGGGGACAATAAAACAATCTGGGGGGGCAAGACAAAACACTTGGGTGGAAAATTTAAGCCTTTTGGCTTTTATTGTAAACATTCCTGAAATTAGATTATTTTATTCTAAATCAGACATTTTGGACCAATTTAAGCTAATTTTAAGTAACTTTGAAGTTAATAAAGTACATGGGGGGGGGGTACCTGAATAATCAAGGGCACCATGTGTTATAAATGGCGTACTTGGATTTCTAAGGGCATACAGTATATATGGATTAAGGGCACTGTGGTGACACCAATGTCAGTATTAAGGGCACAGGGTACATCAAGGGCGGAAATCCGGTGGGGGGGGGGGGGGGGGGGGGGGGGATGGGGGAAATATATCCCCCACACTTTTGACCTGGTGGGGATGGTCAATGTAATCATTCCCCCCCCCCTCCTGATTTTTCAACATCTACCAAAAAAAAAGGGGGGGGGGGGAAAGGGAAGAAAAAAAGAAAGAAAAAAAGGGGAAAAAAGGTAGGAAAAAGAGAAAGAAAGGAGGGCGGGATGGAATGCGAGGGACATAAGAACGTTTGGAGTTTAATTGTACGCTGGTCAGGATACACACGCGTACGTACGTTGACTAGAATCCATCTTTTGGAGGATTACTAATTAACTTCTTTCTGACATGCTATCTGCCTATTTAAAAAGCCAATATTGATCAGAAATAAAGTGATTGCTTTCAATAAAATATTGGTCAAAAGTACACACCAAATCTCACCAAATGGGTTCGAAAATTAAAAAAAAAAATCCAATTCTGAACGGGGGGGGGGGGGGGGGGGGGGGGGTGGGGGGCACACCCCACCCTCCTCAGAATCCCCCTGTTCGAGCTTTTAAACCATCTATGGCTCATTCCATGAAGTTGGGGCATTTGTTAAAATAGCAGAATTTGGTACTTTAGGCAGCTTATAAACTGTTTTTACTCTATGTGTATATCAAATTTTGTTAGTGTCCAAAAACAGTACTAGGTTATAGTATTGAGCAATGAAAAAAAAAAAAAAAATCGACCCTTCCTTGAAGAAAAATAAATAAAAAATGAGGTGGTGTCCAAGACCATTTTTGCTAAAAAACGTGACATGGGAAAACATAACAATTATTATGAGTTTTATGTAAGCAAAACTATCATAGAATTGCTTGGAATCAATTTGATTAATAAAAGATACATGTATTTCATAGTTTACTGACCAAAACACCTCGTCACGCTGGACTGATTTTTCACCCTAGCAACATGAAAATTGCCTTTCCGATGCTACACACGGTGTCCACAAATATTACATGGTGTAGCATCGGGAGTTTTCATTGCTGAATGGGGGTAGTTCTCTATCATACATTTTTTAATTATTTTCCAAAATTAAGAGCATATATCAATTGAAAACTATTGCAAATGAAATAAATTTCATGAAGACCATTCCATATATTCATGAAAAAGTATACCGTGCCGTGTGCATGGTGTCCTAACCATAAAATGTAGCATCGTGACAAACATCCTATGCAATTTGTGGGAATTCCCCCTGGAGATAAATAAAACATTCCATATTTCTTTTTGTAAGGATAGAGGTCAATAGCTATCAGGTTTGTTTGGGAATTTGCCACATGTGGGCTAGTTTTATCAAGTTTCAGTCGCTGATGTCCCGTTGTAGCATCGGGACTTTTATGTAGCATCAAATGTAAACATTGGATAGTTTTGTGAATGGTAAGTGCGATTGTAATTATTTCTTAATGTTGCTTGTATGTCTGTATTTACTAATGCATTTTTATTGAAAGGGAAACACTGAATCAGAATTTCTTTTCATGTTATGATATTAATTTTGAGTCACAGACGCCATAATAATTTGGCGTCCATGTAGCATCGGGCATAGCATGGGCAATATTTTGCATTGGGTATCGTTATAGTTCGTTGAAATTGTAATTTTTTTGTTGAATCACATCATTAATAAACTTTGAAGTTAATAATGAATTAGTTTTTGCTCTTTTAATGCTATTAATTATAGCTTACCAATACGATGCTACATGGACACCATGTCCATGTAGCATTTCATAAAATTTGCCTAATTAGACTAAAACAATTACCCCATTCAGAAATTATCCATCACCCATAACATTCAAAACATTGCCTACATTTTAATACACTTTACAGAAAAAAGGCATATTATGAGAGATGTATATCTAATGAAATATATTAATACACAATGCTACATGGACACCATTTCCATTAGCATTTCACTGAATTCACAATAAACATTCCCTTATTTCAGTTTTATTTACTATAAATAAAAACAAATAATTGTAATCATTTAAGTTCTCTATCCTTTGCTACTCTTTTTCATTTTAAATGAATAATAAATAAAATACTCCAGCATGATTTTAATATAAATATATTCCTGCAAACACAAAAGTGCAACATGAATAAATAATCTACTCCAATATCAATACACAATGTTCCATGAAGATACTAAGCCATAGGGTTTATTTTGTTTTGCTTTGGCAGGTTCTTGACATTAATTCAGAAGACAGTTCTATCGTCCTGGAATGTATGGAGATGAAGACAAGGAACCCATCATTTTCAAAAACTAGTACCTTTCCAAAGAAATCCACCATGGCAATTAAATTATTTTTTTGCAAACTGACTTTTTAAGTGATCAAACTTTTCAATCGTCTTTATCAATTACAGAGGATGATTCAATCAGAAACGAGCAAAGAGACTAAGATCACAAAGGGTACTTTAAGAACAACACTGCATGAAGTTTGTTTCAGTGGACATCTTAAGTTTCTTTGATCAATGGTGTATTGTTATTGTGTCATTGAAGAAATGGTGTATGTGTATCATAGGTAATTATGTTTTATGCTTCATGGCAGGTTATCTTTTTGTGTAATTTGTAGTTTTACAATCCATGTTATTAATTTTATCGTGTGTCTTATAACATAAAAAGTTAACATCATAGTACATCCTCTCTATTGATCTGAAAAAGATGCACCTGTTCAAGCTGTTCCAAATATTTTAGGGCACGGTGTCCATTACGGTAGCATCGTAATACTTAAGTACACAGAAAAGGTAAATTTTACATGAACAGTGTTTAGATAAATTTCAAGCAATTCACTCTTTGTATCTACTTTTAATATGATGAACAATAGACAAACCATTCACACTCAAATAATTGTAACAGTATGAATAGTCTTAATTATTAACAATGTTACAAGACGTTGGTGTCCATGTAGCATCGGTAATGCATTTTATAACATTATACAGGTAAATAATACTTCATATACTTACTTTATGACTATAATGTAATCAATGTGCATGGTTTATAGAATACTTTACATCAAACAAATATTGATATGTATACTTTTTTTAAATTCATTATACAAATTGCAAAATAAAGAGTCACTTTCAATGAGTTTTTACATAAAACAGTTAATCTACGATGTCTTGTTCGTTAAGTTATGTTCAACCTAGACAAATCTGGTTTCTTTTCATGTATTTGTGGTTCCAAGTAGTTTAATTGAGGTATAGAAACTTGTCCCACATCTTAAGCTAATTTATTAGAAAATGATATGGAAATGGGAAATGGTGTCCATGTAGCATCAGGATTTTTGGAATGTCATCACAAGTGTTGATCATGTGCGGTTATTTTACACAAATGTTTACATTAAAAAAAAAAGTTCTACATTGGACTTTAGTAAATGTAGAACCTAAAAATGAAGAAAGAGTTGGAAAATATCGATTTTGAAAATTTCACTTGGATGTCACATAATATGCCCCAACTTCATGGAATGAGCCTATACTAAAATCAAGAATATCAGTATGCTCAACTTCTTTCGTGCATTGATAAAAACCAAATATTTATTTAAAATGAAATGATGGCTTTCAAAACAATATTGGTCAAAAGTATACACCAGATCGCACCAAATGAGTTAGAAAATTGAAAAAAATTATACTCCCTACCACCCCCCCCCCCCTCAAACTCCACTTATTGAAAATGAAGTGATGGCTTTTCAATACATTATTGGTCAAAAGTATACACCAGATCGCACCAAATGAGTTTGAAAATCTACTTCTGAGGGGGGCACGTCGGACTCCCCCCTCCCTTTTGGAGCATTTAAATCATCTATACTAAAATCAAGAATAACAAGTATAACAAAATGCTCAACTTCTTTCGTGCATTGATAAAAAACAAAATATTTATTGAAAATGAAGTGGCTTTTCAAGTGGTCACCAGATCACACCAAATGAGTTTGAAAATTGGAAAAAAATCTACTTCACAGGGGGGCACATCCCCCCTCAGACACCCCCACCCCCCCCTTATTGATAATGAAGTGGTGGCTTTTCAATACAATATTTGTCAAAAGTATACACCAGATCGCACCAAATGAGTTTGAAAATTGAAGAAAAAAAACCACTTCACAGGGGGGCACATCCCCCCTCAGACTCCCCCTGTTGGAGCTTTTAAACCATACCAAAATCAAGAATATTATCAGTATACAAAAGCTCAACTTCTTTCGTGCATTGATAAAAAACAAAATATTTATTGAAAATGAAGTAATGGCTTTTTAATACTATATTGGTCAAAATTATACCAGATGCAAATGAGTTTGAAAATTGAAATTTTTTCTACTTCTGAGGGGGGCACATCCGACACCCCCGCCCCCCCTCCCCCTGTCCGAGCATAGCTCGGAGTTCGGTGGAGTACATGGAGTATAACGACATACTCTTGCTGTTTTACAATACCCTCATCCTACGTTTTGATATGACTAACCACCCACTATAGCTTCGGCACCTATAACAATACCTGCGCTTTCCATTATAAATTGGATAATAGTACAGGCACATTGGTATGGATATAACGCCGGCACGTGCGGTACCTGGGTTATTTAGGCCACCTGTGAGGGGTTGGTCTAGCAAACGTGGAGTACTTGGATTAGGAACATGTATTATTTAAGAGCACATTGGGCCTATAAGCTCATGGTGTATTAAGGGCACCATGTCACTTACATAATATTAAGGGCGCCTTAGTTACCTGCATTATTTAAGGACATGTTCTTGATATTTATATAAACATTTATAACGCTTTGAAATTACTCACCTCTGTCTATTTTGATATGACTAACTGCCCGCTATCTTCGGCACCCGCGTTTAATTTACTTGAATATGATAAAGTAAGGGCACAAGGGTATCTCGATATAACGGCACATACAGTACCTAGATCATGTGATACCCGATGCAATATTAAGGGCACCTGTGGTAACTGGAGTAGGGGTATACTCTCTAAATACAAAACGAGTGGAAAGAGTGGAAATTCACTCGAAAAGGAGTGAAGGGAGTGAAACACAGGACAACCCGTTTTAGAGTGGAAAATGTCCTCTCAATAAAGTGGAACATTGTCATATAAATCCCCTTTCACTCCTTTTAGAGTGTTTTTCTACTCAAAAACGTGTTGTCCTGCGTTTAACTCCTTGAAAAGTGGAAAACCACTCTTTTACATTTAGAGAGTAGGGATTAGGCCTATGGGGTACCTGCATTTCAGGTCACATGGGAGACCTACATCCTGAGGTACCTAGGTATCTGGATATTAAAAATACAAAGGGTATATGCCTACCTTGATTAAGGCACATCACATATACCTGGATTATCAAATGCACCTGCGATATTCAGATTATTGAGGGGCCAGGGCCCGTCTGGATTATGTAAAGGACATGTTCTTGATATTGTACCAAATTTTCTTACGCTTTGTTTACTAACCTCCCCGTTATCTTCTAGCGGGTTCCGCGCAAAGCGCGGATGCCCGCTAGTTGTTAATAAATATCAGTCCTACTTTCACGGCGCAAAACTGGAGTCGTGCGAAAATTCAGCTTGTAAAATGACGATAGAGGGGGTAGATGCCCGAGTGTGGAAAATCTATCCGCTCATATTTTACGATTTTAATAGAAAGCTTGTTAAAATTTAATACCACATTAAATGATTTTCTATGTGTAAATTTCACAAAATGGTGCTCCGCCCCGTGGGGACCGTACATGACTGTACCCGGGACGTACATCGGTAATTTGTACGTCTCGGCCCTAATCCTCGCTATCCCCAGGTCCCCTGGGGCCGGGATGCAATTGATAAGGGCATTAGCATGTTTTGAAATGGACTATATACCCTATTTGAATGAAGAATATATTATAAGACCAAGAAAAACAAAAGGGTTTTGATTTCTGTAATTGACCTTCGATATTATCTAACCTTCAGGCTCCACACCACCAAATCAGTTCTCTATTGCTTTGTGTGGTTAAGAGGTCAAGTTTGTGTTAATTTTTTTCACCTTTAGAGCAAACTGGTTCATTCAAATCATTGTTTTTATTGAAGATCTAGATGTCTTCTGCTTCAAAACAATCACTTTTGTGGGGGGTAACCATCTATCTTAGGTACGACAGACTGCCTTCATCGTAAGATCAGAGATTCTAGATCTAAATTGGTGGAAACAGTGAAATCATGTAAAATGATACCATTCAAGAATAATCTAGATATTTTGGGCCTGATGTGGAGGAAATAACCTACAAATGCAAAATTATGAAACATTTAGGTACATTTACAGCATTTATTACCTTTTCTGGGATGTTAAAGTTAGACTTATGGTGGGGTCAATCTTAATTTTAAACACTGCTGTGTAATATCAGAATGCAAAATATCATTTGGTGGTGTGTACTCTACAGCCAATCAGTCGTTAGCGCGATCACTAATGAGAGAGATGAGCTCTTTCTGTTATGAGGATCCCGTAGATTCTCGTAGTTAATTCTGTTGCATTAGATGCTCGATCATTTGGAGATCGAATTTGTTAGGTGCGTCGACGCCCCTTGACATTAATGAATGATGATCGAAATGATAGAACCCAGAACGTTTGACATAAAAGTTGTCTACCTCTAGCCAATCTTACTGTATTTGGGGCAAAGGTTACAAAAGTTTTGACAGATTTAGACAATATAAATGTGATTGTTATCTTTCAGCGAATCCTGCTGACTACCTTTTGTTGCAAAAAGCGATTTAGTCTCTGTGTATTGGAAAATGGCGTATATTTTTACTCCGCACATTTTCATTCATGGAGGTAATCGTCTACCTCCAGAGTATCTTACTGCATTATTGCCAAGATGTTTCACATTTTAATGTCGGGAACCTTATGACCTTTGACATATTACATTCCGAGAAATGTGTTATTTCTTCCTTAGGAGAAATTTGCTATCAAACACGATTATGATATGTGGTAATTATACCGGTTTATCGAAAGGAAGGAAATACCGGGTGGTTCAAAAAAAAGGTTGACCCAAGTTCAAAGTAATTTTTCAACCACATTTAAAGTTTTAGAGAATTTGTGTTTACATAGTCTTAATCAGCAGTAAGTATTGAAATTATCCTGAAAATATGGCACGTTTAGCTTGTTTGGTTCTTCAGATATGGTTCATTAAAGAAAACATGTACAAAACTGACTTGTCCACGGGAGCGTCATTTAGTTGTTGCTGCAACAAAACATCATGCTCTAGATTCAGAATTGAAAAGCCCGCCCGCCCTGACAAAGTATCACAATCTCTATGCTTATGTGCCATTCACATTCAACAAAGAAACGTAGGGATGTAAGAAGGTAATGTCAAGCACCAGACAAATGTTTCAGATGTCTTCTTTTTCATTTTTCTCCATTTGTTTACAAATGGTGACCAATCGTGTGTAAGTGCACTTTGTGCATTCCATCTCTACTAAATGACGCTCCCGTGTACAAGGCAGTTTTGTGCATACTTTCTGTAATGAACCATATCTGAAGAACCAACCAAGATAAATGTATCATTTTTCAGGATAATTTCAAAACATACTGCTGTTCAAGACTAAGTAAATACATATTCTCTGAAACTTCTAACGTGTTTGAGAAAATTCCTTGAACTTGGGTCAACTTTTTTTTGAACCACCCGGTACTGTTGTTATTAGAAATATATTGTTATATCCCTTATCCTTTCTATTACTCGGGGTTCATGGGTTTTCTAAACCACATTTCTTATTTTAGCCCATGAGACTAGACCATGACGAAATGAGAAGGTTTTGAAATAAGCCGCTTCTAAACTAATTAGTATGCACTGCCAAGTGCCAACCGGTATGCGTGTCTTCCACAATAAATCGTGCATATTTACTTTCACAGTGAACGCTTTTTGTGTGCGCTAACGACTGACTGTAAAGCTATGCTATCTCTGTCCACTTCCTTCACAGGTTGATCCCATGCAGACAACTATTATCTCATTATGTGAGCAGGTCAGTAGCGCAGGATGTTAGATTTTCCAATGGTTGTTAGATCCTTGTGTCGTATCGTCCACCCGGATCGGAGATGCGTCAGTGATATGTCTGGAAATAGTCTACACAGTTACATGTATAGGTTGAATGGGATGAACAGCTATAATTCATTTGTATCTTTGTAATTTGACACCTACAGGCTACAACTACATATTTGTTTTAGGAGGTGAGTACATTTTGTAATATTTATTGTCAATTTTATCCATGAAATAGAATCTGGGGTGTAGGGTTGGTAGTTGGGTGGGGGTGGTCACTCTCCAATCAAATAGTTACGGGCTACCCATGCTTGTCTAAATACTACCAAAATGGATCCTTGTTATGTTGTATATAAACACTGAACCATTTTGATACCCTAAATGTTATAACACTCAAGCACTCATAGACTCTACACCAGCATCCTATGCTTCACTCGCATTCAATTAATGCGATAAAGAAAGGAACCGTATCATGAATGGATTATGGATTTCACTGAACACGTTCAATGCCTATGTTGAGAAAACAAAACAAACCAAGGGGGTGGTGCTTGGGTCAGTGCTGAAGTTATAGCCTGGGGATGTACTCTCCCACCTAATGGCTACGGGCTACCCATGCTCGTCCAAACACTACCAAAATGGACCCTTAATGTCGTAAAACACAGAACCATTTTGATACCCTAAATGTTATAACACTCAAGCACTCACAGACTCTACACCAGCATCCTATCCTTCACTCGTACTCAATTAATGCGAAAAAGAAAGGAACCGTATCATGAATGGAATATGGATTTCACTGAACACGTTCAACAAAACAAGCCAGGGGGGGGGGGGGGGGGGGGGGGGGGTGGGTCAGTGCTAAAGTTATAGCCTGGGGTGGTACTCTCCCACCTAATGGCTATGGGCTACCCATGCTCATCCAAGCACCTACAAAATGCGCACTCCCATACGTTTCTCTCAATTTGATAATGATAATAAGTATATTTAAGGGGGGACTTAAGGAAGTCACTTTTTGAATTTTGGGAGTGCTGTAATTATTGAACTATGACTCAAATGTATATAAAAGTATACATTTTTGGAAGGAAATAGGTCAGAGTATCAACATTTTGCATCAATTTTGACCTAAAATGTTTATTTTTTGAGAAAATCACAACAACAAAATCACTTTTTTGACCCAAAAAGTTCAACAAAGCTAACAAAAATAATTTTGAGTAAAAAATTCCCAAATTGCTAGATTATAATGTAAAGACACTAACTTAGGGACAATTTTTTTTTTAAACCTAATTTAATATTTTTTGAAATATTGACAAAAAAGTGGGGGGAAAATGAGAAACAAAAATCACATTTTTGGCTCTTTTTGGTCAAAATTTCTAAAAATATAAGATAAGGTTTTAAAAAAAATTGTTTGCCAAAATTACAGCATTCAATGGTTTCATAAATGACATGATTTGATAAAAAAAAATTCAAAACAATTTTGTACTTTTTTCACCTGAATTTCTGCCTGTTCTATTCATTCTGCACTTTTTTCTTCTTCTTTTTGACCAAATTTCACTCGCACCTTTTACAGGGTTCGCAGGTTTTTGCCGCAGGCGGTTTAATTTAACCATATGGCAAAAACTACAAAAATGTAGTGGCAAAATGCAAAAAAATACTGAATTCATCTCAAAAGCCAATGAAATTCATAAATATTTGTTCTGAGTGAATTATAACTTTATAAGATATGTTAAACATTAACCCTAACCCACCCGGTGGATTTTCCAACGGAATTATTTTCAAGCGAAAAAAGCACACACAACAAGAGGTGCCACGCCCCGGGGTTTGAACCCACGACCTCTCGGTTGGCGGGCGAACACTCTACCAACTGCGCCACGGGGGAAGCTGTGCTGGGCGAGTGTATTCGCCCAGCTATATAGCCCGGGGCCATTATTTCACACAAAAACCTCAGCGCCAGGTGGAACCAGGATGCTGGGAAATGGGATTTCATGGGATCTGGGGCTGTAAGGGTTAATAGATTAAATTTGCTGGCAGTTGCTATGTCAAGCTCTTTTGTACCAGTACATTTGACTCAAATTGGTATTATACATTTCATGTATTTGTTTTCAATTTTAGGGAATTGGTGAAAACAAATGTTGGCTGAAATGATTTACTAAGTATTGTTTATGTGTTTTCTGATGTATTAGTAAATGTTCCTAGCCATGTACGGGGTTTTTCTAGTTTTTGCCAATTGTTGCCATTTTTGCAGGCAGAAACTGGCAAAAATAGGTTTTTGCCCAGTTTTTGCCTGCAAAAATGACCTGACCTTTTAACATTTGTTTTCAAATACATATTCTTTTTTATTAATGAAATTCATTCTGTGACTGAGGTTTTGAATACTGTGCAACAAAAAAAGAAAAGGGAATCAATATCCCCACAAAAGCCCATTTTAATTACTTTTCAAAGTTTTGACCCTAACAGACTACAATAGTACTGAAATTATTACTGCTCATTCTTGTTAGATGAGTTTATTTTTTAGATGAATTCTATTAAAGGTTTGAAAGTATGGTGTATATGGAAATGCATGATACCCCGCCCTTTTTTTTAATAACCACTAAGTGGCTCCTGGATGATAATGATTGTTTTTAATGAGTGATAAGGCCAAACAAACAAAAAAAGTTTGTTTCCAGTAGTGCGCATGCATTTCACTGAGACGCTTGATTCGTTGTCATTTAAAAACAAAATAGGGCAAATAACTGTTAGGGCATCCATCTTTTGTCGAAATTGTGTCCAACATGTTTCAAGATGGTGATTGGCCACATACGGCAAACACGAAACAAAAGTGAAAATCTGTGGTGAATATCACAGTTTGGCGAGCATAAGAGTAACAAACATGCACAGAAAAAAACCATTTCAAGTGAATCTTCACTATGAATTTGAGCAAAAATAAAAAATAAAACCCTGCATTTTGCATTTTACTTTTCAGGCTTGCTGCAGGAAACAAACTTGTATTATTTTGTGGCCTAATGAGTAAGTTGGTTGAATGTCTTCAGTAGTTATTTTAAAGTTCAAGAGGGTCGGTAAATGTATATCGCCCTAAGTAACTGTAAAACACTATAATTTCGCAGATACTTTATTTTTGCGTTTTTGAAATTACTGCTATTTTTGGGGGCATTTAATTTCGCAAATCTGGACATTTTACTGTTGCTTTCAATGCAAAATTATCAGTTTCACAGGTATTTAATTTTGTGAATCCACACCCCTCGTGAAATTCGCGAAATTAAATCCCTCACGAAATTAAGCGGTTTTACAGTATTTGCTATGCCTTATATTTTCAAGTTTAAGACATGAAACCCTGGTTTCAGATTACATCAGTTCAGTTCTGAAATGAAAACAATTTAATACTACTTGTAGGGCTGTTTTGGCTGCTCACCATTTTGTTCAAAACACATGTTTATTCAGAATGCTATTGAAAAGAAAATCCCCCTAGGCTGTAACAAAAAAAGTTCAGCCAGTTCCCACTGCTGACAGCTCACACTTTGATCACACCAAAGCCAGCAATATTATATCCATATTGAAAGCATACCAACACATAGCAGAGGTAACTCAAGCAACACCAAAAGCCGACAAATTGCACACTTCATTTAACAACTTGCTTGTCCTCATTTGTTAAGGGGATTGAACCATAAAATATCAGAAGATTAACAACGAAGAAACATATTTTCTCTACAAATAAAACACATGTACTGACAAAACAATTTGATTCTCATTTCTGAAATGTTCGTGTAAGTATTACTCAAGTGCCTGTTGCCTGCTACGTTGCCTGGCACATCAGCTAGCATTTTTCGTTTAAACTGGCTATACTTTGTATTTTAGCTATGTTTTTGACCCCACGATGCACTTGTGTAATGCGAGCTATTAAATCAGTACATAGGGTCACAAATGCTACCTTGTATGTAAGATCTCTCTCTAGTTTGTGATATTTGTATGTGCTGTAGGTGCTGATGTATAGGAGAAGTATATTAATAACCTTTCGTCTTCAAGTGTCAGGTACATCTGGGATAGTAGCAACAATTCTATTATATTTTAATGTGATGTCAAACTAATGATGCAAGTAAGCACAAACATAGGGGCCTGCTGGATTACTTGTTAGAGGGGGCCAAATCTCTCTTTTGGATAGATTTTCCAGTTACAGGGTACTCATGTAGCACATTTGTCTTCTTTTTTATGTGTTATAAATCAATGGGTCTGTTTTTGAAATTGTAATTTGTTCTTAACATTTTGGCAACATTGGAAAATCAATGGGTATAATTTTCTTGAAATGTACGCTTTTCAAAAAAATATTGGACAAATCTGTCCAAAATGAAGGAAAACTATTGGATCTCAGGTAAACATATACCGTATACATGAGTATTTTTTACTTGAAAACTGGTCAATTTTAGTGTCAGTTTGATTTTTGTTAGTGAAACATCTGAACTCTCCCCCTGCCCCTAGGCTTATTTGGTTTCAAATGGAATTGCTGGTACTTAGGCTAAGTAAAACACTCTTATTCTTAATTTACACCAAACATTTTTGTTTTGTTTTTGTTTTTGTTTTTGTTTACCAGGAATATTGAAAAGAGATCAAGATTTAACATTTCCATGAGCTAAACATGGATGTCCTACACCACCTGAAGATGTTACCGTGTATGTCATCATTTTATTTAACTGCCATTGTGTTCATCAACTGTTTCTTACAAATCACACCCAATCTTGTACCCTCCCAAATCCCACGAACGGTCACACAGTTTTCCATATCGGATGGAAGTCAACTACAGCATATAGCGGTACATGAGATGACTGGGGATGTCTTTTTAGGGGCTCATAATATGGTTTATAAATTGGATGCTGATTTAAATGTTCAATCACAACAGAATTGGCTCACTGCTGGTATACAGACCACACCATGTCCACCAGAGAATGAGAATTGCAACATGGATGACAGTACGGAAATAAACGACAATAAAATATTGGCCATTGATTATGACAATGACTTGTTGCTCTCGTGCGGAAGCTCACATTTCGGAACATGTGTTCTCCACAGCTTGGACTCTGTATCGGATATCGAAGGACGCATCATGTCTAATATTGCAAACGATTCTATAGCGGTTGGTGAAACTGTGGTGGCGTTCTTTGGTGACTTCCAACCGGACGGTGTACGCACACCATCTTCTCTGTACGTCGCTTCAACGTACGAAGATAACCCACCGAGCTCATCAATTATTCAGCATGCAGTAGCCACTAAAAAACCGAGCCAATCGGAAAATGGTCAATGGAAGATGAAGCTAGGATATGAGAACAATGTGTACGGACAATTGTCATACATTGATCTTAGAAACGATGAAGTGAAGCGTGACTTTAAGATCAAGTACATTGATGGATTTTCGATTCCAGGAGAACCAGGGTTCAATTATTTCTTGACTGTACAAAAAGATGATGTGGATCAACAAGACTACAAATCAAAACTTGTGAGGATTTGCAATGAAGATAAAGGTAAGATATACGTGAGGGGAGGGGGCTGTGGGATGGAGTCAGATGGATATGTGCCATTCTAGGTCCCAAGAAGGGATGGGTGGGATGGGACTCTCTAAAGTAGAGTTATATTAAAGTATGTGTTGTATGAACTTGTTAAATTTCATTATAGTTAAAGGCATATTATGTGATCTTTTCCAGGGAGCGCCCTCTATTCATGAATTTTTTTAGAAAGTAAATTTTCTTGCAGATTTACATTTCTGATCATAAATCGTACATACATTCCAAGTTACAGAGCGATACGATTCCTAATTACCTCAAAATCATGGTTTTAGAGTGAATTTAGACTAGAGTAAAATAAGTTGTCGGAAATCCGACAGTTTATTTTCACTCTAAAACCATGATTTTGAAGTAATTAAGAATCGTATCGCCCTGCAACTTGGAATGTGTGTACGATTTATGATCAGAAATGTAAATCTGCAAAAAAATCTGCTTTCAGTTTTTTTTTTCGATGTTGAGGGCGTTCCCTGGAAAGATCACATAATATACCTTTAAAGCAAGCTGACGTGTGGGTCCCGGGGGGGGACACTGACATTGGAAAAGGGTATAGGTATGTGCCGCGCTGAAGACCCCCTTTTTCACCCTCTTCTGCTAGCTCTTATGACCAAGGCTCAAGATAACAAGTTTTTTACCGGGAGCTACTTATTTTCAAAAGTAGCGCCCGGATCAGGGGGATTTATTGAGAACTGGGAGCTACTTTTAGTCTACCGGGAGCTAACCTTTTATTAAATCAAATAAGCTGAAACGAAATTCGATGTTTAGGGCAAGCTTCCCATGCAGGCGCTGGTTTGGACAAAATATCAGCGCTCAGTTGTTTATTTTTCAGCATTACCGGGCGCTTTGGCAGAAGGACCGAGGGGTAAAAATCGCCCAGCGCCCACTTATCTTGAGCCTTGCTTATGACCCCCTTTTGAGCCTGCATCAGTTCTTAAGACCCCCAATTTGATTGAAAATTCAAAAATTTCGAAATTTTGCGTTCAAAAATTTTGCGTTCTAATAGTACCAAACAAATTGAAAATTTGCGTTCTTGCTAATCAAAATTGAACTATAGGTAAACTTAACTATAGGCC
This sequence comes from Ophiura sarsii, assembly GCA_035610835.1. Classification (NCBI taxonomy): domain Eukaryota; kingdom Metazoa; phylum Echinodermata; class Ophiuroidea; order Amphilepidida; family Ophiuridae; genus Ophiura; species Ophiura sarsii. The sequence continues at coordinate 54,143,371 of CM069445.1, read as the reverse complement.
AGTTTTCAAGACCTACTTTTTTTGAAAAAAATCAGTTCCTAAGACCCTATTTTTCATCATAAAATCCACTCAGTTCAGTTCTGTAGCCCCCCTTTTTGAGACCCTGTGCGGCACACCCCTACCCAAAAAAAAGTTGAGTGCCCCCCCCCCCCCCCCCCCCCCCCCGGGTGTGGGTCTTTAAGAAAACTAATTCGAAGGGTATGAAAAAGCATTCTCAAGGTGTTATCACAATTAGCTATTGGATGTGTTCCCCCACTCCCCAGGCATTAAATATGATTTATTTTCTTGGAGACATATAGCTCATCAAATCCATTTTAGTAAGTGACTGTGTCTATTTCTGTGCTTTTTCCATTTTCATGAATTTCAACAAAATATCATTTTAAATTAGCACAACAAAAACCACTGCTTTCCCCATACCTGGTGTCCCTATACCCAACTTGTTGACCATGAAGTTTGGTTTAAGATGGTTACACATATTAAAAGATTAAATACCTGGCTTTCAGATGCTGCTCATTTGATCTGATTCGGATTTGTCAATCCTGAGATATGGACAATTAACTATAGAGGTACCCAGAATCGACGTTGTGCCACTTTACAGTTTCAAAGGTTTACTCCTAAGATACAACTTCCACTTGTACGATAACCTTTCACCAGTGTTATGCAAAATAACATTGTTGTATAGAGATTGAATAGGTTTAAATAATAGAATGGGTGCCTGTGTATCCAAGCAGAACGGAATATAAAGATGTTCGTTCCATGATACAAACCAGTCCTTTGACGAGGTTTCACAAAATGTTTATTGGGCCTACATTTTCAAAACAGGACAGACGTCCATATGGCTGGGTGCGGCCTCAATTTTCATTAGACGAGGGTGTTCATAGTCTTAACATATCATGAAACGTGAAGTCCAGCAGAATTCACCAGAGAGTTTGCCATTCATTTCCCAACCACTCACATACCATCTAGGAATACACCTACAAAGGAGTATTGAAAATACTTGGTAGATGGTACAAGCACCATCACCAATATGATTAAAGAACACTGGAAGACTAAGATATGAAAAGTGGCAGGACAAAGTAACACATTGATAAGGCCAAACAAAAAAAAAGTTTGTCTCAAAGCTTGCGAAGGCTTCAAAATCGGGCGACGCGCGCTGTTTTTTGTCTTCCTTTTTTTTTTTTTTTTACATTTTTTTTATTTGTGTGGCAATTTTTACTCTTACTATTTGCAACCGTTGACACTTTCTGATATTTGGTTTTTCTACTTGAAATGAATATTGTGATGTAGTTGTGTAAAGAACAATTGTGCAGCGTTTTTTGAAGAACTGAGTCATGTGGAAACCAGCCCACCTTATTTCAGGTCATTCCGAGTATTGATTTTTCGGTATTAAATAAACAACATCTTCGAGTCTGGCAGCTGTCAACTAGCTACTATTACGATCGCTTTGTAAACAACCTAATTGAATAAATCGATTGCACCGCGGGGTATCTGCATACGTGTAGGGGACGCCGGGTGGTTCACTGATTCCATGGCACGCTGATCATTGGCCGACTCATAGGCCTAAACCAATAACAGCTCAGTTTTTATTTTGGAGTTTATTTAAGAGGCCTACATCAATAAAAAGATACAACTTCAATCCTACCATGGTACAAATTTTCCGCAATCCTACTACGAGTGTTAAATAAAATTGACAAATATTTTTAAATAAAATATTTGTTTACATATTAACGCATAAAAAACACTACGAAGGTGTATTTTAAATATTGAATGCTATATTTATATAGAGACTCAATGCTTTCTCAGTGGTTGAAGATTCGTTATTCCGGCCTTAAACATGCCCCTTATGCACTTATCAATTGCAACCCTGGCCCCTGGGTACCCGGGGATGGCCGGGATTTTGTCATCATGTAAGCCGGGGTTTGACCCAAAATTTGGCCCGGGAGGGCCGGGCATATGCCGGGACTTGTTGTATCAATTTGCGTTACCCAAAAGGCCGGGAATTTAGGTTGGGAGTTAAGCCGAGCGAGGGCGGGTTTGGCCCCGGGGTTTGGCCGTGATTTAACCAAGCATTTTCAACCATTCAACGGCTCAGTTCAGTATGCAAGTAGACCTATAATGATTCTGTCGACTTACCTATACCTATATAATCGGCAATATGCCATCATTGTAAGCAAACTAACCCCCGATTTAGTCCGCAAGAATCAAAATAGTTTTCTGTCATCGTTTTGTGCCAAGAGAGAGAGAACTAAAATAAACATGCGCGATGAACATGATTTGTATTACATGATTAAAATTGCACGGCTTTGATGCATACATACTACATAGTACATGCACCAACGATTGACAACGTGTTTGTTGTGCTTGACCTAATTAACTGCTACTTGCCACATGCGGCCAGCGTAAATAATTATAATATGCGCTATAAATAGCTTGACATTTGAACTCGGTAAACCACACGACCTCCGATTGCATGGAAACGTGCCGAATAAAAAAAAAATCCTGTTCGACGGGCCAGTCCGCCCCCGTTTTAAATTGTTAGAATATATTGCTGAAATTGACCAGAATGTTGAATATTTAGATAATTGGAGTTGAAAATAAATTACAGACCACACCGTATTACTTTAAGTTTATGCAAGATTTATTAAAAACATTTACTCGATATGTACGTTTAAAGTTAAAATCAAAATATTACAAAAAGTATAAACTCGATACTTGTATGTTAAAAGTTAAAATCAAAATTCGAAAATATAAATTCGATATTTACGTTAAAAGTTCAAATCAAAATAATACAAATATAAACTCGATCAAAGTATTACAACAAATTTAAAATGATTATGTTCGTTGTTAAAACCAAATTATTACAACAAATATAAACTCGATATGTACGTTAAAAGTTAAAATCAAAATAATATAAATATAAACTCGATATGAACGTAAAGTTAAAATCAAATTATTACAACAAATATAAACTCGATATGTTCGTTAAATGTTAAAATCAAAATATTACAACAAATATAAACTCGATATGTACGTTATAATTTAAAAGTTAAAATCTAAATATTACAACAAATATTATAAACTCTCGATATGTACATACATTAAAAGTTAAAACCATAACATTACAACAAATATAAGCTCGATATGTTTGTTAAAATTTAAAATCAAAATAATACAACAATTATAAACTTGATATGTTCGTTAAAAGTTAAATCAAAATATTACAACATGATCAAAGCAATACATAATTAAACTAAATTAAATTAGATTAAATAAACGAATAAATGCATACATTAGTGTAATGACGCATCATCTATTCTACTCCAAATTAAAGGCATCCGACGTAGAAAGAAAGTTAAAGAAACTTTTTAATGCCGCGTGGCGCGTTCGTATTTCGTATACTCAAAATAAAAATAAAAGGTTATGTTTATGAATCAATTGAAATTTGGAAAGCTTTGAGTTGAGATCAAACCACGTAAAGACAATCAAATCATAAATACTCTCCAGTATTTATGATCAAATACACTTTTTAATGCCGCGTGGCGCATTCGTATTTCGTATACTCAAAATTAAAAAGTTATGTTTATCAAATCAATCAAAATTTGGAAAGCATTGAGTTGAGATCAAACCACGTAAATACACGAAAACCACGAAAACCAATGCGCGCGCAAGCTTTGAGACGAACATATTATTTTGTTTGGCCTAACGTGCGGCCTGCACTTCAGAGGGATCCCAGAATAACTGCTCATAGAAATCCCTTACCTCATATTCAAAGGACATCACTGGTGTTCCTCAGCCTCTTTTAAACAATTCTGGTCAGATGCCCACCCCCAATGTTTCAAGACGATTGATGCCCATGGATAGACCAATGTTAGTATCGTTTTGATGCTCATAATCAGTCGTTCTATAAAAGTGGCACAACATCGATTTTGGGTAGCTTATGATAAACTGGGTATATCTCAGGATTGACAAATTTATCCAAGTCAGATGAAATAAACGGCATTTGAAAGCTGAGTGTTTTCCCTTTCCGTTTGTATAAACATATTACATCAAACTTTAGGACTTCATGGTCAACAAGTTGTGCAAACATGTGCACCCTTTTTTTAGGGACACCCTGTACATTAGTGTAACCAGGACTTTGAAGTTAGGGGCCATTTTTTTTATTGCAAATCAAATGTATCATGAAAAAAGCTACATTTCCTCCATAAGTATTCATTATTTATCATATTTGTCTACAACAGAATTAAATCACAGATACATATTCTTCTCCCTCTTGCCTGTATTTGTGGCATGTGTGATTTGTCGACCAACCCTGATTTTTGCTAACAACTCACAGCCACTTGGGCTACCAACTATCTTTATCTCCCCAAGTCTAGCGAGGAGGAAGCATCAGCTTTGAAAACTCAACATTTTGTTCAACTTTAACGCCACCAAATGATTGCAACAATAGAAAGACATTTACATTCACAGAACATACAAAAATACAGAGTACTATACATATTGCATGTAATATGCTTCATATATACATATCAGAAAACCTTCTTTTTGACAAGAATTTAGATCAGAAGAACCCATTTTAACTATTTCATGTCATCATTTATACTAGCGGGACACCCGCCCTTCGGACGGGCTACCGCTAGTCAGTAGAGCTTATCGCTAGTAAGTAGGGCTTACCAGATAGAACACCTACAAAATGAAAATTTATCACAAAATTTATCACAAAAATGTATCGCAAAATTGGTAAGAATACACAAATTATTGTATAAGTTCATCAGGTTTGTTAAGGTAAATAAGTAGATTAAACATTATGTTTATCAAAACCAGTGATTGAGGTGAATAAATATAAATATTCACTCACCAACTAACGTTTTATCATGACTTGGTCAGTCAGATTTCATCAGAGTTGTGATCCACTGCTGGAAATACGCGGGAACTGTGGTTATCCGACGTGGACCATCAAAAAGGTGAAACAACAAATGGCAGTCAAAAGCAAGAACAGTATAACAACTAAGAAAAAGAAAACTACTACAACAGACGAGACCAAGTGGAAGAAATTGGCAGTGATTCCTTATGTACAGGGTGTGTCGGAAAGAATACAAAGAATTTACAAGAAATACGACATAACCACAGCAATGAAGCCACACATCACTTTAAGACGATTATTGGTGCACCCTAAAGACTAATGCAAATTAGAGGATAACGCCAATTGTGTTTATGAAATTCTCTGCAAATCCTGTGACTCTTCTTACATTTGGTGAAACGGGTTGTTTGTTTGGTACAAGAATGTCGGAACACAAAAAGGACGTTGAAAAGGCATGTAAAAAGAAATACACCAGAGCAGAAAGGAAAAATTGGAAAGTGAACAGAACAAGTCGGCCATCTCGGATCATGCGGCGAGAAACAATCACATAATAGACCGGGAGGAGGCAAGGATGTGTGCGCGATTATTTTGCAAGGCGCACTATGACGCGTTGTGTGTTATCTGCCGGTTGCAGTACGCATAGAGATAAACATACTTTGCCAGTAGCAACAGTCTGAAAAACCCTGGATTTTCTGTTTTTTTGCTCACGTCTTAGTCAATTCTGTATGGTTTTCAGCCATTTATAGCTTTACCCTAACCCATTCGGGCACTTTTTTGAGATTTTTTTTCTGGCGGAGAAAGGTGACCCCAAAAGGCACCGCAATCCCCCGGGATTTGAACCAAGGACCTCCAGCACCAGCGGGGAGCAATTCCACACTACACCACGGGTGTCAAGGCTACTTGGCGGAGTATACTCGGCCGCGTATAGCCTGGGTCCATTTATCCTCAAAAAACTTGCACGCCGGGTGGAACATAGAGATTGGCTCATTGGATTCTGTTGGATTTGGCAGGGTTAGGGATATAGAACCAGAAATAACAAAACTTTATAAGAAAAAAAGAAGAACAAAATGCTTATTAACCCTAACCCATTCAGGCACTTTTTCAGATTTTTTTTCTGCGCGGAGAAAGGTGACCCCAAAAGTCACCGCGATCCCCACGGGATTTGAACCATGGACCTCCAGCACTAGCGGCGAACGATTCCCCACTACACCACGGGTGTCAAGGCTACTTGGACGAGTATACTGGTCGTGTATAGCCTGGATCCATTTTATCCTCGAAAAACTTGCACACCGGGTGGAACATAGAGATTGGCTCGTTGGATTCTGTTGGATTTGGCAGGGTTAGGGTTAACCCTTCTCAGATCGTCATCTATTATAAATGCAACGTTCATGGCTTTTAGATGAAAAAATGAGAGTAGCCTTTTACATACTACTTGAATTATAGTAAGATACAATCAGGTCTCGAAAAAGATGGAAGGATTTAGGAAACTAGGATATTTTGTGTGTAGAGGCTAGGAATAGTCTGAGGTAGATCAGAGGCAAATGTAAAATTAAGATGATGCATACATTTTTAGGTGAATTCTGTCTTTTTGAATAGAAACCATTGCCGACTTGCAGAGAAATTAGCACCCTCCAATATATAAGAATCACAAGTTATTATAATTATCAATGTTTATTTTTGAACTTTCAGGGTATAATTCCTACACTGAGCTCACACTCAAATGTAAAAGTCCGACTGGTGAAAATTATCCACTTCTCCAAGCTGCCTATGTTGGAAATGCTGGAAACAACCTCATCAACACCATGAAAGGTGTTAGGACTACCGATGATATCCTATTTGCAGTTTTCGCACAGAACTATAATGCCAACTCATTGGAACCGGCTATCGGTTCGGCACTTTGTGCGTTTCCGATATCAAAACTCAATAGAAACATCAAGAAAGGGTTGCAGGAATGTTTTTTTGGAGAGGCAACCAGAGGTTTGGAGCATATGGAACGTGCAGAGGATGTTTCAGACTGTATAGATCTATCTGTAAGTTGACACATTGGCTGTATTCTTGTACTAAACACGGTTTTAGTCTAAAACTGTTGTTAAACTAAACTTGTATTTAGTGTTAAATGCAAAACTATGTTTTTATTAAAACACTTTTTAAACACGTCCCCAGAAAAGTCGTATGATAAACGCACACATTTATAGTTGCCCAAATAAGTCCCTGTAGCTATTAATCAAATGTATCAAATATATGTGTAGGATATCTGGCCTATCCGTTGGCTTGCACCGGTAGCCGACCGGTTGGGGGTTATAAAATAATGAATATTGTAACGTAAGGCAAAAAAAAAAAGAAGGAATGTTGTACTCCACTGCTTTCAGAGAGGAGGGGCGGGTGGGCGGATTTTTTTATTTTAAATTTTCTTATACCAGCGGAAGCTCAAAGTTCAGCCAATAAGAAGTTGAAATCACTCTAAGAGTCGCACATATATGTTATAAACACTTAATTTAATATTCAATGCCATGTAAACTGTTTAAAAAAAAAAATCTGAAAAAATTGAAAAAAATCTGAAAAAAAAGAAAAAATCTGATTTGTTTAAAAAAAAATTGAACAAAAAATTGAACAAAAAATCAGAGCGGCCCTAAATCTGACGAGCGGGCGGTTGAGGACAACAATTTTTTTGTTTGGCCTAACAAACAATATTTGTGTGAGGGGCACAAACTAATATCGCAAGAAAAGCAGAATTTACAAGCAACAATATTTTTACCATGTAAAATTTTCAATAATCAAGACAATGATGGGTATTCTTTGTACAAATTAAAAGATTTTCATTGTGAATATTAGGGGCAGAAAGTGGAGGACAACCAAACCCCTTTTTCCCCATTTGTAAACTAAGTTTTTTGTCATTATTGACATTTCAATCAACAGTGGAGAGTCATTACAGAAAACTTTTGTGGCACCTCTAGTTTACATCCGATTGACACACACGAGATGTTCACTGCAACAGACATGTTGAACGGTGGTGGAATAGGCGATATCTACACATCCATTGCGGTTAAGCGGAGCGATGATGATACCATTGCAGTAATAGGTACACAGAGTGGACATTTACTGAAGGTATATATTTCAATCACATTTATTATCAGACTTTCTTTTTGGTTCCTGGCAGTACCCAAATTATTTGTTGACAGGGTGTGCCGCTGGAGGTTTGAAATCCTGGTTTCCAGGTGTTTTTACCTTAAAAAATGGCTGAGTTGACTGGTTCTTCTCTCGTAATTTAGGACTCATGTTTTTTCCGGACTTGGGACCCATGTTTATGATTTATCATGATTTTGGACCCATGTTTAGGGTTTTACAGCACAAAGCTTAGGACATCCCCCCCCCCCACCCCACCGGCTTTGATTATAGGTAAGAATCATACCCTATTCTTGGTAGGTTTACATACAGTTTAATAAAAAATGATATTAGAAGGTACATCTTGTCTGCTTTTGAAAGCTTTTGAAGAAAGAAAAAAAATCAAATTTTGACACTATCTGACAGAATATTACACAAGCTTTCCAATGACACCTATTTTTTTTATAAATTGAAGTAATATTTTGAAAATATGCAGACAAGTTGGTAGAATTTTTAAAAATATGTGTGGGTTAGATTAGATATGCACACCATCATTACAGCATGTTGCATTCCCAAATCCTAGTTTATGAAGACAAAATGAAAGTTCATGATTATTATACCCTCATTAGCAGTGAGGTAACCTTTATTATGAGGCTAAGGTGTTATTCTGTATAAGGTTTTGATTTTTAAAACTTTCAAAAAAGCTTTGACTTGCATTAGACATTGTTTATCAGAATCAAATTAATATTATGTTTTATTTTTAGTTTCTTCTAGAACCATCAGTGGAAGCACACACAGGCATTCCATTCAAGAATCTTTTACTGGATGGGCCTGTACTTCAAGATATGACCTTTGACCCCAACGAGGATCATGTTTATGCAATGACCCCAGACACAGTAAGTGAATCTCAATTGGTCTAAATCTACTTTGTCCATGTAATAGCCATGTGTTCTATATACTCCTTTATCTAAACCCAATTTGTCAACAAGATGTGTGATAATCGTTCGGTCTATTAACCCTAACACTACCATATACCCCAAAATACCACGACTGGGCACGTTGGTACCACCCGGCGTGGAAGTTTTTTGATGAAAAAATGGACCCAATACATACAGTCTGGGCAATACACTGCCCAGAACTGTGCTTGACAGCCGTGGTGAAGTGTGGAATCCCTCGCCTCTGGTGCGAGAGGTCCCTGGATCAAATATCGGGGGGATATTTTGGTCAATTTTCCGCGTTGAAGAAAAAAATCTGAAAAAAGTGGGGGGGGGGGGGGGGGGGGGGGTAGAGTTAGGGTTAACAAGCAATTTTTTGATTTTTTTTTTTTCTTCAAAATTTTTCTAAGTTTTGTTAATATAACCTAACACTACCATATACCCCAAAATACCATGACTGGGCACGTTGGTACCACCCGGCGTGGAAGTTTTTTGATGAAAAAATGGACCCAATACATACAGTCTGGGCAATACACTGCCCAGAACTGTGCTTGACAGCCGTGGTGAAGTGTAGAATCCCTCGCCTCTGGTGCGAGAGGTCCCTGGATCCGATCGGGGGGATATTTTGGTCGATTTTCCGCGTTGAAGAAAAAATTCTGAAAAAAGTGGGGGGTAGAGTTAGGGTTAAGCCGTTCGTCTAATACCCATATGTTCTAACAACCATTTCATCTACTTATTATTATGTCTAAACAGTATGTCAACTGAAATCTATATTGTCTCAACAAACCATGTGGGTGTGGTCTTGATAAGCATTGGTCTAATAACCATATGGTCTAATGGTCATTTGGTCCAATAACCATTGGGTATAATGGTTAGTTGGTCTAATAATCATTGTGTCTAATAGTCATTTGGTCTAATAACCATTGGGTCTAATGGTCATTTGGTCTAATATCCGTTTGGTCTAATGGTCATTTGGTCTAATAACCAGTCGGTGTTAAATCCATTTGGCTATATTATATTTTGATAAGGCCACAATTTTCTCACCAGATTTACTAATAATCATTGGGTCTAATGGTTATTTGGTCTAATAACCATTGGGTCTAATGGTAATTTGGTATAATAACCATTGGGTCTAATGGTTATTTGGTCTAATAACCATTGGGTCCAATCATCATTTTGTCTAATAGCCATTGAGTCTAATGGTCATTTTGTCTAATAACTATTGGGTCATTTGGTCTAATAACCATTGTGTCTAATAGTCATTTGGTCTAATAACCATTGGGTCTAATGTTCATTTAGTCTAATAACCATTGGGTCTAATGGTCATTTGGTCTAATAACCATTGGGTCTAATGGTCATTTGGTCTAATAGCCATTGGGTCCAATGGTCATTTGGTCTAATAACCATTGGGTCTAATGGTCATTTGGTCTAATAACCATTTGGTCTAATGGTCATTTGGTCTAATAAACATTGGGTCTAATGGTCATTTGGTTTAATAACCATTTGGTTTAATGGTAATTTGGTTTAACCATTGGATCTAATGGTAATTTGGTCTAATAACCATTGGGTCTAATGTTCATTTGGTCTAATAACCATTGGGTCTAATGGTCATTTGGTCTAATATCCATTTGGTCTAATGGTCATTTGGTCTAATAACCAGTCGGTGTTAAATCCATTTGGCTATATTATATTTTGATAAGGCCACAATTTTCTCACCAGATTTACAAGTTTGCCATTTCTACCTGTGATCACTACATAGAATGCTCAGCTTGTATACTGACCCATGACCCTGCTGGGTGTGGATGGTGTGGTTCAGGTTGCGCTTTGAGAGATGAGTGCCTGGAAGAGGGCGGTAGTTTTGTGGATGAATTTTGCCCGCCTGTTATCTATAAGGTAATTTCTACACATTTCTCTGCAGTGGTTATGTATTAGGACCACGTTTGTTACAAGCATATTTCACCTTAACAAAGTTTAAAAATGTGCATACTAAATACTTATACCATTCTGTTTCATTGACCCACTTGAATGCCTGAAAATAAATTGTTTGGTTATATTCAACACCCCTTTCATGAAGTGGAGCTGACAGGTAAATGTTTTTTTAAATTAAAAAACAATTATCATTGATGGTCAAGGGATTTGAAATAATTCACCAAAACGGCTTGGTAGGTACAGGTATTTGGTCAATATGTAGATTTAAATCTCTGTTCACTTGGAAAACATACAAAATGATTCAATTGATTTTAATCATTGTTTCATTTTCAGGTGAGCCCGCCATCAGCACCTTTAAACAGCCCGGTGGATGTGACATTGATTGGTGATAATCTAGGGACAGGTCTGGGACAAGGTATTCATGAATTCACTGTTGCTGGGCAACCATGTATCATACAACCTGCAAACAGTGATAACAAAAGGTAGGACATTCTATAACTCATAACCAGGGTTTAAAATACTTTTTTACCATAAGGCCAAAATGTTATCAGGGGGCTGTTTTGTGAAAACTGGGGGCTAATCGCCCTTCGCCCCCATGTATTCTGAGCCCTGCTCATAACTATTTTAATACTGGAGTAATGCTGTTGTCCCAAAAAGTGATTATAATAAGTTTTCAATGACTGATAAGATTCTGACAGGTAAAATAAATCATCATTTATGAGAGATTTGCTATGTACATATCATAATAAATGGATGGTTGTGCTCATTTTATTGTTTATTATACGCTCCACAACCACTCAACAAAGACTGTGGGGTCATATAACTGTATTATCTTGTATCATAACTCCTCACTATGCTCGTCGATACTCTTACTACTACTTATACTGTCATATTATGATACAATGTTTTAATATATGTTCTGATCTCAGAGTGTAGGTTACATCATACAATCTGGAGGAAGATTAAAACCAATTAAATTTAAACTTTGTTCACCTAACTCTGTGCAGTGACATCAGAGTGTATTTTGGTGATCAACGCTGCATTTAGGCCTATTAAAAAAAAGTTTGATTGGCCTAACTCGACCGACCCTAAATACATCGCCGACCCTGAATATTTTTTTATTATTTTGAGGGAGGAAAATAAAAAATTAATTTAAAAAATACTAAAAAATTTTTTTTTTAAAAAAGATAAAAAAAGATATAAAAATTGAAAGTATTAAAGTTTTTGACTGTTTGCTTTCATTTTCGGTTATTTTGAGTCCCCAAAGCAGGTGATTTCAAAAACAAAACAAAAAATCCCGACCGACCTACCCTATTTGTTTTTGTCATGTTAGGCCAATCAAACAATTTTTTTTAGGCCTTATGTGTAAGTTCTGGGATTTGTCTATGATTACCTAGGTGGATACTTACGCCTAGGTGGATACTTACGCCATTGAATTAAAAACGTGCTCACGATAATAAAAAGTGTGATCATTGGCGTTCGATATGATGTTACTGCATAGTTATAGTGAGTTCCAAATTGGCAAACCTCATTACAGCTGCAAATTAACAAAAAGTGAGATGCGTGTGTATGCCTAATTCGCGCATGTATGCGTGAATTACTTATGCGCTCGGAGATAAAAACCTCATATTCTCGCCAATTTAGAACTGATTTAACTATAGATGAATGCAGCATATTTTACCAAGACAACCTATCCACCTTTCTCATTCTAATTGTGTAATATAGCACCTGACTTGGTTTCACTTCTCATATTGTGTTGCTTTGATTTCCAATTTATTCCCAGGGGATTTAGTTTTGAAATAATGGTGAGTTATTTATGTAATGATATGGTGTGTATGCTGTAAGTGCATGTGTTTAATATATTACATTCAGTGTGTTGATAGTCAATATGTTATTTTCCATTCGAACCAAATTTGCAAAGTATTATTATATTAAATTGTCAAAATGTCCCAAAAATATTTGTAAATATTAGCAACATCTGAGTATCTTTGTGTTACATTTGGACACTAAATTGAGGTTTTGTATTTACTGATTGGCAAACTTTAAGAAAACTTTAAAAACTAAAAAATACAGGAAAATAGACCCATTAATTAACCAAAAGATTTATATAGAAATGAAAAAAGTGTCATCTGTAATTTGTTGACTTCTCCTGATCTTGCACACAGCAGCACCAAATCTCACTTCTCATATCATGTTTTGATTTCCATTAAATTCAAAGCAGTGTTAGGTTTGAGAAAATGGTGAGTTATTTATGTAGTGATGGACGTGATATGTGTACTGTGTAATGCATAATATGTTCCCCAAGTCCACAGTGTGTTGGTGTTGTGATGGTGAGTTGGTGTTATTGAGGAAACACTTACTAGGAGTATTGCTTCTTGTGTTTTTTGCATGAACTTCCCTCTCACAATAATTGATCCAAATTAAGATAAAAAATAGGATATGAGTCACAGTAACACTATGACCAGGATGCAGCTACACAATACCAGAAATAAGTTAAATTTGACCAGTTTTGATTGCAGTTTCAATTGTTTTCATCAAATGACTTGCAGTATGGTCTAATTGTATAGTACTTTTAAAACAACATTTCTGGTGTTACAATAGGAGTTTGGCACTCTTCCATCATATCAGACCACCAAATAAAATGCAACTTGTTTTTTCATAGTATTGGGTCACACGAACACAAGTCAAATAAACATTGAAGAAAGTATAGTTCATTCACTTGTCTGACGATAAACTCCGGCGTTAACCCTTACTCTATAGTTCTGTCAGAAGCCTCGTTACAGCAGCGAATGAATACAGAAAAACGAGGGCGCGCATTACGCAACAGGGCACCCCATGCATCATATGTGTGACACATGTGTTTGCCAAAAATGTGCGCATACGCCTTGATTACTTTTGCGTGCGGAGAGATAGAAACCGCATTTCCAATTTGGAACTGACTAAACTTTTTAGTTATACATGTAGAATGTGTAGTACAAGGCATGGGATTTTAATGCTACTCCTGTTTAAAGGTAGACATTTGATTGAAATTATCTCTAGAGGTTATCTGTGGATCATGAAAAACCCAAACAAACTTTAATGGTTTATTCTTAACGTCTATAACTGAGCATGATATCCACGTTTGTATGCGAGTACAACCCCCCCCCCTTCCCCATTGATCACTGCATTATGTTTCACAGCCTTAACATGTACGTATTACAGATAAAAGACTGAGCCTTAAAGTGTCTCTTTTTCAGGCTGTTGGTCTGCTATCATTGTTGACTATAAGCCAGGCCATGTGTGGGATATACATCAAAGCAGTGCTTTAGGGCATAACCACTGGCCTGCCTAATCTGAAAATTGGAAAATGTATGGCCGGCCAATAGCTAAATCTCCAGTATAAAAGTGATTAGGCAGTGGAACATAATGTATAGTCTATTCAATACACCAGTGTGATGCTGTTGAGTATTCCCCATGACATATTTCATGCATCTTACTCTGTGCAGTGAGGTCAGTGCATATACCACTGATCACACCTTACTATTGCATGCATTGTATTGTAATGTGCCAGAGCCGGTATCCATGCAATTAAAGACAAATCTTGACACTTGTGAGTAAATGTTGTGTTAATCACAATACTATACGTCACTTTCTATAGTTATATGAACGAAGCACAGATGTCGCATATATGCACTAATGCCAGGATTTGTCTTAGACTGTGTGAGCACATACCCCAATGAATCATTTTTAAAAATATGCAATAATTTACTCCGAAGTCAGGTTTGTATTTATGTACCTCTGGTGGAATGGGCCGTAGAGAATACCTTTGGATTCCATCTATATAATTTTACTATTTATTCTACAAGTTTCTGAGATTTGAAAAGTTTGCCTTACAAGCTACAACAACTTGTAAACCCGTCAAATTAAGCGAAAGCAAAAGTGTCTGGGTTGCGCTTGCATTACTGTGATATTATAAACTCGATAACAATTGATGTGCGTAATTGTTGTAAATTGTGCAAAGGTAAATATTCAGTTGGTCTTTGCTTCATTTAAATTATGAGCTATTGTTTAAACAAATAGGATACAGAAAAGGAAACCATGTTGAATTTATCAGGAAATCTTCTTTGTTATAGTGGTTTTTTCTTCCTGTACAAGTTTAGTTATATGTTTGTTTTAGACTAATGTTTTCTTTTTCTTTGTTGCCTTTGGCATGTTGTTTGACGTATTCCATACACTGGGTATTTCCCAAAGAAGTTTTCTTGAGCAATATCATCATGCGTCACTTTCATAATGACCCACTGGTTTCAGTCACCAGCAGTAGCGTAGCCAGGGGGGGGGGGGGGGGGGGGGGGGGGGGACAGCCTAAAATCGGCAGCCTAAAATCGGAAAGGCAAAAAAAGGGAAAGAAAGGAAGAAGAGGAGACAAATAAGGAAAAGAAAGGGAAAAGGAAAAGGAAAGGGAAAGAAAGGAAGACAGGAAAATTAGTTTTTCATGCCGGTATGGGGATAATTTATATCTATATCTATAATCCTGATGAACTTATTCAAATAAAAAACACATTGTAAGTTTTACTGTTGGGATTTCTTTTTCATATATGTGATGTGATCAAGTGGAAGGAGGCACATGTTGGCAGTTTTCAATTTTGATATTTGTCCATCAATTATAAGCAGATGAAAAAGGCTACAATATGGTCCAAACCCCCATTAAAATAACTTTTAGTCTTTAAGTTACAAACAATTTACCAGCTGAGAAAACAATGTAAAACATAAGAATTTGTCACTTCTTTTTACCTATAACTCAAAATCAGTATTCCCGACGAACGACTCATTCCGCTTGATCGAGTCACATGCCTATATGTACCATGTATTATTAGCAAGTTAGAAAGGGGAAATCACTTCAGTGGTTAATTATTTCAACACATGTTTGGGACTGTGTTTTTGGTTTTTGGTTTTTTTTGGTCTCTTTGGGGAAATCCTGTTGGCACTGAAGGGATGCTAAGCAAGCTGGACTGTGCAAGAAATCTTCTTTGGGATTTTCCACCGCAATATCAGGGACATGCATGTAACTTACCATGCCATTTAAAGCATATTTGATATCTTTTGTTGCATTTTGTGGCATGCTGCATAATTTGTGTTGCATTTTCATTACCCCATCCTCTTCAACATTCCCCTACTGTCAGAGGGTCCACGCAGAGATGCCAGTCAGTACTACTCAAATATCCTAAATTGGTGAAACATTTCTGAAAATATGTGTAAGTTGCAAAGGCAAATATGCCTTAAAGACCTGAAAATAAAGGAAACTGCATACATTATGACCAACAAAATTTTCTTACAACTACCATCTATCATTATCTATGGGATTTGCTACATATTCAAGTTATCAAAGGGTTTGTACTCCATCTATATGATGTTGATATCTTTTTAGCATAGGTCTTTTTTAATTTCTATTTCACAAGATGTTTTTAGGTGGATTTTGCCACTAGGTTTTGTATATTTGCACAATTTAAGAGTTGAGAATCAGTTGTTTGAATTTAACTATTCAAGGGTCCTTTCAGTTTTGTAAAAGTTTTTTATTTCTATTTCACAAGAATTTTCTAGGTGGATTTTGCTACCAGGTATGTATATTTGCACAATTTAAGAGTTGGGAATCAGTTGTTTGAATTTAACTATTCAAGGGTCCATTAAGTGTTGTAAAAGTTTTACAGCATTTTAATTGTTTTTACAACAAATTTCAAAAATGTTCAAAAAATGTGTAAACAAATCATTTCAAATTTCGACCGGACCTGTAGAACAGGGTTTTCCCCCTTGATTACCTCACATAATATTCAATTGCGCTATACTCTCTTTGTATACCTGGGGTGCCGCTGGTGTGCATATACCTGGGGCTGTGCTGGTGTGCATATAAGGGTGGCCAAATATATTTGCGAGCTCTGCTCTGATTTTGGTCAGCCCACTAATGTATGTACTTAAACATTATTGTATATATATTATTGGTAAATAAAACTGAAACTGATATGCACCCACATGATTAAAGACAAACTTTGGCATTTGATCACATCGTTGAACACATTTTTGATCACTGGAGACTGAGCACTCTGTTCTGATATCACTGCTCAGAGGCGAATGAAGAGAGTTTAACACTATTCTGCTTCTTTCACCCGTCCCATCACTATTTGCGCACGGAATAAAGTTGTGCGCTTTTTTCCTTTTTGGGGGGTAATAAAGTAGACACTGCTGAGATTTTAATGAAAAGTGATACATTTTTACCTACCAAAATGTCGGTGAAACATCCGCCCTTCATGTTTACTCCACCAGGCAGTTAAAACAGAAACCGATAGATACATTTCCTGTATATAGTGAAGTAAAAACCAATAACGATAACATCAAACTATCATGTTCCCGTTATCTCCATCCCCTGCTGTGGTTTCCATTCCATAAAATTGAGTTGTTACGCAAGGAGTGGGTAACTTAGGTTTAAAAATGAACCTATAGGGTCAGTCAGGTGGATTTATTTTCTTTTCCAAAGTTTCAAATACCGGGTGATAAGTTTCCAAAATGGTATATGAATCAGATGCCAAGCATATTTACTAGTCTTACACTTGATTAACCCTCCCTAACAACCTGGTTGGATGCATTTTATTCAAACTACTTAAACAACTTAGCAATTGAGAAATGGTGGGACAAAAGAAACTTTCACTTGGCCATGTTGGGAATTGAACTTGGGACTGCGTGGCAGGCGAATGATGTGACCGAAGCACCAGCGAGACTGGCTTGAAATTTGGGGTTTTTTCTCGTCATTTATACCCTGCATAGTTTAAGCAATGAGGTACCATGCTAGCATGATTTTTTGATTTGATATATAGCAGGGTTAGGGTTAATGTTCTAAAATTGAAAAATTGAGGTAGTTATTCTAATATACAAGAAAAGTTAAAACAAAAGAAAGATTTTGTTTTGCAATTTTGAAAATTAGGGAAGGATGGTAATGTGAACTTATATACACATAGTGCCATGCTACCAGTAGGGGTTGGTCAAATGCTATTATTGCCCCTGTAATTGACTTATTATTTTCTGTCCATATTTAGTTCCAATGTCATTTAGCCTCTCAAAACAAAGCATATTCACACTATTCACCTGTATGTTTTCTTATACTATTATAGGATTGTGTGTACAGTGAATGCAGTTTCAACACCTGTAGTTGGTCCTGTAGTAGCTCATGTTGAAGCCTCAAGTTTTGACCCAATCTATGAAGTGAATGGTACCTATTCAGACTTCACTTTCTCATTTGTGGTAAGTACAGCAACATGTTATACTGAAAAAGTGGAAATTTCTGCGCTACATATATTTTTGCGCTCAAATGAGCTACTGTGAAAATAATAACACATGAATGTATTGTATTTCTTTTGCATATAGGTATATGCATATATGAATGTACAAATCTCAATTTAAAAATATGCAAATAAGTTAAAAATCGGCAAAGCGCAAAAATTACCACTTTTACAGTGAAGGACCAGGGGGTGTCACATAAAGGGTTCAAATAAAGTAAGTACCCCCTAAATTTAGATCACAATTTTTTGCATAACTCTACACACAATTGAAACACTAATGAAAAGGAAAAACACTTGGCTACCAATAGCAATTTTTCCCCTTTCAATATCATTATTACTTTTCCCCAAAATAGTCACATTTCCCCATGATGTTTTCAGAAAAAGTTGCACTTTTCAAGTTCCTATTCAAATTTCTTTTGAATAACCTCACACACAATTGGAGAGATTGAAACACTTACGCAAAGGGCAAATGCTTGGCTACCCACCCAAAGTTTCCCATTTCAATCCCATGTTTACTTTTCCCCAAACAGTCACATTGCCCCAAAATGATGTTTTCTAAAAAGTGGCACTTTTCAATGATACAGGGAAGTTATTGACGTGAATGGTGGACACTATTGGCATGAAAAAATCATTTTATTTTTATTTCAAATAAGGACTAGCGAAAGAAAGAAAAGACATTCTTTTAATTGAAAATAAAGACAATTGAAATGAATTTTTAAAAGCAGTGGAAACATTTTTGTAACTTTCTTGCATACCATTTTGAAAAGTGCCACTTTTTCTGAAAACATCAATTTGGGGAAATGTGATTGTATTGGAAAAAGTGATCATGATATTGAAAAGGGAGAACTTTCTATGGGTAGCCAGGCGTTTTCCTTTTTCATAAACGCTTCAATTTTTCAAAACGTCTAATTGTGTGTGGAGTTATGCAAACCAATTTGAAGGGGAACCCCCCTTTCAGCTTTGCTGTTGCCAATGACCTGATAGTGATATTTTGTTTAAGATGTCACACAAGACATTTGAATGTCACCAAAAGACCCCTCATTTTAGAAAATGATTTTTAGAAAAGTAAAACATGAAAACGTTTTAACCTAAATGGTCCCATCATTTATAGACTGCTTAACCCAACGTTGTTTCCCATAATGTGTGCATAAGGTAATACATGGTCGAACACAATTGGTTTTTACAGACTAGGTGGTACATTCCGAATTCCACAAAATTTCAATATTTCTAATATATTTACGAGATCCATTTTGACTATGTAACCTGACCATAGTTTCAGTTACCAACATCTTCAAAATCATGTGATATAGATATTAAACTTGATCACAAACAAGATAGTATTGGAAATGTATCACAATGGTTGTAGTAAACCTGGTAAAACTGTATGGAGTCTCTGTGTTTTCGATGTTGTAAAGCAAGTATTGATTGTAATAAACGTAGTGCTCAAGTGCTGAATATAAATAGTACACGTCGAGATTAACCGAGCTGGTCCACTTGACAAAAATATGGGATAACTTCACTGAAATAAACGCGGTGGGGGGGGGGGGGGGGCGGTAACATCGACCAATTGTTTAGAAAGATAAATTTACAATAGAAAAACACACTTCGTCAAACTTAAAATAATGAGGGTGTTATTTTCAAGCCCTGATATTTTCAGACAATGATGGTCGCCACCGAACGTTCATTTTACACAGAAAACGAGCCTAAAACTGAAGTAGATCGACTACTTTAACCCTAACCCTACCAAATACTGCAAAATACCACGGCAGATCTCCCAGCGCATGTGTGGATGGTTTTTCGATTACGCAATCAACCAAGCCTACAGTGAGCGCGGTATATTGCACGAACGCGAAGCTGATAGTCGTGTCTTGCCTATGCAGGTCGGCAGGTTGATTTGCTGAGGTCCCCGGATCGATTCTTGGCCGGGGAGTGGCGATTTATTGTGGTTCATCTTGTCCCCTCTCCCCGGTTTTGTTTAAAAACCTTGGGGTGGAAATCATAATTATATTGTATTTTTGGTCTTTATCAGAAAGCACATGTCTTTTACAAGTAATGTGGTAGGCAAAATAAGCAGCATTTTTAGCAGCATTCCAACCCTGTTTTTATGCCATTTTCCATAGAATAGTGAATAGAATTACTGTTCACAAACAAACACGGCTTAAGTGACCCATACCTTTTGATATGCATCCATTGTTTAGAAAACCTATCACCCAAAGAACTTTGATTGAGTCAATTTATCAGACTCTCCCCCAATGACCCTCACTTTTTGCACATCACTCTATCTCATGCACCGAATGCCTAAAGGCCTGACCATACTCCATTACGCTCGAACTCTGAGCGCAAGCGTTGTCAAAGCTACGCTTGTCACAAAATGTACCATTGTCTGCCGCTCATCAGGGATCTACGCTGAACGCTAGCATTGACTAACACTCGACCAAATCAGCGAATGCGTCAACGCTATGGTGTTCTGGCGAACAGACGATCAAACTACCTCCCAAAACGCCGTAAATTTGTATTTCTAGCACATCACAGGTATAAACATCGTACTTAACTTGCTTAGGCTTACTGTTTAAACATACCTTGACATATGTATGACATATGTACACAATATCATTCCATCAGCAAAAATAGCTTGATTTGCCTGGCATTTGCCTATTTGGGCTGTATTTTAATGTTAGCGAGCTCAAGAAAAAATGTGTGACGTCAAAAGTCTGGCAAAGTTTTCTGCTTGCTGATTGGTCCGTGGACAGCGACAACGCTACAAAGTTGGCCTGAATTCAACTTCAGCGTTGGCCCGAGCGTTCGCCGCTCTCACCCAAAGCGTAGGCTGATCGAATTATCGGAAACGCTTTCCTGATCGGGCGTTGTTTTGGTTTTGTAACGAGCACTAATACGCATGTGTCAGAGCGCAAGCGTTGCAGCGTTGGTGGAGTATGGTCAGGCCTTAAGGGTTGAGCATGTCAATCTTATACTCATACCCATGGTTTCAGGCTGCAATAGACATCAAGTGAAACAATGGTTGACGTCCCACGGCATGGCGTGACAATCATAAAATGTTCTGCAGTTTGAAATGGACCAAATCTGTATGCTCAATATTCATGGAATTTTACGAAGAGGCTTCACACTTTTTTGCCATGTTTTATCCATTCCCTTGATTTGGTCCGCCATTTTTAAAGCTAAAACCCATATAGAGGGACGTTGGGACCCAGTCTAAGTCCTTAGTCTTTGTTTGCAAAATGATGTTGGCAGGTTTTTGAAAGACCATTGATAGAGATTTACCCCTCTGTTTTTCTGCATTTATTTTACAGGACTCTAGCATTGAGAGTATTCAGCCTGCATTTGGTCAACTAGCTGGTGGTACAAATCTCACAATTTTAGGGGTAGGACTTAATTCTGGCAACAATATTGCTGTGACAATTGTCGGTTTACTGTGTCATATACAAAGGTAATGATACTCATCACAAATATGATTTTCAGATATCACTTTTTAATTTGTGTATTTAAGCAAGCTGTTATTACATTTGTGAATTAAGTATTTTCCCCACTTTGCTACAGAAAGTTGTAAATCCCCCTTTGTTGTCACGTCATATGTCTTAGGTCGCCTTTTGGCCAATCATGCAACAGCTCTGGCAAGCCCGCAAATTTGACTTTTTCGCTAGTGCATTATGGGTGCGCTTTGCAATGCATTTCTGATCTGGTGAATCACAAGCTATCTGTTATCAACGGGTCCAGAAGTCGGAAATTATTAGCCCTGCAATATGAATATGAATATCTGAGGAACTCTCGCCAAATTTTTTCTTAATAATATTTTGTTTGTAATTCATCAGAAGTTAAGTTAACTGCAAGTAGTATTTATATTATGCGATTTTTTTTCATGGAACTATATCCGATTTTTCCTAGAAATGCATTTTTTTGGTCAAATTACATTTATAACCATGAAACTAAAATATCTTATTATAAGTTACAGAACAATACGTTTCCTTATTATATTAATCAGATTTCGAAATAAGTTGTTCTACCAGGACAGTTAATATTTTGAGTGGTTTTTTCGTTCTTAAATAGAATTCTATGGTTTGACACTGTGTTAACACCGTTACAGTGTTTCTGGTTAAAACCGCGATACACAAGTGTGCACCCTTACTGAATGCTTTATGATGAAAATCGAAACAAATTCCTTAAATTGGAAGTAGATTTCCATTATGATTTAGTAAAGATCTATGATGGGTTTTACAGAAAATACAGTCAAAGTAGATTTATGAGTCCAGGCAATGTCTTTCCTGATAAAAGCATACTTCCTTCTAAGAGAGAGAAAAAAATATGTATCAACATTTGAAGATGATCACATGATATTGCTTTAAGTAGTTTTATCAACATCGATTATTGATTAAATTGTCCAAGAAAATGTCTAAATAAGAAATAACTGAGACCCAATATTTACTGAAGTATGTTCCGATCCGATGTATATCAGTAACGATATATTGATATTGTATGATACATTTTCTATTTTTCTACTTTATCAGATCAAATAGCACGGCTTTGATATGCACAACAACAGCAAGTTCGAAAGTAGCTAGTGGAAAAGTGATGTTAAATATCGATGGAAAGACATACGTCAGTCAACAAGACTTCACCTATATGAAACCCCCATCTGTTAAAGGTTTCTCTCCTAGTAGCAGCATTTTGAGGTGAGCCTGAGACTATCATCATTGTATTGCATGTACCTCATCGCCTTTCCAAGCAATTTTGTCATCTCAATAATGTATTCAAGCCCTTTCACACAGACCAAAGATTAATCTTTGGACCATAGATCATCAATTTGTAGGCTCAAAAACAGCTGATATTGATGACTTATCATCAAATATAGATCACCCTTCTGTGTCATTGGCGGCGGATAAGAGGGGGACGTGCCCCCCCCCCCAATAAAATCATGACCCCCTCTGAATTGTCCCTGTCCCCCCTAGATTCTGACGTTTCCTCCGCCAACTGCTCTGTGTCAAAGTAATGACTGATAACTAATCAATAATCAAAATCAATACATCTTGCAGTTATTGTCCGTTTTCCCATTGAACACAGTACAGTGCGCTTGTAATTGAAGCATTATTGACCCGCTGCACGCACAAAGTTTACGTGCAATTTGAATAGGGACAGATTGTTTTCAGTTATATCATGAAAACTAACCGGCCGATTCGTTTTGAACGAGCGGTTAATACAAGTTTATGTTTTTGAATATAACATACTTAATTTACATGGGTATAGGTTAACGAGAACTTAGGACCATCGCCATTTTTATTAGGACTATATCTCGTCTTTTGGAGTCTCTTTATTGCTGTGTCAAAATTTGTCCCGTTAAGTCAACGGCAAAACCGGTCATCTTTCTCACAAAGTCGCCCTCACTATTTTCATCGCTGTATAAAAACCACTTGACGTAACATTTTTGAACGATCAAGACGATAAAGAGGGCGGTCCACTTATCATTTTAAGCCATTGTTTATTATTCTACGACTCTGGGAAAGCAGTACCATAGACTCTTCAACAACCTCATATTTCCCCCTAGTTATCGCAAGTTAACCAACCAAGATCTAGCGATCAGCGGTCCATGCGAGTAAGAGATATCGACCATATCGATTGGCCCTACCATTTTTGGTGAGGGATGATAGCTTCAATCGACCCATGGGGCAAGGTTGTTTGGAAAACATATGGGTGGCGCTTATTGGGACCAGTTGGGAGGAATATCTGTAAAGTAAATTTAAAACACTTAATTTCCCGGCAACTAAATTTAGTGAATTTAGCCTTAATATATTTGGGACGATTCAATTTTACAAATTCGTATAATCTTTCTGTAGGCTATATTGCCATTGATAAATATAAATATAAAATATACTTGGAAGCAAATACTTTGGTGAATTGGACCGTCTCGCGAAATTAAATTGCTAACCAAATTAAGTAGTTTTACAGTATATGGGTATAAAATACATAGTAGGCCCTAAACATGGAGGCAAATCATGACAAAAAGACTAAGTATAAGATTCATAAAACAAGTACCAGAATTTGGAATAATATATAAGAATCATTAGAATTATTCATTTAAATTGCAGATAATTTAGACAATACTTCTTCTAAACAATAATACATTTCAATAATGTTTTCATCCTATCAAGCGTTGATATTAATTCAACCATGGACTTATTCTATTTATAATACAGTAAGTCTATGCTTGCTACTATTATATGGGGTCTATTTCTTAACAAACCCCCCTATTTCGTCTCTGAAATCGACTATTCCAGACCTGTTGCTTAATTGCCGAGAGGAGTATACGCTCAAACAATAGATAAACGGTCAACCCATAGGTCGTTGACTAGCTCGTTCATTGGCTGAGAGTGCTGAAGTATCAATTGACTAATCGGGGTTAATTTGTAAAACAGGATTAAAGTTTTGTTAAACCTGGTATGCATGTCAAGGGTTGTCGCTCGTTTGCCGTGGAGCATAACTGCACTATGAACCAAATTTTAGCATTTGTTTGAAATAGCTGAATTAAGACTCCTCTATAGTTTAATCTGTTCCAAATTGGCAAGTGATATATTTTTGCAAAAGTAATCCATGTACTCGCGCAATTATGGCCACGCGCATGCATTTTTGGCCACACGCACGTTTGCATATGGTCACACAGACTATAGATGCACAGTGTGCTTATTGCCTGGCATTCAAGCCCGCATCCTTCTGTATTTGCCAATTTGGAGCTGATGCAGCTATAGCAACGATTGATCCATCAAAGATCTTTTGTCAACATTGCATGAAAAGGCTTATTGTATATTTGCTGCAGAACTGGAAATACTCGCCCAGTTTTCAACCTTAGGTTACATTGCCTGTGGTTTTCTAACCTCACATCAACAATAGAATCAGGATTATAGTTAGGGTAATAGTTAGCTACGGGTAAGAGGTGAAGGTTGAGTTTATTACTGACAAAAGTTGAAATAAACCAGGCTAGATAAGCTAAGCAATATATTGATCACATTTGATTACCAGATGGCAGATGATTATTGGGGCACTTGAAAGCATAAACATTTCTCCTCTGGTCTTCTTATTTGAATTCTGAAATAACTTCAATTTCAGCCTATTTGGGGTTGTTTTTGTTTGTTTTGACACTGTTTTTCAGCCTCTCCTACATTTATTTGTACACCAATGATTCACAGGTCTGGCCCCAAGATACTTTATTCATGTAGAACTTCAGTATCCAATTGGCGCGTCAGAATGGTCCATTGCATGGGTACAAATTATGCTCATGTTTATAAACTTGACAATGGAATCAGGATTAGAGTTAGGGTAATAATTTTGCTATAGGTAAGAGGTAAATGTTGAGTTTATTACTTGCTAAAGTTGAAATAAACCATGCTAGCTAAGCTAAGCAATATATTGATGTAGAATCCAATTGGCGCGTCAGAATGGTCCATTGTATGGGTATAAATTACGCTCATGTTAATAAACACGACAATGTAATCAGGATTAAAGTTAGGGTAATAATTTTGCTATGGGTAAGAGGTAAATGTTGAGTTTATTACTTGCTAAAGTTGAAATAAACCAGGCTAGCTAAGCTAAGCAATATATTGATGTAGAATCCAATTGATGCGTCAGAATGGTCCATTGTATGGGTATAAATTACGCTCATGTTAATAAACTCGTAATGCCACTATCTGTATATACTCTGTATCATCCAAGTTTGGAGGTGATGACATCACATAATCCTGTCATAGGTACAGCAATGTAATGCCATCCCTAACATTCATCATTGATCATTTTTATATAGTGGGTGAGGTTTTGGATATCATCAGGCAATTTGATTGGTTTTTGGCTGTATACGCACTATATATTATGAGACAATGGTATATAGGTTGGAGCTGAACTTAAAGAAGGGGTCCTGCAAGCACAGCATTGTGCATTATATGTTTGAAAATAACTATCGAGCCCAACTTTTGTAATTATATAGAACAAAACACCACACTTATGACAAAAACAAATAAAAAACGCAATCTCTCAACATGCAATTTTTAAAACTCATGGCGATCGAAAGTCCTGGTGTCGATGAAGTCATAGTTGTACAATGCACATGCTCAAATTTGAGCACCGATACCCATGACGTCATCGACACCGGGATTTTTGATCGCTGAGAATTTTAAAAATTGCATGTTGAGAGATGGCAGTTTTTATTCGTTTTTGTGACTAGTATGATGTTTTGTTCTATATAATTTCGGCTCGATAATTATTTTTCTAACAAATAATGCTCAATGTTGCGCTTGCGGGACCCTCCTTTAATTCATTAATAATAATACCTTCAGTGTGTATGGTCAACGCGTTAGCGTGCCCAACACTCGCCGGCGTATGCATTGTGCGTATAACGTAGCGTTGCCATGTGTGTGTGTGCTAAAGAATGCGATTGATTCGAAACAGGGTGTTAGTAAACAGCTTGCTGGATTCGCCGATTTTATAAAGGGGAAAATGTGTTGTTGTTTGATTAAAACAAATCTAAAAAATGGGTTATTTTATGATAAAAGATAAAAATAACCAGTAAACTGAATAAGAATGAGAATAAAATATAGTTCGGTGGCGGCCATACAAGAGGACACAAATATGGTGCAGCCTATACATTATGAGACCATCGTATATAGCAAAACAGCTACTAACTATATTGTATTCCCTAACACCGATCTAACTGCCATCCCGTAGGCCCATCAGAGTTTACAATGCTACGATCACTATGCGATCACTAAAATGCACACTGATGTCATCCCCTAAGGGGTCGTCCATAATTTTCGCCATTTTCAGTTACGTACAAAGCGTACGTAAGAGGGGGGAGGGGGTCGAAATATACCCCAACCGTACCTAACTTAAATGGCGATCTTGAGAGGCGGGATTTATTTTTTAAAGTACAAAATAAAATAAAATTTCGCCATTCATTGCGTACGTAACTCGAGGGGGGGAGGAGGGTAAAAAGTTACGTACGCTCTGTACGTAAGTGAAAATGGCGATAATTTTGGACGACCCCTAACTTGAGGTGACCACTAAATATAGGATCATGGCATTTTTACATCAATATCAGCATCCAATTTATTTTTTCATGTCCCTGTTAATAATTTAACATTTTTTCCCTTTATTTTCAGTGGCGGACGCCAGTTGGTTGTGAATGGAGCCCATTTGAATGTAGTTGAAGAACCCAAGATTGTTGTCACCATCCAGAAAAATGATCAAACATACAATATTGAAGAGGTAAGAGTTAACATTTGTTCTCTTGTTTGACTTAATTTAAAATTATTTTTAAATACGGGTCTAATGTTTTATCAACAAAGCCCATTAAAAAGGTGATTAATGATTTTAAAATGTTGTCAACTTTGTGAAAAATTTAAGTGATAGTTTTTGCAATTAAAATACCTAAATGGGTGTTGTTGTTGAGTTTGTCAAATGTATTTTTAGCTCCCCCATAAGGCTGTCCATAGGAGAGACCTTATAGCTCCATCCTCTGTGTGTTAGTTTGTCGGGTGGGAGGGGGATGTCAGTCTGTCAAACATTCGATATACACATTTTGGTTCTCTCTATTTCTTTTTCATTCAAAAGTCCAATGGACGACCTATATCAGACCGTGTCTGTATTTTTATCACCTGCACTGTAAATGCTTTAAACATTTTGAAAGCGTTAAAAGCTTATACTGGTGTGGTATTTCGACCTATCATTGGCAGATTTACATACACTGCAGAATTTGTTACTTGATAGTCTGTTATCGTGTTCAATCAATGTATGAGTTTTATAAAACATATATTGAATGAACTCTTGATCTTTGCAGGAAATGTTGAAAATATATCGCAGGCTCGGTCAACTGGTTTACCTTTAGACATTGTCTTCTTAGCGTCAGATGCTCATGAGCATTCAACATGTACAGTATTATCAAAATGCATATTCTAATTACTTTTCCTTCAGAGTTGTCGCCAAGCAGATTCTCCAGGTGACATCATGATGTGTGCCTCACCAAATATTGTGGCAGAAGGTCTCATGGCTTCAGCAAATGAACCAATTACAGCATCCGTATCATTCATCTTGGAAGGATGGTTTGAAACACCAATAGTGATTGGTCAAGAAATGTTGTATTATCCAGATCCAACTTTGAGTCAGTTTCCACCAGGGATGACCGTAACAGAAGGGTCACTATTAACGCTGGAGGTATGCTGTTTGTGCCTATACAATATGATGTTTTGTTTTTAGGCCTGAAAGTTTTAAAAGTTGAACTTTACAAGGTGATAAATAGTAACACCCTTTGAAGGCAACAACCAACCTAATTTGCCAGTTTAGGGCAAGAACAGAAACATAAAGAATTTTTTAAAATTCAGATTTAAAATAAAACACATAGATTTTGTTGGAAAAAATGTCTTCATAAAATATCAAAAACCTGACCACCGTTAGAAACCAGTCCCCTGTAAAAAGAAATCACCCTCAAAAATAGATCTAGTTTGATTAAACCCCAGGGGGTACTCACATGTATGTAATAAGGTACACATGTATGTGCTGCTCTAATGGGTCGCTTCTTTTTTCAATTCGTTTCTAAATAGGTATGATTTGTGCTGGAAAACCCTAAATATCTGTCCCAAATCTAAAAACACACCTAAACATGGGTCCCAAATCTAGAAAAAAACCAGTCAAATGAGCCATTTTTAAGGTAAAGACATCCCTAAAAGTGAGTCTGCAGAATTTCAAACCTCCAGCGGCACCCGCCCCCCCCCCCACACATAACGGTCGAGTTTGCATCCGCATACAAATAAATAAAATGTTGAAAAGGGTCAGGATTTCACCACCGACGTCTCTCTGAAAAAGAGGTTGTTTTTAGAAGCCATCACACTTTAGGGTTTTCATTACAGCATGAGAAAATCTTGAAAAAGCTCTGATATTTCCCTTATATATTTCAATGATTTTGCTCGTATTCTAACCCAAATTTGTCCAAATTTGTTCCCTGTAAAGATGTCGTTGACAAAAAAATAATGATAGGCACCTATTTACGGATGACCTTGTACTCGTAACACTGTGTTTACGAGAACGGTGCTCATAAAAAAACCCAGGAAATATATCAAACCCTGCGAACCAAAACAAAAAAATCCCCTGTGTAGAGTTCATTGCAAAAATCCCGATGGTATGTCAAGTCAATGAAGAAGATACTGACCCCCTTGGCGCCCACCGTCAAAAAAATTAATATAAATACCGCCCTCCCCCACCGGATTAACCCCCCTCTGTATGGTTGTCCACCTGTTAAACATGTTTTAGTCTGTATGATATAAGCGAGTGTCATTGTGCAAATGTGAATTAATTTTCAGCTAGTTTCAGTTTAAATTGTTGCCATGGATAACTAAACCAGTTGACAGATCATTATTGCACAAATCTCAAGTTTCTTCCCTTTTTTCCCCTATGATATTTCCAGGGCTCTAACTTGGACTTAGCTAGCAATGCGAATGAGATCACAGTGATGATTAGAGACAAAGCATGTGTGGTGACAGAGTTGACTCAGACTAATCTTGTCTGCAAAGTGCCATCATTAGACTCTACAAGTGACGAGGATGATATCGGCGTTCAAGTTACGGTAATATACTCATCCTTTAAAACATTTCCTCCTCTGTATTGTAATTGTCCTCCGTTATGATAGTCCATGTATAAAAATCTTAGTTTCAATAAAAACGACAAAATTACAACAAGAGACTGTGTACAGTTCAGTCAGTTTGAAATTGACCAGCCTCCTTATGGCAGCGCATTAATACAGAAGAGCGTGGATGCATACATACTAGCCGGTCGCTGGTCGCAGAACCTAGTATTTGCTAGCTCGAGGCAGTTTGATGCTACCTATGGCGACAGGCAATCGCCATAGATCACATTGAACTACTACAAATTGCTGGTAGTTGCATGTATTTCATGCTTTTTTTGGTCGCGCAGATGACAAGATGTAAAACACAGCCAGTATGCTGGATAATGGCTGTGTATAATGATTATGCTAATTTCCACGCAAAATAACATTTCCCTATTGGCTGAAATAATATGGTGTTCATTATGTCATTTAGCGACCGATTGTTCTAGTTGAATTGAAGTCAACTGGCTACGACAGGTCGTTTCTCGGGAAGTCGTTGAAGGTCGCTATCATAGGAATGTGTTTTGAATTATGATGTAAAACTCATCATAGGAGCGACCTGGATCGCGAAGCGACCTTAGTATGTTATCATCATAAGGCTCACATTGCGCAACAGGCGCATATTGATGTGTGACGCATGCATATGCTAAAATTGCGCGCACACACTTGGATTATTTTTGCCCAGGGAGAGATAAATGTCTTGAATGACCATGCATTAGCCTAAAATGACCTACTATTTTGCTTATATTCCACACACAGGTCACCGTTGGCAACCGCCAATATGAACTTGGTCTAATCCAATCTTTGCCTAGTACCATGTCACAGACAGTCATTCTGCCCGTAGCTGTGACGCTTGCCTTTCTGCTAGTAACACTATTAATAATTGGGTTATTGGTCTGGATAGTGCTTAAAAAACGAAGGAAACCAACCGTTATAGATCTAACCGACGAAGGAATGGTGGCTTATCACCGCACCATCTCCGTAACAGGCTCTCATCATTCGACGACACAATACTCAGGTGAGGCGCGAGTGGTGCCACCGATGTCCTCCAACAACAGTGAGTCAGTGATTCTATTCTCTTTCTGCATGTCTGCCTGTCTGCATGAAATAGACACAAAAAAAGCTGGCTGCATGTGTCATCTGACTGCACTTACCAATAGAGCTTTTAGAAATAGTATTGTTATCTTGGCATCCTAAGTCATAAGGTATAAAGTTCTCAAACATAGTAACTTACGAGGTAATAAATATGCCCATATCTTCAAAACTACTATCTCCAACGTAAAAATATTAAAATATACAATTGTGCCCCCCCACATAAAACTTGCAATGGGGGGAGAAAGAGGGGGAAAAAAGGGAAAGGGAAAGGAAAAAGGGGAAAAGAGGAAGAAGGGGAACTTAAAATTTAATAAAATATATCCCAGGTGCGCTTTCCTGAATATCTCCAGGAGCTTCCCGGGTCAGGCGCGTATGCAGGGGGGGGGGGGGGTGTTTTGGGTGTGAAACACCCCCCTTGGGTCTGTCCTAAAAAAATAAAAAGGGGAAAGGAGAGGAAACGAGAAGGAAAAGGAGAAGGAAAAATCGCACGCTACGCGCGCATATATGTCCCAATGGAATATTGTGTGAGAGGGAGAAGGGAAAGAGTAAGAGAAAAGACTAGTACCGATGGGGGGGGGGGGGGGGGGGGGGGGGGTGTTTTCTACAGGTTTAAAAATTATAATGGCCCTCAAACCATGCCAAATATTCTAAATATTATGTTGGACCAATTTAAGTGTTAGAAATATCAATTTGTGCGTACATCGCACGCATTAATTTTCAATGTTTCATTATACAAGCTTGACAAGATGGCTTCAGGATAGTTTTCCATGACCATTTTAGTCCAAGAAGTTAAAAATTTTGCACGCTCCGCGCGGATATTTTATGCAGGTTTTAACATCATATTGGCCCTCAGACCCATCAAATATTTTGAATATGTGAGGGACGTTAAAAACATCATACTGGACCAAAGTTTTAATGCAAAAACCACATCAAAAATGCAAAATACTAGGTAGGGGAAGTTATTATCATACTGGACCATAATGTTAAAAATGCAATTTTTGTGCGCTTTGCGCGTATTACTTTCAATAGTTTATTATTTAAGCGTAACAAGGTGGCTTCAGGACAGTTTTCCATGACCAATTTTTAATTCAAAAACTCAAAAAAATTGTGCGCTCCGCGCGAATAAAGGTTTTAACATTATTATGACCCTCAAACCACACCAAAAATTCTAAATATTATGTTATTACGCATTATTAAGCTTTATTAAGCTTAACAAGATGGCTTCAGGACAGTTTTTCATTACCCTTTTAGTTCAAAATATTATGTTATTACGTTATTATCATACTGGACCATTAGTCATATCCCTTAGAGAGGAATTATTTTCAAGACGCCCTCGTTTGACTTGCGTGTTGCTTTACTTTTAAAAAAAATGTGATTCTAAGCGGATTCGAACCAGCAGCAGCACAGCAATCTTTGCATTCATAGACAGCGCTCTTATCGATTGAGCTACGGCGGGAACTGCCAGAGGAGCGCAAGATTATAATCTATAGGTATTACATTCTCAAAATCGATTACTGGTGTCACTATAATAGACGATTTAGTTAGCCGATTTTAACGATCTATACACAAAATTGCTGAGAAATCGACGAAGCTCAACGCATGGTAATACATGAAAATTAAATCTGATGAAGACAAATTAGGAAAGTTTAAGCAGCTGCTGTATTTCTTCTGATGAGCAATTCTCCACGAAAATGTTTAGCGTTGAAGTTCAGTATTTTCTTCATCCAATGCGTCAATGATCTAAGATCTATCATTGATGAATTCTCTAATTTAATGTCACCTTTCATTGTTTCAACACCTGTAGCGACCTATATTTATAACATGTAGGCCTGTGGTCGTATATATTGTCATCCATGAATAACGCCACCAGGCTCAACACAGCTGCATTTTTTTGTGATAAAAAATCAACAGAGGGCGGTTGCTATTATGTCCCAAATTTCAAATTTCTAAGGGATGTGTAGTGTTAGAAATGCAATTTTTTGCGAGCTCCGCGCGCGTATTGGTTTCAATATTTAATTTTTCAAGCGTAACAAAATGGCTTCAGGACAGTTTTTCATTACCCTTTTAGTTCAAAAACTCCAAATTTTGCACGCTCCGCTCTCATGTTTTCTAGAGATTTTGATATTATAATGGCCCTCAAACCACACAAAATTTTCTATCTATACTAAATATTATGTGGGGGACGTTAAAAACGTCATACGTTACTTTTTAATGTTAAAATCACAATTTGTGCGCGCTTCGCGCGTATAAGGTTCAACTTTTGAATATTTAAGAGCAACAAGATGGCTTCAGGGATTTTGTTGGCCCTCCCCATCAAAACAGTCCTGGATACGCCATTGTCCTCAGTGAGGGTTACAAACAGGCGGGGACAGCTAGGGTTCAAAGGGTTAACCACATGAAACACCCCCTCCACGCCGGGGTGAAAAGAAAAATAAGAGAATAGGAAGGGAAAAGACAGGATTAAAATGAAAAGAGAGAAAAATAGATAAACTAAAAGAAACTAAATTGAAATGAGTATTAGGCGTCGATGCTTTTTCTGTCCGTCTGTTAAACTTGAAAGGAGAATAACATGTGTCATGTGACACACATTGAACCAATGAGATCGCCGGTAAAACCAACTTGTCTGCGGATTACTGAATATAATGATGTTTTTAGGGTTGAAACTCAGTCAGTATTAAGATTTGGTGTTAACACATGAGTTACTGGTGAGAAATTGCAACGTTTAACTAAGAATAAACCTGCAATAAGTGTTCAAAAATATGCAAGGAAATGCGTTCTTTTCAACCGTGAATTTCAAAAAACTTCTGGCGTCGAGGGGGGATACCCCCCTCGACGCAGACATGGATAGTGAAATAATTATATCAATATTTCTAAAACACCCCCCTTCACAAAATCCTGCGTACGCGCCTGCCCTGTCCCGGGTCTCACCAGGGCCTCTGGAATCCTACGCCGTGAGATGCCCCCAGAGATGCCACATTTTAATGCAAACAACTTAATTTACCACCAGTAGGCATTAACAAAATAATAAATTATGTGCTAAATTTCTCCGTTTATTTTTCAAATATTGTGTTCCAAAAGGGATTCCAAACTGTTTTAAAAACACTGAAACCCTGGAGTTTTTTCCTCACCACCCTGTTGCATTTTTGCCGGCTCTGCTACCTTCACTAGCTAACGCTTGAATTGGTCCCTTAATTATTTCAGCCAATGGCAACAGAACCAGGAAAGGGGGGGGGGGGGGGGGGCAGGGGCCATTGCGTCCCCTACAAATTTTGAGTTGGGGACATAGCTTTTGACACATTGCTTGTCAGTCAATCTTTGCATCCAATATCTGAAATTAAATAGAAGAATTTTCTTTACAATTTCATAATGTAATTACATTATAATATTATAGTTTTAGAGTTATGAGCTATATATTACCTGGTAAGTTATTTTCTTTCAAACACTGTATATGTTTATTTGCATATGTTTAGTCCTAGTGCGATAGTGTTGCTAAACATTTGACCTTTTTTCTCATTAACAAAAACAAATTCTAGTGATTGTATAGCATAAACCAGATTTATCAGATTCTAACCTGGAACATTTTTATTTGAATTGTAATCTTTAATGATCAGAAGATGTGTTTTAAAATTAAAAAATGAACTTTAATCAGTAAAATCGAGTTTCTTGCAGTAGGTCACATATAGGCCTATAAGATTTCAGTAAGCTTAAACAAATCACATACATGTAAATCATCCTTCAATGCAATGCAAGATATAACACCTTCTACTTCTACTTCTACGTCAATAATCAGCAGGATCCATAAGTCAGGATGTATAGCCGATGAATTGTGAATAGGTATGTGCAGAATCATAAATGAATGTGATGATATATACAGGTGCGAGTAAAAACCAGGGTGTACTTAGATGAACCTTGAAACTGCACCCTTGAAGACCCCAATGGATGGCGAGGTCAGGGTGGCATCAGGGAGATAATTCCACCAGGTTACAGTACGAGGAAAGAATGAGTACTTGTAGGCTTGGATTCTGGCTGGAATAAGCTTAGATTTGGATGGGTGATATGATCTTGTGGCACTGGGTTGCATTGGAGACAGGTACTCATTTGGGTTGACAGCGATTAGACCATGGTGAATCAGATTAAGTTTGTGAAACATTTTGAATCCTTCTTGAACATTTACCAATTGTACATATCTACTATCAAACTGATAAGTAACAAATGCATGTCAATAATGTTCGAAATGAGGGCCTGCTTGGAAAACAGCGCTCAGTCACTGAAGCATATTACCCTCAGTAAAGAAGTATAAACAAACATGCTACCCCCTAGACCAAGATTTATGGACCAAGATAGACCTACCGAAGATTTATCAACTATGTTTCTGCTCAAGTTAATTGGTGACTTTCATTCAACATGGACATACCCTATAATGCATAGTGTGAGTTCTGTGTTTTGCAATGCGTTGTAAGGAATTATTTGTTTTGTTTTGTTTTGAAGCCT
Organism: Ophiura sarsii; assembly: GCA_035610835.1. Classification (NCBI taxonomy): domain Eukaryota; kingdom Metazoa; phylum Echinodermata; class Ophiuroidea; order Amphilepidida; family Ophiuridae; genus Ophiura; species Ophiura sarsii. Next base: position 54,108,010 of record CM069445.1, on the reverse strand, counting down.
TTTCTGCAAAAAAATGTATACTTTTATATAGCTTAAATTAATAATGAAGAAGTTACGGCAGTTTTACGGAGGCTATACCTGAAAAAAAACTTAATATATGTTTTGACATTGATTGCTAGATTCATATTAGTGCAGCAAATTATTTATACATAGTGCTCTGTTTTAGAATTGAACAAGTTACATTGTGTGCCTTTTTCTGCTCTGCTAATGTTAATGATCCCATCAGTGGAGATATGTCGAGGGCTCAGAAACACAAGACCTCATCTCCATTTTCAAAAATAAGATTTTGGTTTCAAAATTTTCAAAAGAAATTCTCTTTCCAGTAACACACAGCCTTATCCCCATAACACAACCCCTTTCAAACTTATAGCCAGTATCACAAGGCCTCATCTCCATCTCCCAAATGTGTTTAAAAATCTTCAATACTCTTTTTCTAAAAATGGTAAAAATGGAGATAAGGCCTGGTGTTTCTGAGCCCGCAATGTGTCCATTGGGTCAAATAAATAAAAGTACAAGTAAATGCTGCAGATCACTAGGAAAATGTCCCCTTTATTTATATAGTCTCAGATTTGATGTAAATTAATGGTTATCATGCTCAAGCATTTACCTGAAAGACAACAGCATTTAATTTTTCGTACTAGTCTAAGCATTTACTTAAGTACAGGGTGTCCCAAAAGTGTTGATACCCGTGTAAAGCTTTATAACTCTCTTAAAATAATTCGCATTACCAAGCTGAAGACATATTTTAAGAGAGAAAATGGGTCAATTTTTTTATACCAAACTTGATCCCTTTTCTGAGGCCCCTTTTAATATAAAACACATATTGAAAGGTTTGGTCACATAACTCACAATACCATATAGTTGTTCAATTTTCCGGACGCAAGATGTACCTTGCTGTAATCAGGGCTGGCTGTAATCACATGCTGCATGTTCCTCACATTCCATTCATGTGGATTTTTCCAATTATATTTTGTGTACAACATTAATATTGTTCTTGTCTCAATCAAAAAATTAAAAAGAATCACAGTGGAAATCCTTACATTATGTTCCCACTCCCCTAACACTTTTGGACCTGTAATTTGACATTTTGCCAGTAATAAATCATCTAAGGATGTGTCTATTTCCTACTATGTGGTCCAATTAAAAGACTGCAAAGGACATAATTATGCCCCAAGGGTTTAAACTAACCTTCATAACCATGAAAGTGGACCACATAGTCAGCGGTTGACAAAATCTTAGATTATTTATTACCAGCGAAATGTCAAAATCACAGGTCCAAAAGTGTTAAGGGAGTGGGAACATAATGTATATCAATCTTCATTACCTCAGCTTACCTCTCTCCCTCACTTCACTTCATTTAGCTCACTATGCTATTATAAGTTTGGTATCAAAATATTTTTATACTGTGAATTATTTACCAGAGATAAAAAGGTATCAACACTTTTGGGACACCCTTTACAAGCAATTGCCGGTATTTAGTTAATCAGCCCATTGTCTGTGGCATTTGTAAAGTCACCTGAGAGGGTTCCCGACCCGTCTATATTCCAATGATTTACCCGACATTCAGGTCTCGGGTACTCAGGTAACTAAGAAATCTACCATACAAATTTCTTTGTTACGCGATTGCAAGATTTAATCATGGGAAGAAATTTGGGTTGGAAAATTATTAACAAAGTTGAGATTAAAACACAGTAAGCATGCAATTGAAATAATTTGCCTTTCAATTTTGCTCCATCAACACATAATACCATTACTAATCCTAACTGTAGAAAGTGCCTATGTGTAGTGTAGTGTAGTTAACACAACACAAATTGTGCTCTATATTTGGATAACATTGATAAATGTTACAATGATCAATAAACGCACCAATTAACAAAAGAAGCAGAAAGCAACGTTAATGATAAGGTAGAGGGGAACCTGGTTTTATTTTATTTGAAAAATGTTAGCAAATTTTCAAACTTTGATATATTTGTTTAAATGACCGATAGACCTGTGCAAAAGAAACTTTTTTTATTATTAAGATATTTTTGTAAATGTGTATATTTTTTATAAAAGAGGGGAAAGGATTGCAAATATTGAACCTTTGATTTAAAAACAAATGCCATAAAAAGATGATTGATCAGGGTGTTTGTTTTCATAACTAGCCAGGATTCCCATAATGTTTATTAGAACATGAATTCATAGCTATATCTATAGCAATAAAATCCCTGTTGTTTTAATACATGAATCAGTTGTAAACATGCATGGGAGCAATATACACACGTACACGATGAGTGATCTTTACATATTGTTATTCAATGCAAATCTATCTATTTCATATGGACTTGCTCACAGAAGTGCCTACACAACATCTACAAGAAGATGTAACATTTGTTTTGACTGAAAAATACTTCAATATATATTTTTACAAACCGCAATGTTCACACTTGACAATAGAACTTGGCTAATACGTGGTTGCATATTCAGAGTAATCTAGTGTGCATGCAACCCATACTTGTGTCCGCATCACGCGATTCCATCAGTGGTGTGCATGCACAATAACCACAGGTTGTCGTTCATTGCATTATTCAACTGACGAGTGTGGATGGAAGTCCATACGAAACAGATTTGTGATGAATAAATATAAAGTTTACTCATCATGTATGTGTGTATCTATAGCAATAGCTATCTTCTGAAGGAGTAGTGACAGGTACTCCATCTTGATTAAAACAAAAAAATATTTTTAATTTTCAGCGTATCTAAGAAACCCAAGTACCAACTCTGCCGTTACAACAGCGGCCGCCGCATTCACCTCTGATGAAAGTAAACCATTACTGGAGCAGATAAGTAATGAGTTAGCAGCACAGGTTGGTGAGCTCCTCATCAATGAAAGCACTCTGAAGCTTGGAGATACCATAGGACAAGGTAAAATACATGTAGGAGGGTTTGGTTCTGGATCATATTCATAAGGGAATGAAAAGCTGGCCTAACGATGCAATAGAAAAATTAACCTCCACTTTGATCAGTCACTGTGTGTTTGTACACAATATTTAAATCAGGGCCAGAAAAAGACACATTTCTCGGAAACCTAACTTTGAAAATTTCCCCTAATGGAGAAAATGTTCCTACAATTTCTTATGTATTTCTTTATTCTTATACCTACATTTTCCTCCAAAGCCAACAATTTCCCACCAAAATCAAAATTTCCAGGGAACCAGCTAGGTTCCTGAGTTCGCCATTTTTCAGCCATTGATGTTCTTGAAAAGTATCAATTGTTGTGGAGGGTATATTCCAACTACTCCTCAAAAGGACACAAATGTTATTTGACTTTAGAATATGTACTAATTGATTTTGAATGTAGAGGTAAACTCCAGACGGGTACAAGTTCAATAGGCAAATTGTGTGGAATATGTGCAATGCATTTGGATCTAATAGCACTTCCACTAGATGATTTTTTCATGAATAAAAACAACATATTCACCTCATTGTTACTGAACAAGCTATAATGTATTATGGTTTATCAATTTTTTGGAGACAGAAAATACCTTTTTAGGAAAGAAAATCAGCAAAATGTTTGCATGGTGAAGAGTGGTAAGAGTTGAAGGGGGATGAAGAAAAGGGACTTGAGAGGCTTCTGCATCAAGAATGAGAAAAGGTCTTACTATGACTTTCCTATCTTCTTTTAATCAAGGTCTCAATGGTCTCAATATCTTTTTTTTAAAACTTTTTTTCTGATTCTGCCTCCCTTGGAAATTTCCTTTTGGTACCGCAGGATGCTTTATGCCAGACGATGCTGGACAGCAGCTCGTTCACAAATATTTTTAGTTAAATTATGTGTATTGCGGTTAAGTTATCGACCGAATGTGAAGAACGGTTAATGACTGATAAAATTCAAAAAATGACACTTGCACTAGTTGATGTTAGGATGAAATAATTTAGTTCCAACACTTAATTTATTTTCTGGAATCATACGTATAATCAAAATCAATTTTTACATTGAAACCAATGGGGATTCAAAATATATGGCCAATTAGGATCTGTCATCTGCTTTATGCAGTGCTAGATAATGCTTTTTAATAAGTTTTATCGCAAATAGGTAAAACTCAATAGATTATCCTTTTCTGATGCATTGTGGGATTTTTACCTATTTGCGATCAACCTTATGGGGAGGGGGGAGTCCAAACAACTTCAACAACTTTTCATATACAATATTTGTCTTTTTATATCCATTGTTATTACAGGTCACTTTGGTTGTGTGTACGAAGGCAGGTACATCAAAGACGGAGAAGAACTCCATGTGGCTGTCAAAAGCCTACTACATGGCGCCACCACAGAGGTGGATAATTTCCTGCGAGAGGGTATCATGATGAAAGATTTCAAGCACAAACATGTCTTACAATTGATCGGTGTGTGTATCAAAGATAATCAGATCCCATTGGTTGTATTGCCATTTATGAAATTTGGAGATTTATTGAGCCATCTCAGAAATCCACAAAATGTAAGTGGTTTATTTCTGTCACTGTTTTGTTATTCTTTGCTAATGTTGATGAAATGAGAGATGTAGGAAAACTTGTTATGTTGTTATGGATACACTGGTAATTTTTTAAGCTAAAATGATCGTTATTGTGGGCTTTGCGGTACAATGCCTTTCAAGTTGAGATTAGATTCCCAGCAAACACATAACATTATCATAACCTTAAAGTGATAGGCTGTAGTTTGGTTAGGTCATGGAAGAACGTTATGCAACATTGGAACAAGTTTATTTTAGAAAGTCATAAAACATTCAGACCTAATGTTGCACAAACGTTTTCATCACCTAAGGCTTGAACAACATTTTAGGAACATTACTAACATTGTCATGAACATTTTTAAAATGTTGTATTTTATAACGTTTTTCATAGAGTTGTTAAAGCAGGGTTAAGACTTCCATTTCATTATCATGCCATACAGAAAAATTGTTCACTTGATTTGTTGGGTGGGGCTTGTATTGTGCCAGCAATTTGTAGTAGTTTGGTGTGAGCCTTTGTTTAAGTCTAGTCCCATTTGGACCCAAGCATGTGTCTGCACAGATTAAACTGGTAAACAATCTATTATTTCTATCGGGTATTTTTCATCTTTTCTGCCTTCTTTTTATTCTACAGGATTTAACAGCCCGTCAGCTGTTGGTATTCAGCCGTGACATTGCAGATGGCATGGCCTACTTGGCAGATCTCAAATTTGTCCACAGAGATCTCGCTGCTCGTAACTGCATGTTGGATGCCGAGTCCTGTGTGAAAGTCGCCGACTTTGGTCTGTCCCGCGACCTCTATGAACGCGACTACTACAGTGCCAAGGACAAGACGGCGAAATTACCTGTGAAGTGGATGGCACAAGAAAGTTTGGAGAGAAATATCTACAATACAAAGACAGATGTGGTAGGTTGATGAAGGCATAGATTGAATATTGAAGATATTATGAATGATTGTAAGATATCCCCCTGGGAGGAGGGAGGGGGGCAATTGAGGAATGGCGTTGTTCATACTCTCATCGTTGGGCATCATCCGACGTCGGCGTATATCGGTGCACAAGTTGAGGCAATAACAACTTTTATCCGCCGACGTCGGCCAATGCGCAACAACGTGAGTATGAAGGCATCTTTAGATACACATGTGAGTCCAAGTTTTTTCAAGACCTGAAAAAAGGCATAGAGTATTGTCTGTTCTCACTAATTGTCTGTATATACTACCTGAACAAAAAAACAACTAAGTATTGCTAGAGTAATGTTATCATTCAACCAGTTTTAAATATGAGAAAACACATTTCATTGGGCTCAGGGGGAGCTGGAAGGGGAGGTTTTGGAGGGGGAAATGTATGTTTGCAAGGTATTCAGGATGTGATGCTTTATTGGGTAGGTTTTTGACATTTTGACAAGAACCGCTAGATAGGCCAAAAAAAAAATTGACTTGCCCAGGGCCAGAGTCTGGGTCGGACAGTCGGATTTTTTAAATTTTTTAAATTTTATTTTTTAAATTTAATAATGAGGATACTACACAAAAACAGGTTTTAAAGATTGTTTGTTGATTTTTTTTGTTGTTGATTTTTTTGATGTTTAAACAAGCAGATACCACTCAAAAACACGTTTTCATCTTTCTTTATTGTTATGTGCTTCTTTCAAATTTTTTTCTTCTTTTTTTTCCTTTTTTTTCCTTTGAAAAAAAAAAAAATAGCGACCCTAGATTTCCGAAAATTTGGGTCGGTCGGAAAGGGCAACTCTTTTTTGTGTGGCCTAAGCCTATGCATAACAACATTTTCTTTAGACAATCATCGGAGGTGTGCCCGCTTCCGTCAAATCAGCTGTTTTCTAAAGTAGAAAGGGAAAAAATGGATCGGTCAGGCCTGTAGAACAGGATTTTATCCCCGTTGCCTAATTACAATCCTTCTTTATATTTCAGTGGGCATTTGGGGTATTGATGTGGGAGTTGATGACCAGGGGTATCACTCCTTATCCTTCAGTGGATAACTATGACCTAGCGATATTTCTACAGCGTGGACGTCGTCTGCATCAACCACCACTCTGTCCAGACAATGTGTAAGTATTTATAGAAGCAAATAACATGAATCAAATATACAACTTTTATTTTAAATGATGAAAAGATTCATCAGGTTTGTTGAAATTTATAGAAAGTAACAATACGTACGCTTGGTGAAACCAATAAATGCATATGTGACGGATCAAGTGAAATGAATCACATGTCAGCTGTTTTCAATGTTGATATTTGTCCAATTATATAAGCAGGTAAAAAATGCTACAGTAGGATCCAAATCCCAGTAAAATCGAACTTCTAGTTATTGAGTTACAAACAATTTACCAACTGAGAAACCAAAATATAACATGACAAATTTGTCCCTTCTTTCTACCTATAACTCAAAATCAATATTGCCAACATCCGACTCATTCCTCTTGATCGTGTCACATATTAGTATTTAATGGTTTATGAGAATGGTAATATCCCATTTAGTTTGAAACATTGTTTCCAAAGTAAAGTTGCCAGTTTGTTTTAGTACGCAACATTTTAGTTTCTTTGACAGATTTGATTCTTGTTATAAAAATGTACGCATTTTATTATTATTATTATTATTGCCAAGTGTCTTTTCAATACTGAGAACTGATGTATGTATTGAAGGGAAGCAAAAGTGTTAGTGATAAACTGATTTATTACCATTTTTCACATATCACATAGTAATTTATAGAATATATACAATTCAAAATTTAAAATAAAACAAATCCGGGCTGCCAATCCTAATTTCAATGGCATGTTATGTCAATACAAACAACAAATTGTTGGCCTAATGGACCAGCTTTGATTTGTTGTCTCACGCTAAAAGAAAATGAAAACAAAGAATCTAACAATGTGTATGAAGATATATAAAATCAAAAACCATCTTGCTTATTGTTATTTATTGATACATACATGGTTTGTTTTATCAGATATGAAATCATGAGCAGCTGCTGGTTAGTGAGCCCGGTAGACAGACCATCATTTAGTCAACTGACCCGGCAACTTGATGAAATCCTGACAAATGCCGATCGCGATACGACAACAAATTTTGACGATATCTATATCAATCTGCCACGTGGTCTGACACATTTATAGCAAGTTGTGGATCAAGCTTATAGCATCTGGATGTCTGCACCAGTCTATCCAAATGGCCTGAAACATTAGCAATTACAAGTTCAAGTTGTAGACGCTGCCAAGTACAGGGTACCCAAAAAGCAATGTGTTCCAGGATTGTTCAAATGACTGTGTATATCAGGCATGAGCATTTCCAGGTTTAAACCTGAATTTAGTTGTTGTTGTTTTGTCCGAATGTTCACACTTTCTTTTAATTTCAGCCCGTTTTTACCTATTTAGCCCATTTACATGCATTTATTTCAGGTTCATTCAGGGTTTTCAGGGTTTTCCCCCAATTTTGTTCATTCTCGTGCCTGGTATACTGTGTTGGAAGTGACATCACTGTACCAATGCTGATATACTTCTTTAGTATGAAAGGTTCATATGCCATTTATTTTTACTCTTCATTTTTATATGAAAATAATGCACTTATCAACATGTTGAATGACTCCATTTAGACAGAGAATGGGGCATTATTATTATTTATACTTAACATCTTTATATTGGATATTTTCTATTTCTTCACCCAAGAAGCTGATGACTGTTAGAGCTTGTATTGTATTTTATCAACTAATATTTGATACTTTTTATAAATATACATATATTTAAGTCTTATCATTAACAGACAATATTTAAACTATATCACTTTACATTTTGAATATAGATGAAATTGCTTCTTGACATTGTTTCAGTGTCTAAAGGCTGAAATAAAATTACAAACATTCAACAGCTTTTGCAAAATGTAGGGAAATAATGCACTAACGTATTTAATACAAACATTCCCAACAATATTTTAAAACTACACATCTATACCTCAAAGACTGAAAAGATTACAAACATTCCTTAAGTTTGTAAATTATTTGTTAAAGCTTTAAATGTTAAAAATGATTCTTTTAAATAAAGACAAATAAGAATGTGTAAATGATTGGTTATTTATTTATGTCATCTAAATAATAAATCTTATCAATTAGTAAGCGATATCTGTATAATAATGAATGAAAAATTGTGATTGGATTGATTGATTGATTGATTGATTGATTGATTGATTGATCAGCTGGTTGATTGATCAATTGTTTGGAATTATTGGTATAGATACTATATATGTGATCTAGTTTGTAAATATTTTTGCAAAGTAAATAGCAATATATGTAAATAATTATAATAAATCCTCAAATCCTGTGGAATTCTTTATAAATCGCCAAATGGTATATTCATATTGTGTTTCATATCAATGAAAATCCAATGGGTTCCTTTTCCCAACGATTTGTCATTTGTAGCAATCACTTGTTTCAGTGCCTAGCCACCTGCTTGTGAATGTGAGGAGGTCTCATTCAAAATGTGCCAAATTCACCACTATTTCTTGGTCAAAAGAACAACTCTGTCGCTGTTCGATGAAGTGTTACATTGACAACATGGCACATTTAGATTGAGACTTCCCGTATTCTCAAGCAGGTGGCTAAGCACTGAGACAAGTCCTTGCTACCAATTTTGTTTCATTGTAGAGATTAACACATCAGCTTTCCATTTATGTGCAACACACTATAACAAATTATACGAAAGATAGACAATTGAAAAAAATCCCAAACTTGTTTTGAGGGGTTTAATTACAGCTCTTTGGAAAATAATGTGTCGTAAATATTGCATATATCAGTATTGAATAATATAAAGGGAATATATATATTGTAAAATCTGCCAACCCTGTAATTAGGCTGCAATATATTCTTGCCAAAATGTGAAATAATTATAGATATATATTTTATTATAAATTTGAATATTATGCAGAAAAAAATCAATATATTTAGCTGTGACCTGCCTTTATCATACAGTAATTTTTATTAAAATGCGTTGAATGAGAGGAGAAACTCAAAAGTGTTAACATTTTAAAAGTATATAAATCATATAAACATATGTAATAGATTTCTAGATTTGTAAAACATTATTTCCACTCACTCACAAAATGAATGTATGTTGTTGTTGTAAAATGTGTTATCAAATTTAACAATCTTATGAAAAGGATTTTTAGAATGTTACATAAAATATTGCCTTGGGGTAGGAACATTATTATATGTTGTATAAATTGTATTATATGAAGAAAATTTTGCCTAATGGGTCAGATCGAGAAAATTAACTTTTTTGATACCATTTGATAGGACTGCATGCGCTACCATTTACGCACTGTAGTGATTTGTAGGTATAAGGAAGGTTAGGGTTAACAGAACATGATGGAAAGTGTGTATTAATAGCTTGAGTAAATAGTCTGCATTATATTTTATACAGATAGTTTTATTTTAAAAACTTGTTAAACATGTATTTGTATTACCGGTAGTAGGCAATTTAGAATATTTACTTGGAAGCTTTTAAGCTTTTAAAGGGGCACTGGGAGATTGCCGAGAATTCAATAGATAAGGTATGTAGGAACCCTGAAATGTAATAATTTATGGGAAAAGGATTGAAATGATGGCGCTAGATAGAAATTTGGTTGAAGCAATTTGTGTTGAGTGGCAATGATAATTTCGATGTGATCTACATGCAAATCACCAAATCATGAAATTTTACATGATAGACAGCGAATTATGCTAAACGGTTTCAGATGGTAGTTAGAATATGTCTAAGTATTACGTAGGTGCAAAAAACCTGTTTTCCAGGAAAATTGAGGGCACACTCCCCTACCTATCTCTCAGTGCCCCTTTAAAGAAAACTGTACTGTTCATAACACTAAACATATTATCTATAGTAGGAAAATAATTACTTTAATGCATATATCAACCAATTTTATTGAAAGCAAAACTATGATAATCAACCGACAAATTTCAACTGTATATCCTCAACCTGTGATTATTTGAAATTTGCGTACTCGCTTTGTGGTTTGTGTTGAAATTGCTGATGGAATAGCCTTACAGTATACACGATATCATCATGTCATTGATACTTTCTGTCTCAACACATACTCGTGTAGTAATCAAATGTACAGGGTGTATCAGAATGAGCTGTACCATGTTTCTAAAATGCATACAAAATACAAAATGATTATTGTTTTAAATTTAAACACCTGCAATATATACCAACATGTTTCCTATATTATATGTTAATTTCATTGAGATATCTCTTTTTGTTCTCGTGTGGCAAGACATAATTGAAAATCGCTGAAAAACATGTTTTCAATTTCAATCAATCCTCTCTACCACTACCCCCAACATTTCAAACAATGTAGCCCACACCACATAAGCAATATTCAAAACTCCCGCCAAAGAAAGGAAAGTTAGAACCACTCAAGCAGAACAAATCCCGGTTCATATGCAAATAATAAATAGTTATACAAGTGATGTGAAAAGTTGAGATATGGCGACCAAAAATAAACCCTGTCCTATGGATGGTTGGATATCTCAGGTAGAGTTAGTAATTTCACCGATTTTTTAAATTGATCATTTCGACCAAAATTGAAATCTACCATCTTTACCAGAAAGTCTGTATTTTCCATCAGAAATGTCAGATTTTCAAAATATTAAAAATTCTTATGAAAGCTGGGCGTTTGCGCAAGATATATGTGAAAACGGTTTGAACAAGATCAATCGAATTCATACCGTTATAAATCATATTGCCTCGGTACAGTTCATTCTGATACACCTTGTATAATTCGAAAATGACACAATTACACGAAACAGAGACGTGGAAATCTTGCCACTTTTTTGTTATAGCTATCAATTAATATGGTGATGTCCATACAGGGGATTTATTTTTCATTATAAAGCTGATTTTGAACGACTCACTTTTCAAACAAAATAAAAATTAGTGCCAACATTATGAAATTGATCAATTACTGTTTTCAAATTGTTTCTAAAAATTAATGAAATCAGATATGATTCATCATGAAATATGAATTATAATAGTATATCGGTTTGTGATGTGGACGATTGTTTGCTAAACCTATGTAAAATTGTATTGCCTTTTTATCATCTCAGTGGCGGCACCAGCAAAAAAAGAAGGGTTTTTGTTTGGTGTTGTGTTGGTGTGAGGTGTGTTGTTTTTTTTGGGGGGGAGGTGTTTGGCTTTGTAAAAATTGCCTGAAATTAGCTTTAAAAGGCACATTATGTGATTTTTTCCAGAATGCGCCCTCTATTCATGAATTTTTGTAGAAAGTAGATTTTTCTGTAGATTTACATTTCTGATCATAAATCGTACATACATTCCAAATTACAGAGCGATACGATTCCTAATTACCTCAAAATCATGGTTTTAGAGTGAATTTAGAGTGAAAATATAAACTGTCGTGTTATCCCGACAGTTTATTTCACTCTAAAACCATGATTTTGAAGTAATTAAGAATGGTATCGCCCTATAACCTGGAATGTATGTACGATTTATGATCAGAAATGTAAATCTGCAAGAAAATCTGTTTTCAATTTTTTTTTTGATGTTGAGGGCGTTCCCTGGAAAGATCACATAATATACCTTTAATTTGTTCTGAATTAGACATTTTAAAGCTAATATTAAGTAATTTTGACATTAAAACTCAACATTTTTAATTGTTTGGAGGATAAAATGAGGTGGGGCTTGCGCTGATTGGGGGTTTAAGTGAAGGGCCAAAGGTCCAAGACTGCCCCCGCCACTGCTCATGCTTATCTTCACCCAAAACCAAAAGGAATCCCACCTGGTGGAAATGGGCTAAACATATACGAGCGCATGGCGTTTTAGCATTTACACCAAAATCACACATACCGTTAAACTTCATCTATAAGCACCCATTGACTAAAAGTTAATAAGCAGAGAATAGATAAAAAGGTATGAGCGCCCTCTTTTGATCTAGAGAAATTAGCACGAATTTGTTTAGTGTATTCAAAATTCAATACTATAAAGTTGTATTACTCTCTAACTAATTTCATGGACAGACGAATTGCTCAATTGGTAAAGCGCCCGGTAAAGCGTCAACTTCAGTATCACGAGGTTGGTGGATCAATTCTCAACTACACCTTTTGCAATTTCTTTTGAAATCCAAGTGATATAGAAATTAATGCAAACTTGAATGTAAAATGATATCTCAATTATACTAGCTTTATTGTTATTTTTCAAAAAACAAGCGCATAATTAATTTGATTGTATAAAGTAATGATCTTTAATAGTCCAACCTTTTTATAAGCTAAAACACATTTATACTACAAATTAACCACAGCAAAATGTATTCATTGGCTTGTTTTAAATGTTTCACACAGTAATCTTAAACGTTTCCTTCATCATGATTTAAGGGCAAATTATGATGATGCATATTAGGGACCGTTCATTATTTATGGTGGAGGGGGGGGGGGGGGGGGTAAACTATAGGGGGGGTCATGTAACTTTCATATGTTTAAATAGGGGGGGTTATGTAACTTTTTATTCTTGAACAGGGGGGGTTGTGTAAATTTGTTTAAACTATAAAGATGGTGGTGATTGGAGTGATTTTAGAGGCTATTTTGGAGTCAGTGTAAATACCGTTTTTTTCTGCGCTTCGCGCATATTTTCTTAAAACCTATCGACTTCTAAAACGTTTACTATGAGACGACTTCTGGACAGCAAATCGACGATATGGTGGAAAAACATCTATATAATCATCAAAGGTCGAGACATTAGAGCCACGGGGGTATAATGAAAATCCAATTTCATGATTTAAAAATGTGATTTATTGCATGCTTTTCACCTCATATCTGCTTTGCACCAATGCTCACAAAAGTAAAACGTTTCACTGGATTATACGTTTCTGCTCAGAATGTTCTAACTTGTTCGGGTTATAAAGACTCACAAAACCACCCAAAATATATAAATATGAAGGAAAAAAAGTCCAACTCGCTACGCTCGCCATTACTAATTTCACACAATAAAAAGAAGGGGCATCATAAAATTATTGGCCGTTCAGATAGGGCACCAACAAAATTTGCCAACGTATCCATGAACAAAATTCTAAAGGTAAAGCCCCTTAAGTATGTGACAAGTTGATTTTTTCGGGAAGGGGGGGGGGGGGGGTTGTGTAAAAAGCTACTGGTTAGCAGGGGGGGTCATGTAATTTTCAGTTTCAGTCGTAGGGGGGGTTAGGTAATTTTAACATATGAGTCTCGAATTTGTCCCAACCCCCCCTCCACCATAAATAATGTTAGGTTGGTAGATCAAGTTAAGCAACAAAATGAAAGTAACTATGCAAACCACTATAATCCTGGTCTCACAATGAATGAATAGGTGAATGAATGGATGGCTATTAAATCAATTTATTTCCAATAAGATAGAGGGCCGTCCATTTATACCGACCCATCAATCATACATGTAGTTATAAAACAGTATCTGACACAGCAGTCTCGTTTAGATCAATTGGTTAAGCCGGCAGTTAGGGCAATTGTGATCGCGGGTTCCAGATGACAATTCCTGGTTCGAATCTCACTTCAGGACTTCTTCTTTTGGAAAGGTCATAATTTTCAAATTCTTGACAGTGTTTTATTTTTATCATGAATGAACAAGGAATCTATCTTTTTCGTTGGTTTTTTTATATATATATTTTTTAAATGAAACAAAATTTAATCAAACTGGACACGCAAGCCATGGCCAGCCAATAACGTTTTGACTGTTTGCCTGTTGTCCTCATTGATTCGAAACGCGTTTGTGCCATACCTATTCTTGGAGAAACACAAAGCACAAAACAAATAAAACAAAACTGAGTGGAAATAATAAAAGAAATCACGCGAAGGACTTATTTACGGCACCATCCATCTTTTTAAGTCTGTTTAAGTTTTTCGGAACTATAATACACACGTTTGACGGATTGCCTTTAAATTGCACGCCTAATGAACATGTCATAGTTTGAGCAGCTCACGTGGTATTGAAGGTCATGCATTACATTCATGTAAATAGTAGTATAGTGGCCACGTGTTATTGATTTATAACGGATTAGTTTTAGAATTACGAAACTGTGTCTATATCACTAAAGAAGTCCTCTGCCCCAAATTCGATAGACATGCTACATGCTTGTATCGATCAACTGTGAACCATATACATGTACATGTACATGTATGTATGTGTCTCTATAAACTCAATCAGGAATTGTCATCTAGAACCAACAATGGCCAAAACCATAAGTAGCAGAACTGAAAAGCAGTGAATTGTAATCAACGTATTGTCTCATTGTACTCCATCCATGCATGTCTTCACAAAAATACTAAGTCGTTGAGGTTGATTTAAATGTTTGTACTATTTATAGACGATTGTGATAACATTAAAATTAAAATAAAAAATAGTAGAAAGAGAGGGAAAAAAAAGGGAAAACCCACATTAAAGACAAAGATAGATTCACTATTTATTCATGGTAAAAACAAAGTCAAGAATTTGATATACACCGTAAATATTTATAAACTTTCCAAAAGAAGAAGTCTTGAAGTGAGATTCGAACCAGGAATTGTCATCTGGAACCTGCGATCACAATTGCCCTAACTGCCGGCTTAACCAATTGATCTAAACGAGACTGCTGTGTCAGATACTGTTTTATAACTACATGTATGATTGATGGGTCGGTATAAATGGACGGCCCTCTATCTTATTGGAAATAAATTGATTTAATAGCCATCCATTAATTCACCTATTCATTCATTGTGAGACCAGGATTATAGTGGTTTGCATAGTTACTTTCATTTTGTTGCTTAACTTGATCTACCAACCTAATATGCATCATCATAATTTGCCCTTAAATCATGATGAAGGACACGTTTAAGATTACTGTGTGAAACATTTAAAATAAGCCAATGAATACATTTTGCTATGGTTAATTTATAGTATAAATGTGTTTTAGCTTATAAAAAGGTTGGACTATAATTACGATCATTACTTTATACAATCAAATTAATTATGTGCTTGTTTTTTGAAAAATTAATAACAATAAAGCAAAATTGCAAAAGGTGTAGTTGAGAATTGATCCACCAACCTCGTGATACTGAAGTTGACGCTTTACCGGGCGCTTTACCAATTGAGCAATCGTCTGTCCATGAAATTATTTAGAGAGTAATACAACTTTATAGTATTGAATATCGAATACACTAAACAAATTCGTGCTAATTTCTCTAGATCAAAAGAGGGCGCTCATACCTTTTTATCTATTCTCTGCTTATTAACTATTAGTCAATGGGTGCTTATAGATGAAGTTTAACGGTATTTGTTAAAGCAGCCAGAATTTATGTTGGCACTGAGATCAAGCAAATTTACTACTTGCTGATTGGTCCATAAAAACAAACCGAGAGCGACAATGCAATACAGTTGACTTGATTTCATCTTCAGCATTTGCCGCTCTTCCCTCGAAGTGAAGAGATTGATCAAATTAGCGGGGACCGCTTTCCCGATGATCGGACATTAGTTGTGTCATGAGCGTTGGTGTGCATGTGTGAGAGAGTGGAGAGTTGAGCGTTGTCTGAATGTGTAGCCCAAAATGCAAGTCTCACACATGAAACTTTTGCACTTGGATTACAGTTTTCTTGAGTTCTATTGCCCCTTGAGCTTATGATCTAAGAAAGAATTATTGTTACACATTTGAGGGCCTCAAGGAAATAATTTCCCCAGCCTCCATAATCCCATGTTGCTTTGAACTGTTTCCCTATGACATGATTGGTGGGTGGTGAGTAAGATAAGAATCAGTTGATAGTTCAAGGTGTATGGAAAGGTTTGCTGTAAACAGAGCTTGAAATTTACCCCACAAATGTGGCATATTACCAGAGATATGGTGGTTCAGAAGTCACATAGAAATGGGGGTCTCGTGCATCAGAAGAGCAAAATCCGAGCACGTTAAAGGTCACAGACTCCTTCGTAAAGAGTAGGGGATCATCCCGGTCTGTGTACACGAAAACTCATTTCCCTAGGTTTCAGGGGCACTGTACCATTAATGTCCGAGGTAGGGCGCTGTGTACAGTATAGATGTATGTAGGGGTGTATGAACTTAGTATATCAGCACCATTTTTGTGTGAATTGTCGTTTAAATCCAGTTGCAGTGTAGATGAGGCTAGCCTGCTATGTGTACTGTACAAACTGTAATGTAACTGTACACCCCTATGGAAGATATGGCCTTATTCCATACAGAGAGTGTATATTTCATTTGAAATTCACACTCCCTATGGGAAAGATTAAAGAAATGTCTTGCATATAGGGGGTGTATGGATTTCAAATGGAATAGCCCAATAATAAATGAATTAATATTTGGAAGTGCCAATAAAAAGTAACATTTTCTAACATTTAGTTATTAACTGTGGTAATTATTGTTGCAAATGTAGTGTTTTGATTTATCATGCATGGGACCAGGGGAGGGGCAGGTAGCAGTTGAAATGTACATATCATGCACATAAAAGAGTATTTCTTCATAGAAGGGTGCATGTATTGTTTAGAATGTCAACAAAAACAGCAAAAATGTGGGATAAGTGTATGTTTTTGAGCATATTGAACTTGTAAATACTTAGTATGGGAATGAAATTACACAGAAAAATCTTATTCATTTATTTATTTAAAAGGGTATTTGAGGGCGACAAGAAAAACACTTGTTTTGGGACCATTCCAGTGCTACATGTTTCTACTGCAGCTGGGATATGAGCATACGTCACACTGTGACTTGAGTAGACTGCTGTGTATTACATGCTGTAGATAGCTGTAACACAACATTGCTATTACTATTAGCAATCAACATTGTTATTCACAATATACAGCACACACAATCTTTCATAACCAGTGGCGATACCATTGGGTCAAACCTCACACCCCCCCCCCCCCTCATCACGAACCATCTACCCCCCCCCCCCCCCTTATTACCTTAAAGCAGTGTTTCCCCTTTCCAGGAAATTACCCAAAATTCAAAAATGTTGGTTGTTTTCGGGTAATGGTCGTGAAATTAAATAATTCCAGGTAATTTTGGGAACTCCGGGAAATTTCTAAATTAAACTCGGTGGGTTATCTTCCTAGTTGAGGCGACGTATAGAGAGGTTATTAAACAACCAAAAATACCACAGATAATGCCATTTTGAAGATTTTAGGAAATCCCATCAAATTCCAGGAAATATTGTTTTGTGGAAACACTACCCTCAAGCTATCTCTGTCCACTTCCTTCACAGGTTGATTCCATATAGATGAGGTGACCGTTGTTTACATTTAGGACGCCCTCTGTTGATTTGAGACAAAACACACCGGGCAAGAGTTCCTATAGTTTACATAGGCCAGATCAGGTTTTCTAACTAGATTGTGGTGTCACAGCAAATTGTTATCAAAACTGTCTTTAAACTTGCTTAGGAATGCTATAAGCTATCGCATTTCACAAAATAAATTAAAAATAAATGAGTTTTACAATTCATTAGAAAGAAATTTCATGTTGTCTTCATTAACTTTACTGTATATTCTGCCTGGCGGGAATCAACAGAGGGTGTCCCATTTGTAAATACTTGACGTCACCGGTTACACCATCTATAGACAACTATTATTTCATTATGCAGGCAGGTCTGAAGTGCAGGATGTTGGAATTTTCAATGGTTGTTAGATCCTTGTGTCGTATCGTCCACCGGATCGAAAATATGTCAGTGATATGTCTGGATTCACTACACAGTTAGGTGTATAGCTGTTGAATGGGATGAACAGCTATAATTCATTTGTATCTTTGTAATTTGATTTTGACACCTACAGGCTACAACTACATAGTTGTTTTAGGAGGTGAGTACATTTTGTAATATTTATTGTCAATTTTATCCATGAAATAGAATTTGGGGTGGAGGGGTGTTGGTTTGGCAGGGGTGGTCACTCTTCTACCAAGCAGCTAAGGGCTTCCCATGCTCGTCCAAACACTACCAAAATGGACCCTTAATGTCGTAAAACACAGAACCATTTTAATACCTTAAATCATGTGTTCTCAACTAACGGCGCGCGTGCCACTTGTGGCGCATCAAGGCATCTTAAGAAAGAAAAAAATCTATCATGATATAGCCAGATGTCATAGGCCTACTAAAATCATCCACTGACTGTACGCGAGAAAAAACTTGCCCCTCCACCACACCGAGCCCTGTTTTCCTCTGAAAAATAACTTGAATTGTAAATTCTAAAAGAATGACCAACGAGAGGCGATTTAAGTCAGTTAAAAAACCCGGGCCAAAACCCAGGAGCTTCAGGGGGGCTGCCCCCTGGACCCCAAGTGGGCTTCAACATGTTAGTTACTAAAATGTGGAGCATCAGTAAATCTAGTTGAGAAAGCCTAGCTGCCCTAAATGTTATAACGCTCAAACACTCACAGACTCTATGTTTATTCATAATGCCATTTTGTTTTGTTTTTTATTTTATTTACCAGGAATATTGGAAACAAATCAAGATTTAATATGTCCATGAGCTGAAAATGGATGTCCTACACCACCTGAAGATGTTATCGTTTATGTCATCATCTTATTTAACTGCCATTGTGTTCATCAACTGTTTCTTACAAATCACGCCCAATCTTGTACCCTCCCAAATCCCACAAACGGTCACACAGTTTTCCATATCGGATGGAAGTCAACTGCAGCATATAGCAGTACATGAGACCACTGGAGATATCTTTTTAGGGGCTCATAATATGGTTTTTAAATTGGATGCTGATTTGAATGTTCAATCACAACAGAATTGGCTCACTGCTGGTATACAGACCACACCATGTCCACCGGAGAATGAGAATTGCAACATGGATGACAGTACGGAAATAAACGACAATAAAATATTGGCCATTGATTATGACAATGAGTTGTTGCTCTCGTGCGGAAGCTCACATTTCGGAACATGTGTTCTACACAGCTTGGACTCTGTATCAGATATCGAAGGACGCATCATGTCCAATATTGCAAACGATTCCATAGCAGTTGGTGAAACTGTGGTGGCGTTCTTTGGTGACTTCCAACCGGACGGTGTACGCACACCGTCTTCTCTGTACGTCGCCTCAACGTACGAAGATAACCCACCCAGCTCATCAATTATTCAGCATGCAGTAGCCACTAAAAAACTGATCCAATCAGAAAATGGTCAATGGAAGATGAAGCTAGGATATGAGAACAATGTGTACGGACAAACATACATTGATCTTAGAAACGATGAAGTGAAGCGTGACTTTAAGATCAAGTACGTAGATGGATTTTCGATTCCAGGAGAACCAGGGTTCACTTATTACTTGACTGTACAAAAAGATGATGAAGATCAACAAGATTACAAATCAAAACTTATGAGGATATGCAATGAAGATAAAGGTGAGATACATGTGAGAGGGGTGGGATGGGGTTAGAAGGATATGTGCCATCCTGCCTCTGAAGAGGGGTGGGGTGTAGAACTTGATTTTTTTTTTAATGTAGGGATTTAAGAATTCATTTTTAGGACTCGCCAAAGCAGGGTTTTATCAAAGTATGTGTTGTATGAACTCAACTCTTTGCTATTGTTAAAATTGAGTTCATTGGTTAAAGCAAGCTAAAGTATGAGTCTTAAAGAAAACTAAGGGTATGGAAAAGTGTTCTCATAGTGTTTCAAAGCTATAGAATGTCCCCCCTCCCCCCCCCCCCCCCCCCCCCCCACCCCCACTCCTCCGGCATTAAACATGATTTATTTGCTTGGAGATATCTTCTCAAACCTATTTTAGTAAATGAATGTCTATTTCTGTGCTTTTCCCCTTTTCATGAATTTCAACTAAATATCATTTTGAATCAGGACAAAACTTATTATTAAAGTTGAACAACTGCTTTTCCCATGCATTAGTGTAACCAGGAATTTGAAGTTAGGGCCATTTTGTATTGCAGATAAAAAATGTATCATATAAAAAGATACATTTTCAACCCAAAATGATTGGATTTTTTAATATTATTTTCATTTGCTCACTTTTGCCTGTATTTGTAGCATGTGTGTGTGATTTGCAGACCAACCCCAATTTTTACTGACAGTTCATAGCCATTTTGGCTACCAACTGACTCATCTCTTCAAGTCTCGCGAGGAGGAAGCATCAGCTTTGAAACTGATCAATTTGTTCAACTTTAACGCCCCAAATGATAATTGCATGCAACAGTAGACAGACATTTACATGCACCATACAAAATACAGAGTACTACATATTGCATGTAATGCTTCATTATAATGTATCAGAAAACCTTTGGACAAGAATTTAGATCAGAATAACCCATTTCAATTATATAGTTCATGTCATCATACGTATGTCTGGAAAAGATGGAGGATTCAGGAAACTAGGATATTTTGTGTGCAGAGGCTAGGAATAGTTTCAGGTAGAGGCAAACGTAAGGTTTGAAAATTAACAGATGCATTGGTGAAATCTGTCCTTTTGAAGAGAAACTATAGCCAACATGCAGAGATAGCATCCCTCATCTATAAGAATCACAATTTAATGCATTATAATGATACTTATCAATGTTTATTTTTTGAACTTTCAGGGTATAATTCCTACACTGAGCTTACACTCAAATGTAAAAGTCAGACTAATGAAAATTATCCACTTCTCCAAGCTGCCTATGTTGGCAATGCTGGAAACAATCTCATCAACACCATGAAAGGTGTTAAGACTACCGATGATATCCTATTTGCAGTTTTCGCACAGAACTATAATGCCAACTCATTGGAACCGGCTATCGGTTCAGCACTTTGTGCGTTTCCGATATCAAAAATCAATAGAAACATTAAGAAAGGGTTGCAGGGATGCTTTTATGGAGAGGGAACTAGAGGTTTGGAGCACATGGAACGTGCAGAGGATGGTTCAGACTGTATAGACGTGCAGGTAAGTTTGTACATAGGGCTGTATTCTTGTACTAAACACGGTTTTAGCCTAAAAGTGTTGTTAAAATAAATTTGTATTTAAGTTAAATGCAAAATTATGTTTTTAAACATGGCGAATCGTCCCAGAAAAGTTGTATGATAAATGAACACATATGATATACACCTAGCACATAAAGTCCCTGACCAGGTGCTTTGAGGTTGGCTAATTTAAAATAGATAATTGGTACCAAAAATCTGAGATATACATTGAATGACCAAATTTCTTCTCCGCAGTTTGATACCTCATTCAACAAAATCAAATGGATACTTTTAAAGTTATGGCGATTTCAATGACCGCGCATAACAACAGCAAAGTTGCACTAGGTATAGGAAATCATTGATTTGATTACTGTCATAACTGTGTGCTATCTGAACGAGCCAGATGAATGGGTCTGGAGTGATAACCGCAATTTGCGGGACAAAGGGTGTGACTAACTATGAAGAATAAAAGTGCGTAAGGCCAAACAAAGAAGAAGGTCTGTCTCAGAAACATTGTGCAAAAAAGCTAAGTGCTGTGGGGTTGGTTTTTTTGGGGGTTTTTTTTAGAAAATAGGCTATGAGGTATGCAATTTTTTATTTTTTTTTGTTTTATCCAAGCTTACGGAGAACTTTTTTTAACTTTAAAAAAAAGAAAAAAGAAAAAAGAAATTAAAAAAAAGAAGAAAAAAAAAAAGGAAAAAAAAGTGTTTTAGCCCCCAGCGCATAGACCTACGCGCCGTAGCTCATTTCACATACCAATGCGGGCGGGCTTCTGAGACAGACCTTCTTCTTTGTTTGGCCTAATCACACACAAATCAATGATTTCCTATACCTAGTGCAACTGCGGAGAAGATATTTGCTCATTTAGTGTATATCTCAGACAGGCGCGTACGCATGATTTTGTGAAGGGGGGTGTTTCAGAAATATTGATATAATTATTTCACTATCCATGCCTATGTGAACTGCTGGCCGGGACACGCTTGCTTGTCCCGGGAGGGGGGGTTCGAGGGGATCAATCCCAGAAGTTTTTTGAAATTCATGGTTGAAAAGAACGCATTTCCTTGCATATTGTTGAACACTTATTGCAGGTTTATTCTTACTAAGTTCAACATTGCAATTTCTCACCAGTAACTTGTGTTAACACCAAATGTTAATACTTTAGACTGAGTTCAACCCTAAAACATCATTATATAGACCTACAGTAACTTAAAGTGCGTCAGGTAATTGATCCCCCCCCCCCCCCCCCCCCCACCACCGGTACTAGTCTTTTCGCTTACTCTTTCCCTCCCCGTTCCCATTGACAGTTCAAAGTTCAATGAGGCTTTCTTTCCCCCTCTCCCCGTTGGCGTAACTAGGTTTTTCATATTGGGAAGGGGGGGGGCAAGAAAAGTGAACCGAAAATTTGCGACTTAACATTTATTTATGCTATGATTGAGGTACATTTCTGCTTTAAACAAGCTACTACTCCCAAAGTATTCCATTTTTGAGACATATGCACGCAGCGCGCGAAAAAAATTCCATTTGTTTACTTTTGACCATCATAGTTCCATGATTCCTCTTGGGCAATCTGTAAGGTCGGACGTACATTTCGCACACTTTAAAGGTCTGGGTAGTCCTCACCATTAGTGTTGGGTCGATATTTGTATCAGTCTTGTATGTCCCCCTAGTAGTACTATTATTCTAACATCAAATAATGGATCCTCAATTAAAATGAATGTAAGAAAAGTTGCAAAAACTACCCTGGGTCGGACGTACTCGCACAGAATGTTTTTTTCCTACATGCTTCAAAAGAGTACACATTTTAAGAAAGTGTAGGGGTTACAGTGCATTTTTTATTGATGAGGGTTTGTAAGAGGCATGCCTCTACATAATGCAAGAACAAAAATGTCCACATTCATCTCAAAAAAAAAATACAACCAAAAAATAGGTGGGGGTCGGACGTACATTTTGGAGGGGTCGGACGTACTTTTGCAAATAATTCACAGAGCGTACGTCCGACCCCCATAAACCAAATTTAGTTTGAAACAATTTCCAGTGAATGAGAGCCAATAATGTGATTTGCCATTTGGTTTACCTATTTACGGAATTGCCCTCTTGTCAAATGAACCGACAATGCCAATTTCAACTGACATACAGTTAATATTGGAGGGCGATTGCCCCCCCCCCCCCCCCCCTCAACCCCCTCTGGTTACGCCACTGCCTCTCCCCTTGTTTTCGTTGTCCCCGTCTTTTTCCTTCTCCTTTCCCTTCCCTCTTCTTTCCCTTTTTTTTTAGGACAGACCCAAGGGGTGTTTTACACCCAAAACACACCCCCTGTGTACACGCCTGATCTCAGATTTTTGGTAACGATTATCAATTTTGAATTAGCCAACCTCAAAGCACCTGGTCAGTGACTTTATGTGCTAGGTGTATAGTGGCCCAAAGGAGTCCCCATAGTTATTAATCAAATGCATCAAATGTATGTGTTTTTCCAGCAATACCTGGCCTATCTGTCAGCTTTTTAACTATTATATTCCAAAATAATGAATATTGTAACGTAACACACAATTAACGTAACAAACAATTATATTTGTGTAAGGCGAAAAGAAAAACAAAATCCTGTTTTACGGGCGGACGGATCCGTCAAGTGGGGTCGGTCAGTCGGGGGTTTTTTAACCTAAAATCTGCAAAAATTGGGAATTGTTTTAAACATTTGTGAAACATTTTTTATTGGCAGATTTTCGGCCGACAAACGGCTGATTTTACATAATTTGAGAAGAAAAAAAAGGAAAATAAGAAAAAATCTTGAAAAATGCAAAAGGTGGGTCAGTGGGGCCCGTAAAACAGGCATTTTTATTTTCCTCGTCTAAGGAGCATGTAACAAATATCGCATGAAAATTAAAATTTACAAGCAGAATAATTTTTACAAATTTAAAAGAGAACTTTTCAAGAATTAAGACAATTATGATGGGTATTCGTTTGTACATTTAAATGATTTTCAAATTTTGAATATTAGTGGCAAAAGGTGGAGGACATCAACTAAACCACTTTTCCCCCATTTATAAAATAGTTGATTAATATCGTCATCAATATTGACATTTTAATCAACAGTATAGAGTCATTCTGAATGACTTTTGTGGCACCTCTGATTTACATCCGATTGACTCACACGAGATGTACACTGCAACAGACATGTTGAATGGCGGTGGAATAGGCGATATCTACACATCCATTGCGGTGAAGCGCAGCGATGATGATACCATTGCAGTAATAGGTACACAGAGTGGACATTTACTGAAGGTATATATTGCAATCAAATTTACTATCAAACTTTCTTTTTGTTTCCGGGCGGTACCCAAATTATTTTTTGACGGGGTATGCCGCTGGAGGTTTGAAATCCTGTTTAAAAAAATAGCTGAGTTGACTGGTTTTTTGTTTAAGATTTTTCATGATTTTGGACCTATGTTTAGGGTTTTACAGCACAAATCATATCCAATGCTTAGAAAATGTCCCCCATAAAATTGACCCATTTGGGCGCCACATACCTGTTTAACTTATATACATGAGCCCCCCTGGCTTTGATTATAGGTAAGAATCATACCCTATTCTTGGTAGGTTTACATACAGTTTAATCAAAATGATATTATAAGGTACACCTTGCCTGCTTTTGAAAAAAAAAGAAAAAAAGAAAATATCTGACAGAATATTACACAAGCTTTCCAATGACACCAAATTATTTTGAAAATTGAAGTAATAATATTTTGAAAATATGCAGACAAGTTGGTAGAATGTTTGCATTTTGGGTTAAGTATGCACACCATCATTACAGCATATTATAATATATATTGCATTCCCAAATCCTAGTGTATAAGACAAAATGAAAGTTCATGATTATTATACCCTCATTAGCAAGTAACCTTAATTATGAGGCGTAAGTGTCATTCTGTATAAGGTTTGATTTTCAACACTTTTTTAAAAAGCTTTGACTTGCATTATTCATTGTTTATCAGAATCAAATTAATATTATGGGTGTTTTTTTTAGTTTCTTCTAGAACCTTCAGTGGAAGCACACTCAGGCATTCCATTCAAGAATCTTTTACTGGATGGGCCTGTACTTCAAGATATGACCTTTGACCCCACCGAGGATCATGTTTATGCAATGACCCCAGACACAGTAAGTGAATCTCACTTGGTATAAATCTACTTTGTCCATATAATAGCCACGTGTTCTATATACTCCTTTATCTAAATCCAATTTGTCAACAAGATGTGTGATAATCGTTTGGTCTATTAAGCCGGTTTGTCTAAAACCCATATGTTCTAACAACCATTTCATCTACTTCTTATTATTTCTAAACAGTATGTCAACCGAAATCCATATTGTCTCAAACCATGTGGATGTGGTCTTGATAAGCATTGGTCTAATAACCATATGGTCTAATGGTCATTTGGTCTAATGACCATTGGGTATAATGGTTAGTTGGTCTAATAATCATTGGGTCTAATGGTTATTTGGTCTAATAACCATTGGGTCTAATGGTTATTTGTTCTAATAACCATGGGGTCTAATGGTCATTTGGTCTAATAACCATTGGGTCTAATGGTCATTTGGTCTAATAACCATTTGGTCTAATGGTCATTTGGTCTAATAACCATTGCATCCACTGGTCATTTGGTCTAATATTTATAACCATTTGGTCTAATGTTAATTTGGTCTAATGGTAATTTGGTCTAATAACTATTTGGTCTAAATAACCATTTGGTCTAATAACCATTTGGTCTAATAACCATTGGATCTGATGGTCATTTGGTCTAATAACCATTTGGTCTAATGGTCATTTGATATAATAGCCATTCGGTGTTTTATCCATTTGTTTAATATCCACATTATCTTACATCCATTTCATTGAAAATCCTATGTTACTATATTTTGATAATGTTGCAAACCTGTCGCAATTTTCTCAACAGATTTACAAGTTTGCCATTTCTACCTGTGATCACTACATAGAATGCTCAGCTTGCATACTGACCCATGACCCTGCTGGGTGTGGATGGTGCGGTTCAGGTTGCGCTTTGAGAGATGAGTGTCTGGAAGAGGGCGGTAGTTTTGTGGATGAATTTTGCCCGCCTGTTATCTATAAGGTAATTCCTACAAATTTCTCTGCAGTGGTTATGTATTAGGACCAAGTTTGTTACAAGCATATTTCACCTTAACAAAGTTTAAAAATGTGCATACTAAATACTTATACCATTCTGTTTCATTGACCCACTTGAATGCCTGAAAATAAATTGTTTGGTTATATTCAACACCTCTTTCATGAAGTGGAGCTGACAGGTAAATGTTTTTTAAATTAAAAAACAATTATCATTGATGGTCAAGGGATTTGAAATAATTCACCAAAACGGCTTGGTAGGTACAGGTATTTGGTCAATATGTAGATTTAAAACTCTGTTCACTTGGAAAACATACAAAATGATTCAGTTGATTTTAATCATTGTTTCATTTTCAGGTGAGCCCGCCATCAGCACCTTTAAACAGCCCGGTGGATGTGACATTGATTGGTGATAATCTAGGGACAGGTCTGGGACAAGGTATTCATGAATTCACTGTTGCAGGGAAACCATGTATCATACAACCTGCAAGCAGTGATAACAAAAGGTAGGACATTCTATAACTCATACCTATTTTAATAATGCTGTTGTCCCGAAAAGTGATTATAATAAGTTTTCAATGACTGATAAGGTAAATCATCATTTATAAATTATTTGATCATTAATTTTTATGAGAGGTTTGCTATCTACAAATCATAATAAATGGATGATTGTGCTCATTTTATTGTTTATACGCTCCACAAACACTCAACAAAGACCACATGGTCTTATATTGTACTGTCCTGTATCATTATACTGTCATGTTAGGAAACATTGTTTTAATATACGTTCTGATCTCAGAGTAGATTACATCATACACTCTGAAGGAAGATTTAAACCAATTTAAGTTTTACTTCATTCACCTAACTCTGTGCAGTGACATCAGAGTGTATTTTGGTGATCAACGCTGCATTTATGTGGTGTAAGTTCTGGGATTTGTCTATGATTGCATAGGTGGATACTTACGCCATTGAATTAAAATCGTGCTCACGATAATGAAGAGTGTGATCATTGGAGTTCGCTATGATGTTGCTTCATAGTTATAGTGAGTTCCAAATTGGCAAACCTCATTACAGCAGCAATCTAATACAGAAGAGCGTGGGAGTGCATACGCTCGCATAACGCAACAAGGCGCACAGTGCATCATGATCAGATAT
Organism: Ophiura sarsii; assembly: GCA_035610835.1. NCBI lineage: Eukaryota > Metazoa > Echinodermata > Ophiuroidea > Amphilepidida > Ophiuridae > Ophiura > Ophiura sarsii. Next base: position 54,080,319 of record CM069445.1, on the reverse strand, counting down.
AAGACATGTGTGTATGCTTAAATTGAGCATGTATGCATGAATTACTTTTGCGGGCGGAGATAAAAACCTCATATTTCTCGCTAATTTAGAACTGATTAAACTATAGATGAATGAAGCATATTTTACCAAGACAACCTATCCACCTTTCTCATTCTAATTGTGTAATATAGCACCTGACTTGGTTTCACTTCTCATTATTGTGTTGTTTTGATTTCCAATTTATTCCCAGGAGTTAGTTTTGAAATAATGGTGAGTTGTTTATGTAATGATATGGTGTGTATGCTGTAAGTGCATGTGTGTAATATATTACGTTCAATGTGTTGATATTCAATATATTATTTTCGATTCGAACCAAATTTGCAAAAGTATTATTATATTAAATTGTCAACATGTCCCAAAAATATTTGTAAATATTAGCAACATCTGAGTACCTTTGTGTTACATTTGGACACTAATTGAGGTTTCGTATTTACTGATTGGCAAACTTTAAGAAAACTTTAAAAACTAAAATATAGTTCTCTCAGATCAAAATCGATAAGCCTTGTTACAGCAACGAATTAATACAGAAGAATGAGGGCGCGCATTACGCAACTGGGCACCCCGTGCATCATATGTGCGACACATAGTCCTGGCCCTGGCTAGAACCTGGTCTACACCGAATCCCACAGAGAGTTTGACTCTTGATTTGACTCGAGGGACCCTTTACCTTCAAGAATCACGGAGGTGCTTAATTCAAACCGGCTGCAAATTTGAAAAAACAAAATCTCAATTTTGAGCAATTCACCATAGAGGTATTTTATGAAGCTCTGGTGGAATGGGCCATAGAAAATACCTTTGCATTCCATCTATATCATTTTACTGTTTATTCTACAATTTTCTGAGATTTGAAATATTTGCCTTACAAGCTACAACAACTTGTTAACCAGTCAAATTAAGCGAAAGCAAAAGTGCCTGGGTTGCGCTTGCATTACTGTAATATTATAAACTCAATAACATTTGATGTGCGTAATTGTTGTAAATTGTGCAAAGGTAAATATTAAGTTGGCCTTTGCTTCATTTAAATTATGAGCTTTTGTTTAAACAAATAGGATGCAGAAAAGGAAACCATGTTTAATTTATCAGGAACTCTTCTTTGTTATGGTGGTTTTTTCTTCCTGTATAAGTTTAGTTATATGTTTGTTTTAGACTAATGTTTTCTGTTTCTTTGTTGCCTTTGGCACGTTGTTTGACATATTCCATACACAGGGTATTTCCCATCTTGAGCAATATCATCATGCGTCACTTTCATAATGACCCACTGGTTTCTGTCACCAGCAGTAGCGTAGCCAGGGGGTGAAAGGCCCCCCCCCCTGAAAAAATTTGACCGGGAAAATCGGGACGGTAGCCTAAAATCGGAAAGGCAAAAGAAGGGAAAGAAAGGATGAAGAGGAGACAAAAAGGGAAAGAAAGGGAAAAGGGAAAGGAAAGGGACATAAAGGAGAAAGGAAGATCGGCAAATTGCAGTTTTTCACGCCGGTATGGGGATAATTTATATCTACAATCCTGATGAACTTATTCAAAGGAAAAAAAACATTGTAATTTTTACTGTTGGGATTTCTTTTTCATATATGTGACGTGATCGAGCGAAATGAGTCATATGTTGGCAGTTTTCAATTTTGATATTTGTCCATCAATTATAAGCAGATGAAAAAGGCTACAATATGGTCCAAACCCCCATTAAAATTGAACTTTTAGTCTTTAAGTTACAAACAATTTACCAGCTGAGAAAACAATGTAAAACATAAGAATTTGTCACTTCTTTTTACCTATAACTCAAAATCAATATTCCCGACGAACGACTCATTCCGCTTGATTGAGTCACATATGTGGCCAAGCTACGAGTCACATATGTGGCCAAGCTATGCCTATATGTACCATGTATTATAGAAAGGGGAAGTAGTCACGTCAGCTGTTAATTATTTCAACACATGTTTGGGGCTGGGTTTTTTATTTTTGGTATTTTTTTGTCTTTTTGGGGAAATCCTGTTGGCACTGTAGGGATACTAAGCAAGCTGGACTGTGCAAGAAAACTTCTTTGGGATTTTCCACCGCAATATCAGGGACATGCATGTAACTTACCATGCCATTTAAAGCATATTTGATAGTTTTTGTTGCATTTTGTGGCATCCTGCTGAATTTGTGTTGCACTTTCATTACCCCATCCTCTTCAACATTCCCCTACTGTCAGAGGGTCCATGCAGAGATGCTGTTCAGTACTACTCAAATATCCTAAATTGGTGAAACATTTCTGAAAATATGTGTAAATTGCAAAGGCAATAAAGGGCCTGAAAATAAAGGAAACTGCATACATCTTGACCAACAAAATTTCCTGAAATCAAGAAATGTCCTATGTCCTTAAAACTACCATCTCTGGGATTTGCTACATATTTAAGTTATCAAAGGGTTTGCACTCCATCCATATGATGTTGATATCTTTTTAGCAGGTCTTTTTTAATTTCTATTACACAAGATGTTTTTAGGTGGATTTTGCCACTAGGTTTGTATAATTGCACAATTTAAGAGTTGAGAATCAGTTGTTTGAATTGAACTATTCAAGGGTCCTTTCAGTTATGTAAACGTTTTTTATTTCTATTTCACAAGATTTTTTTAGAGGTGGATTTTGCCACTAGGTTTGTATATTTGCACAATTTAAGAGTTGGGAATCAGTTGTTTGAATTTAACTATTCAAGGGTTCATTCAGTGTTGTAAAAGTTTTACAACATTTAATCATCTCAAATTTCGACCGGACCTGTAGAACAGGGTTTCCCCTTGTTTACCTCACATAATATTCAATTGCGCTATACTCTCTTTGTATACCTGGGGGTGAGCTGGTGTACATATACATGTCCTCCCACATTATTAAAGACAAACATTGGTCACATCATTGATCACTGGAGCACTCTGTTCTGATATCACTGTACAGAGGCGAATGAAGAGAGTTTTGCATCATCTGCTTCTTTCACCCATAACACACTATTTGCGCATGGAATAAAGTTGTGCGCTTTTTTCCTTTTGGGGGGTAATAAAGTAGACACTGCTGAGATTTTAATGAAAAGTGATACATTTTTACCTACCAAAATGTCGGTGAAACATCCGCCCTTCATGTTTACTCCACCAGGCAGTTAAAACAGAAACCGATAGATACATTTCCTGTATATAGTGAAGTAAAAACCAATAACGATAACATCAAACTATCATGTTCCCGATCTCCATCCCATGCTGTGGTTTCCATTCCATGAAATTGAGTTGTTGCGCAAGGAGTGGGTAACTTAGGTTTAAAAATGAACCTATAGGGTCAGTCAGGTGGATTTATTTTCTTTTCAAGTTTCAAATACCGGGTGATAAGTTTCCAAAATGGTATATGAATCAGATGCCAAGCATATTTACTAGTCTTACACTTGATTAACCCTCCCTAACAACCTGGTTGGATGCATTTTATTCAAACTACTTAAACAACTTAGCAATTGAGAAATGGTGGGACAAAAGAAACTTTCACTTGGCCATGTTGGGAATTGAACTTGGGACTGCGTGGCAGGCGAATGATGTGACCGAAGCACCAGCGAGACTGGCTTGAAATTTTGGGTTTTTTTCTCGTCATTTATACCCTGCATAGTTTAAGCAATGAGATATCCAGGAATATGGGCTCACAGTACCATGCTAGCATGATTTTTTGATTTGATATATAGCAGGGTTAGGGTTAATGTTCTAAAATTGAAAAATTGAGGTAGTTATTCTAATATACAAGAAAAGTTAAAACAAAAGAAAGATTTGTTTTGCAATTTTGAAAATTAGGGAAGGATGGTAATGTGACCTTATATACACATAGTGCCATACTACCAGTAGGGGTTGGTCAAATGCTATTATTGCCCCTGTAATTGACTTATTATTTTCTGTCCATATTTAGTTCCAATGTCATTTAGCCTCTCAAAACAAAGCATATTCACATGTTCACCTGTACGTTTTCTCCTAGGATTGTGTGTACAGTGAATCCAGTTTCAACACCTGTCAATGGTCCTGTAGTAGCTCATGTTGAAGCCTCAAGTTTTGACCCAATCTATGAAGTGAATGGTACCTATTCAGACTTCACTTTCTCATTTGTGGTAAGTAGGCCTACTGCAACATGTAATACTGAAAAAGTGGAAATTTCTGCGCTACATATATTTTTGCGCTCAAATGAGCTACTGTGAAAATAATAACACATGAATGTATTGTATTTCTTTTGCGTATAGGTCCATGTGATGAAGCTACAAATCTCAAATTTAAAAATATGCAAATAAGTTAAAAATCTGCAAAGCGCAAAAATTACCACTTTTACAGTGAAGGACCAGGGGGTGTCACATAAAGGGTTCAAATAAAGTAAGTCCCCCCTAAATTAAGATCACAATTTTTTGCCTAACTCTACACACAATTGAAACACTTATGAAAAGGAAAAACACGTGGCTACCAATAGCAATTTTTCCCCTTTCAATATCATTATTACTTTTCCCCAAAATAGACACATTTCCCCATGATGTTTTCAGAAAAAGTTGCACTTTTCAATTTGTTTTGCATAACTTCACACACAATTGGAGAGATTGAAACACTTAAGCAAAGGGAAAATGCTTGGCTACCCACCCAAAGTTTCCCATTTCAATCCCATGTTTACTTTACCCCAAACAGTCTCATTGCCCCAATGTTTTCCAAAAAAGTGGCACTTATCAATGATACAGGGAAGTTATTGACGTGAATGGTGGACACTATTGGCATAAAAAAATTAAAATAAAATAAAAATTCAAATAAGGACTAAAAGACATTCTTTTAATCAAAAATAAAGTCAAGTCCTGATATTTTCAGACAATGATGGTCACCACCGAATGTTCATTTTACACAGAAATATAGCCTAAAACTGTAGTAGATTGACTACTATAACCCCAACCCTACTAAATACCGCAAAATACCACGGCAGATCCCCCAGCGCATGCATGGACGGTTTTTGATTATGCAATCAACCAAGCCTATATAGTGAGCACGGTATACTGCATGAACGTGAAGCTGATAGTCGTGACTTGCCTATGTGGACCGGCTGGTTGATTTGCGGAGGTCCCCGGATCGATTCTTGGCCGGGGAGCGGCGATTTATTGGTTCATCTTGTCCCCTCTCCCCGGTTTTGTTTAAAAACCTTGGGGTGGAAATCATAATTAAATTGTATTTTTGGTCTTTATCAGAAAGCACATGTCTTTTACAAGTAATGTGGTAGTCAAAATAAGCAGCATTTTAAGGGAAGTGTCAACCCTATTATTTTGATGATCAACTTTTGCTTCTAAGTTTGAGAATATTGAATAAAAGTACATACAAGTATACATTTATAGAAAGGAATTTTGATAAGGAATCCGATGGTGATATCAATGTGATACCAAATAAACTACATTTTGAGAAATGAACCAAAACAGACAGCATAACTATAAAATAAAAAATGGTAATTTGTTCTAATATACATTTTTGTAAACAAGACAATTTTGTCTAGGAAGCAAATTTTTCTTTTTCCAAAATAAGGCTTAGTTTCGGAAATATTGCTAAAAACATCGGAAAAGTGTAAAAGTCGTGGTTTTTTGCATACATTTCGCTAGAAATGGATGCATATCTCGAGTTTAAAATCCATAATCGAAAAAATAAAAAATTCCCTCCTAGCGCTGAAAGTCCTCTACACAATGGTAGTAAAAGCTTACCTGATAGTTTGATATATTTTTTTAGTTATGTTGTCTGAAAATTCGTAAAAATTCCTTCAAATTTGAACTTCTAGAAAACATCGATTTAGTAAAAAATATTGACATTTTCCACCATTTAAAGCTAAATGTTCACGGAATACACGGGCGTGTGACCTGAAAAGCGAGTATACTATTATGATCAATCAAAATAAACTATCAGATTCAATTTATATTGTCACAATGTGAAGAAATTGGAAGAAAACTGAAATTTAAATGATCGTAAGATTGGCCTTTGTTTACATTTTTAGACATTGTTTTGCGCTCTTTTGTTTTTCGCGTCTACGTCGCGGATATTAAGCGGCGCGTCTAGTATTACGCACGGGAAGTTTCAGCGCGCGACGCAATGATCGTACAGCTGTCGCAGCATTTGAAAAGCGCGGAAATATGAATTACTAGTTTGCGGGGATATCCATGCCAACCCCGGCCCTGTCAACAAATCTGGATTGTTAACATTTTCTGAAAATAAACAGAAAAAATATGCTAGAGATGAACTGTTACAACTAGACAACAATGGGAACCAACGTCTATCACACCAAACATGGACCACAATTAAAACTTTGAATCTGAACCGTCGTATGCCAACTCGCAGAGGATGTCGTGCTGGAGTGCATGTTAAACAACGATTGCAGCAAGCCCAGAACCTTGACAACTCTAATCAGCTTCAGATCCCTGTTCGAGTTACCAATCGTTGTCACAACAATTATAAATACCAAACTCATAGTGTTAACAGGGGAAACCCTAACACCATTTCTTGTAATACCTCTCATGTTAAGTCTTATGATTTCCCATCTATGTATGTATGCAACCCCCGTTCTTTAAACCACAAAATAGACGAATTCCGTGCAGTTGTTTTTCATAACAAATTTGATATTTGTGCCATATCAGAATCTTGGTTTAGAGGTGAGAGATCTACTGACTATTTTGATTTGGATGGTTACACACTGTTTTCAAAACCCCGACTTGTTCGTAGTGGTGGAGGAGTAGCGTTGTACATAAACCAGAATATCCAATGCAGCCTTATAAATGTGGACATTCCTACAAATTTGGAGATCCTATGGGTTCAAATACGCCCCAAAAGACTACCAAGATCAGTGTCCTCCTTAATCATTGGTGCTGCCTATTTCCCAAACCCTAAATGTGAGGAGACTCTCATGCTGAACCATATTCAAGATACCTTAGATTTGCTACGAACCAAGCATTCCAACGCTGGTATATGTATTATGGGAGATCTAAATAGACTTGATATTTCCTCATTCTGCAAAAATAATAAATTCAAACAAGTTGTAAACAAACCAACAAGGGGTAATGCGATATTAGACAAAATCATTACAAATATGTCTGACTACTACTCTACTCCCACCATAAGCTCACCAATTGGTACAAGTGATCATTCAACAGTAAGTTGGCAACCAAAAAACGCTGCCAAAAAAGCTTCTTATAAAACTAACAAGCGCAACGTGCGTCCTATCAAAGATTCGGGATTGCGCGAATTTGGGTCATGGATTGCTAACCATGATTGGCAAGAAGTCTTTAAACCAAACAGTGTTGTTGAAAAAACTAATGCCTTTTATGAAACGATCCACGACCATATGAACTTGTATTTTCCGGTATGCCAGGTTAGTCAGCATGTTTCAGATAAACCTTGGATATCGGCGAAAACAAAAGATCTGATTCAGAAACGACAAAAAGTTTTCAATCATTCTAAACCTCTCATTTGGAAGTTTTACAGAAATAAGGTTCAGCGTTCGATCACCACTGATAAGCGAAATTACTACAAAAACAGAGTGGAAAGGCATAAAAACTCTAACCCAGCCGAATGGTATCGTCAGATACGAGTGATGACAACAAACAATAAATCCCAACCTATTATAAAACCCCCACCCGGTACTAATCCATCAAATACCACGGACGTGGCTAATAGTATAAATGATCATTTTATCTCGATTGGTAAAGATATTAAAGCTCTTGATATTTCAGTTCTGCCTGCCTATCTACCAGCACCAGAAAGTCTTCCGGAAATCTATCCTTGGGATGTTTGTGCCAAACTTGGTAAAATTGGGAGGAAAAAGGCAGGGGGTCCAGATGGCATACCCTCAAAATTAATCAGGGAATTCCCTTATGAGCTCAGTAAACCTCTGACAGATATCTTGAATGCATCCTTTCAAGAAGGTTTGGTTCCTCCACAATGGAGGCGTGCAATTGTGGTCCCCATTCCCAAGTCTAGCCCACCTACATGGAATCAACTTAGACCTGTTTCATTGACAGATCATTTTGCAAAGGTTGCTGAATCATTCATCACAGACTGGTTGATTAATGACATTGATTCTGTGATAGATGATGGGCAGTTTGGGAATCGCAAAGGAAGGTCTACCTCACACTATTTAGTAAAGCTTGTTGATAACATCTTAAAACATGCTGACAAACCAAAGTCAATATCTCGAATAATAATAACGGACTTCAGCAAGGCTTTTGACAGGGTAGACCATAATATTGCGATCCCCAAGCTGCTCAAAATGGGAGCCAGACCAGGGGTCATACCCTGGATATGTAGTTTCTTATCTAACAGAGTCCAGTGTGTCAGATACCATAACACTTTGTCTGATTGGAGTGAACTCTCAGGTGGGGTCCCACAGGGCACGTTGAATGGTCCAACAATCTTTATGGCCTTAGCTAATGATGCTGCCAGAGTGGAGGAGCCAAATAAACTCGCTTTGAAATATGTTGATGATTTAACTATTGTAGAAAATGTGTTTGGAAAACAAATTTCCACCATCCAACATGATTTGGATAAATTTGAACAATGGGCTACAGAGAATCATATGAATTTAAACCCGACCAAATGCATGTTTATGGATGTCACCTTTGCGATGGATCCACCGATACTTACCCCCCTCCGTTTGTATGATCAAGACCTTCATTGCACTGACACGGTGAAGATTCTGGGCATAAAAATTGCTAAAGATCTGAAATGGAACACCCACATTGGTGACATTACGAAACGTGCAAGTGGACGGCTATTTATGCTTAACATCCTAAAACGGCATGGGCTAAGTGTTAAAGACCTGGTAACAATCTATGTTGGTTTTGTTCGCCCCCTTCCTGAGTATGCTCTACCAGTATGGCATCCTGGTCTGACAGAAAATCTCCACTATGATTTGGAGCGTATTCAGAAGAGGGCGTGTAGAATCATCTTAGGTTTTAACTACATAGGCTATCAGGATGCCTTAATAACATGTGCTATTCCGGAACTCAGGAACCGTAGAGACCAACTTTGTTTAAACTTTGCTAAATCCCTTTTAAAATCTAATGAATTCCGTGGTTGGTTACCAAAATCTAGAGATGAACAAGTGCATAATATGACTCTCCGTAGTGCTCACAAAATAACTGTTCCTAAAACACGTACCCTGCGTTACGCTCGTAGCTCAATTCCATACATGGTCAAACTCTTAAATCATACATTATAGTTCTGTTTCCAATAGGGGGTGGGTTGTTGTGTTTTGCATGCTTAGTTATTTCTATGAATATATTGTTTCTATTTTTCTATATATTACATATTGTAAATATTGTTGTAATTCAGCATTTTGCTGCGATAATGATATGTTTATTAAACCTTGAATTGAAAATCTGTGTACAACTCCGCTTAAATTCCCGCCAAATAACCATGCGCCTTTTACTGGCTCAAACTTACCAAAACAACAATTTAGAATCGCCCAAAAGAACGGGAAATAATCGCTTCCGATTAGTAACTTATGATGGTAATGATAGAATACATATAAAAGTATAAAATAATAGAGAAATATGAAATTCAATTTTTGAAACAAGTGCAGGGTTGACACTGCCCTTAAGCAGCATTCTAACCCTGGAATGCCATTTTTCATAGAATAGTGAATAGAATTACTGTTCACAAAACAAACACTGCTTAAGTGACCCATACCTTTTGATATGCGTCCAAAAGAATACTACTGTTTAGAAAACCTATCACCCAAAGAACTTTGATTGAGTCAATTTATCAGACTCTCACCCAATGACCCTTACTTTTTGTACATCACTCTATCTCATGCACCGGGTTGAGCATGTCAGTCTTATGCTCATACCCATAGTTTTAGGCTGCAATAGACATCAAGTGAAACAATGGTTGACCTCCCACGGCATGGCGTGACAATCGTAAAATGCTCTGCAGTTTGAAACGGACCAAATCTGTATGCTCAATATTCATGGAATTCCACGAAGAGGCCTCACACTTTTTTGCCATGTTTTTTACAGTCCCTTGATTTGGTCCACCATTTTTCCCTAAGATATTTACCCCTCTGTTTTTCTGCATTCATTTTACAGGACTCTAGTATTGAGAGTATTCAGCCTGCATTTGGTCAACTAGCTGGTGGTACAAATCTCACAATTTTAGGGGTAGGACTTAATTCTGGCAACAATCTTGCTGTAACAATTGCCGGTTTACCATGTCATATACAAAGGTAATGATACTCATCACAAATATGATTTTCAGATTTCACTTATTTAAATTTGTGTATTTAATAAAGATGTTATTACATTTGTGAATAAAGTATTTTCCCCACTTTGCGACAGGAAGTTGTAAATCCCTCTTTATTGTCACGTCATATGTCTTAGGTCGCCTTTTGGCCAATCATGCAACAGCTCTGGCCAGCCCGCAAATTTGACTTTGTTCGCTAGTGCATTATGGGTGCGCTTTGCTGCTTTGCAATGCATTTCTGATCTGGTGAATCACAAGCTATCTGTTATGAACGGGTCCAGAAGTAGAAAATTATTAGCCCTGCAATATGAATATGAATATCTGAGGAACTCTCGCCAAATTTTTTCTTAATTATAATTTTTGTAATTCATCAAAAGTTAAGTTAAATGCAAGTAGTATTTTGAAGGCATATTATGCGATTTTTTTTTCATGGAACTATCTCTGATTTTTCCTAGAAATGCATTTTGTTGGTCAAATTACATTTATAACCATGAAACTAAAATATCTTATAAGTTACAGAACAATACGTTTCCTTATTACTACAAAATCAGATTTTGAAATAAGTTGTCCTGGTACCAGGACAGTTAATTTTCTGAGTGGTTTTTCTTGAGCTCGTAAATAAAATAGAATTCCATGGTTTGACACCGTGTTAACGCCGTTTACAGTGTTTCTGGTTACGACCGCAATACGCAAGTGTACACCCTTACTGAATGCTTTATGATGAAAATCGAAACAAATATGTTGAAAAATTCCTTAAATTGGAAGCAGATTTCCATTATGATTTAGTAAAGTTCTGTAATGGGTTTTACAGAAAATACAGTCAAAGTAGATTTATGAGTCCAGGCAATGTCTTTCCTGATAATAGTAGTAGTTTTATCAACATCGATTATTGATTAAATTGTCCAAGAAAATGTCTAAATAAGAAATAACTGAGACCCAATATTTTCTGAAGTATGTTCCGATTCGAGGTATATCAGTAACGATATATTGATATTGTATGATTCGTTTTCTATTTTTGAACTTTATCAGATCAAATAGCACGGCTTTGATATGCACAACAACAGCAAGTTCGAAAGTGGCTAGTGGAAAAGTGACGTTAACTATCGATGGAAAAACATACAACAGTCAACAAGACTTCGCCTATATGAAACCCCCAACCGTTAAAGGTTTCTCTCCTAGTAGCAGCATTTTGAGGTGAGCCTGAGACTATCATCATTTTGTTGCATGTACCTCATGGCCTTTCTAAGCAATTTAGTCAACTCAATAATGTATTCAAGCCTTTTCACACGGACCAATTAATCTTTGGACAATAGATCATCAATTTGTAGGTTCAAAAACAGCTGATATTGATGACTTATGATCAAATATAGATCATCTCTCTGTGTCATTGGCGGCGGCGGATAAGAGGGGGACATGCCCCCCCCCCCCCCCCCCACCCCAATAAAATCATGACCCCCTCTGAATTGTCCCTGTCCCCCCTAAATTCTGATGTTTCCTCCGCTACTGCTGTGTGTCGATGTAATGACTGATAACCAATCAATATTCAAAATCAATAACCAAATTTGTGCATGTATTTGAAATAGCTGAATTAAGACTTCCAAATTGGCAAGTGATATTTATTTTTTATCTATCTGCAAAAGTAATCCATGTACTCGCGCAATTATGGCCACACCCATGCAGTTATGGTCACACAGACTATAGATGCATAGGGATGATCCCCTACTCTTTATGAAAGAGTCTGTAACCTACAACGTGCTCGGGTATTGCTTTTTCAAAGCACGAAGGTTGAGTTTATTACTAACAAAAGTTGAAATAAACCAGGCTAGATAAGCTAAGCAATATATTGATCACATTTGATAACCAGATGGCAGATGGTTATTGGGGCACTTGCAAATGTGAACATTTCTCCTCTGGTCAGCTTATTTGAGCCTGTTTGGGGTTGTTTTTGTTTATATCACACTGTTTTTCAGCCTCTCCTACATTTATTTGTACACCAATGATTCACAGGTCTGGCTCCAAGATAGTAAGATACTGTATTCATGTAGAACTTCAGTATCCAATTGGCGCGTCAGAATGGTCCATTGCATGGGTACAAATTACACTCATGTTTATAAACTTGACAATGGAATCAGGATTAGAGTTAGGGTAATAATTTTGCTATAGGTAAGAGGTAAATGTTGAGTTTATTACTTGCTAAAGTTGAAATAAACCATGCTAGCTAAGCTAAGCAATATATTGATGTAGAATCCAATTGGCGCGTCAGAATGGTCCATTGTATGGGTATAAATTACGCTCATGTTAATAAACATGACAATGTAATCAGGATTAAAGTTAGGGTAATAATTTTGCTATGGGTAAGAGGTAAATGTTGAGTTTATTACTTGCTAAAGTTGAAATAAACCAGGCTAGCTAAGCTAAGCAATATATTGATGTAGAATCCAATTGATGCGTCAGAATGGTCCATTGTATGGGTATAAATTACGCTCATGTTAATAAACTCGTAATGCCACTATCTGTATATACTTTGTATCATCCAAGTTTGGAGGTGATGACATCACATAATCCTGTCATAGGTACAGCAATGTAATGCTATCCCTAACATTCATCATTGATCATTTTTAGGTCGTCCGTAGGAAGAGACCTTATGGCAGCATCCTTCGTGTGTGGTCTGTGTGTCGGGGTGTGTGTGTGTCAACAATTTGGTATACACTTTTTGTTTTGTCCATTTCTTTTTCATACAATGTCCAATTGCAATCAAACTTCGGTCATAGATGCAACATGGGAACCTTCATATGTTAATGAGGTCAAAGGTCACATACCAAGGTCAAAGGTCATCCGAGGTCAAGATGTATATATGTAAAAGTGGCTGCATATGTAAAATTGATTACATTTGTTCATTTCTTTTCCATACAATGACCAATTGTAACCAAACTTTGGTCATAGATGCAACATGGAAACGAATTTGTCTTTCGGCAGCTCCAAAGTTACCCCCTGCATCGCGCTGGTTCCTAATTTTCAATACGATTTATTCCGTTAAAATAAACAATCGGGTTCCAAAGCGTCGGCAACAACTATTTTCCTTTCATCTTCGAGCTCCCGAAAGAGAGATTCCATGGAAACCTTCATATGTTAATGAGGTCAAAGGTCACATACCAAGGTCAAAGGTCATCTGAGGTCAAGATGTAAATGTAGAAATGGCTGCATATGTAAAATTGATTACATTTTTCCATTTCTTTTCCATACAATGACCAATTGTAACCAAACTTCGGTCATAGATGCAACATGGAAACCTTCAGGTGTTAATGAGGTCAAAGGTCACATACCAAGGTCAAAGGTCATCTGAGGTCAAGATGTAAAAGTGGCTGCATATGTAAAATTGATTACATTTGTCCATTTCTTTTCCATACAATGACCAATCGCAACCAAACTTCAGTCATAGATACAACATGGAAATCCGCATATGTTAATGAGGTCAAAGGTCGCATAGAAAGGTCAAAGGCCATCTGAGGTCAAGATGTAAAATTTAGTACACTTTTTTGTTGTCTCTTGTTCATTTTTCCATACAATGACCAATTGCAACCAAACTTGGGTCATGGATGCAACATGGAAACATTCAGATGTTAATTAGGTCAAAGGTCACGTACCAAGGTCAAACGTCATATGACGTCAAGATGTAAAATTAGCTGCATATGTAAAATTAATTTCATTTAAACAGGTGAAGTACAATTGCAACCAAACTCAGGATGTTTATTTTATTTTTTATATCCTGGATCCGCTAGTGGTCTAACCTCTTTCTTTCTAGATGCCTGTGGTTTGAGATCCACCTTGTTTTTAATCTACCCATATAAACGGACGACCTATTTGGGACCGCTGTCCCTATTTTTATATAGTGGGTGTGGTTTTGGATATCATCAGGCAATTTGATTGGTTTTTGGCTGTATACGCACTATATATTATGAGACAATGGTATATAGGTTGGAGCTGAACTTAAAGAAGGGGTCCTGCAAGCACAGCATTGTGCATTATATGTTTGAAAATAACTATCGAGCCCAACTTTTGTAATTATATAGAACAAAACACCACACTTATGACAAAAACAAATAAAAAACGCAATCTCTCAACATGCAATTTTTAAAACTCATGGCGATCGAAAGTCCTGGTGTCGATGAAGTCATAGTTATACAATGCACATGCTCAAATTTGAGCACCAATACCCATGACGTCATCGACACCGGGATTTTTGATCGCTGAGAATTTTAAAAATTGCATGTTGAGAGATGGCAGTTTTTATTCGTTTTTGTGACTAGTATGATGTTTTGTTCTATATAATTTCGGCTCAATAATTATTGTTCTAACAAATAATGCTCAATGTTGCGCTTGCGGGACCCTCCTTTAATTCATTTTAATAATAATACCTACAGTGCGTATGGTCAACACGTTAGCATGCCCAACACAAAGTCGCCGGCGTATGCATTGTGCGTATAACGCAGCGTTGGGGTGTGTGTGTGTGCTAAAGAATGCAATTGATTCGAAGCAGGGTGTTAGTAAACAGCTCACTGGATTCGCCGATTTTATAAAGGGGAAAATGTGTTGTTGTTTGATTAAAACAAATCTAAAAAATGGGTTATTTTATGATAAAAGATAAAAATAACCAGTAAACTGAATAAGAATGAGAATAAAATATAGTTCGGTGGCGGCCATACAAGAGGACACAAATATGGTGCAGCCTACACATTATGAGACCATCGTATGTAGCAAAAACAGCTACTAACTATATTGTATTCCCTAACACCGATCTAACTGCCATCCCGTAGGCCCATCAGAGTTTACAATGCTACGATCACTATGCGATCACTAAAATGCACACTGATGTCATCCCCTAACTTGAGGTGACCACTAAATATAGGATCATGGCACTTATACATCAATATCAGCATCCAATTCATTTTTTCATGTCCCTGTCAATAATTTAACAACATTTTTTCCTTCATTTTCAGTGGCGGACGCCAGTTGGTTGTGATTGGAGACCATTTGAATGTAGTTGAAGAACCCAGGATTGTTGTCACCATCCAGAAAAACGATCAAACATACAATATTGAAGAGGTAAGAGTCAACATTTTTTCTCTTGTTTGACTTAATTTAAAATTATTTTTAAATACGGGTCTAATGTTTTATCAACAAAGCCCATTAAAAAGGTGATTAATGATTTTAAAATGTTGTCAGCTTTATGAAAAATTGAAGTGATAGTTTGCCATTAAAAGACCTAAATGGGTGTTGTTGTTAAGTTTGTCGAATGCATTTTAGGTCCCCCATAAGGCTGACCATAGGAAAGACCTATAGCTGCATCCTCCGTGTGTTAGTTTGTCGGGTGGAAGGGGGATGTCAGTCTGTCAAACATTTGATATACACTTTTTGGTTTTCTCTATTTCTTTTTCATTCAAAAGTCCATTAGACAACCTATATCAGACCGCATCTGTATTTGTTATCACCTGCACTGTAAATGCTTTAAACATTTTGAAATTGTTAAAAGCTTATACTGGTGTGGTAATTCTACCTATCATTAGCAGATTTACACAAACTGCAGAATTTGTTACTTGATAGTCTGTTATCGTGTTCAATCAATGTATGAGTTTTATGAAACATATATTGAATGAACTCTTGATCTTCGAAGGAAATATTGAAAATATATCTCCCTCTGTCAACCTTTGGACATAGTCTTCTTAGTGTCAGATGCTCATGAATATTCGACATGTATAATCAAAATGCATATTCTAATTACTTTTCCTTCAGAGTTGTCGCCAAGCAGATTCTCCAGGTGACATCATGATGTGTGCCTCACCAAATATTGTGGCAGAAGGTCTCATGGCTTCAGCAAATGAACCAATTACAGCATCCGTATCATTCATCTTGGAAGGATGGTTTGAAACACCAATAGTGATTGGTCAAGAAATGTTGTATTATCCAGATCCAACTTTGAGTCAGTTTCCACCAGGGATGACCGTAACAGAAGGGTCACTATTAACGCTGGAGGTATGCTGTTTGTGCCTATACAATATGATGTTTTGTTTTTAGGCCTGAAAGTTTTAAAAGTTGAACTTTACAAGGTGATAAATAGTAACACCCTTTGAAGGCAACAACCAACCTAATTTGCCAGTTTAGGGCAAGAACAGAAACATAAAGAATTTTTTAAAATTCAGATTTAAAATAAAACACATAGATTTTGTTGGAAAAAATGTCTTCATAAAATATCAAAAACCTGACCACCGTTAGAAACCAGTCCCCTGTAAAAAGAAATCACCCTCAAAAATAGATCTTGATTAAACCCCAGGGGGTACTCACATGTATGTAATAAGGTACACATGTATGTGCTGCTCTAATGGGTCGCTTCTTTTTTCAATTCGTTTCTAAATAGGTATGATTTGTGCTGGAAAACCCTAAATATCTGTCCCAAATCTAAAAACACACCTAAACATGGGTCCCAAATCCAGAAAAAAACCAGTCAAATGAGCCATTTTTAAGGTAAAGACATCCCTAAAAGTGAGTCTGCAGAATTTCAAACCTCCAGCGGCACCCCCCCCCCCCCCACACACATAACAGTCGAGTTTGCATCCGCATAAAAATAAATAAAATGTTGAAAAGGGTCAGGATTTCACCACCGACGTCTCTCTGAAAAAGAGGTTGTTTTTAGAAGCCATCACACTTTAGGGTTTTCATTACAGCATGAGAAAATCTTGAAAAAGCTCTGATATTTCCCTTATATATTTCAATGATTTTGCTCGTATTCTAACCCAAATTTGTCCAAATTTGTTCCCTGTAAATATGTCGTTGACAAAAAAATAATTATAGGCACCTATTTACGGATGACCTTGTACTCGTAGCACTGTGTTTACGAGAACGGTGCTCATAAAAAAAACCAGGAAATATATCAAACCCTGCGAACCAAAACAAAAAAATCCCCTGTGTAGAGTTCAGTGCAAAAATCCCGATGGTATGTCAAGTCAATGAAGAAGATACTGACCCCCTTGGCGCCCACCGTCAAATTAATATAAATACCGCCCTCCCCCACCGGATTAACCCCCCTCTGTATGGTTGTCCACCTGTTAAACATGTTTTAGTCTGTATGATATAAGCGAGTGTCATTGTGCAAATGTGAATTAATTTTCAGCTAGTTTCAGTTTAAATTGTTGCCATGGATAACTAAACCAGTTGACAGATCATTATTGCACAAATCTCAAGTTTCTTCCCTTTTTTCCCCTATGATATTTTCAGGGCTCTAACTTGGACTTGGCAAGCAATGCGAATGAGATCACAGTGATGATTAGAGACAAAGCATGTGTGGTGACAGAGTTGACTCAGACTAATCTTGTCTGCAAAGTGCCATCATTAGACTCTACAAGTGACGAGGATGATATCGGCGTTCAAGTTACGGTAATATACTCATCCTTTAAAACATTTCCTCCTCTGTATTGTAATTGTCCTCCGTTATGATAGTCCATGTATAAAAATCTTAGTTTCAATAAAAACGACAAAATTACAACAAGAGACTGTGTACAGTTCAGTCAGTTTGAAATTGACCAGCCTCCTTATGGCAGCGCATTAATACAGAAGAGCGTGGATGCATACATACTAGCCGGTCGCTGGTCGCAGAACCTAGTATTTGCTAGCTCGAGGCAGTTTGATGCTACCTATGGCGACTGGCAATCGCCATAGATCACATTGAACTACTACAAATTGCTGGTAGTTGCATGTATTTCATGCTTTTTTTGGTCGCGCAGATGACAAGATGTAAAACACAGCCAGTATGCTGGATAATGGCTGTGTATAATGATTATGCTAATTTCCACGCAAAATAACATTTCCCTATTGGCTGAAATAATATGGTGTTCATTATGTCATTTAGCGACCGATTGTTCTAGTTGAATTGAAGTCAACTGGCTACGACAGGTCGTTTCTCGGGAAGTCGTTGCAGGTCGCTATCATAGGAATGTGTTTTGAATTATGATGTGAAACTCATCATAGGAGCGACCTGGATCGCGAAGCGACCTTAGTATGTTATCATCATAAGGCTAGCATTGCGCAACAGGCGCATATTGATGTGTGACGCATGCATATGCTAAAATTGCGCGCACACACTTGGATTATTTTTGGCCAGGGAGAGATAAATGTCTTGAATGACCATGCATTAGCTCAAAATGACCTACTATTTTGCTTATATTCCACACACAGGTCACCGTTGGCAACCGCCAATATGAACTTGGTCTAATCCAATCTTTGCCTAGTACCATGTCACAGACAGTCATTCTGCCCGTAGCTGTGACGCTTGCCTTTCTGCTAGTTACACTATTAATAATTGGGTTATTGATCTGGATAGTGCTTAAAAAACGAAGGAAACCGGCAACCGTTATAGATCTAACCGACGAAGGAATGGTGGCTTATCACCGCACCATCTCCGTAACAGGTTCTCATCATTCGACGACACAATACTCAGGTGAGGCGCGAGTGGTGCCACCGATGTCCTCCAACAACAGTGAGTCAGTGATTCTATTCTCTTTCTGCATGTCTGCCTGTCTGCATGAAATAGACACACAAAAAAGCTGGCTGCATGTGTCATCTGACTGCACTTACCAATAGAGCTTTTAGAAATAGTATTGTTATCTTGGCATCCTAAGTCATAAGGTATAAAGTTCTCAAACATAGTAACTTACGAGGTAATAAATATGCCCATATCTTCAAAACTACTAACTCCAACGTAAAAATATTAAAATATACAATTGTGCCCCCCCCCCCCACGTAAAACTTGCAATGGGGGGAGAAAGAGGGGGAAAAAAGGGAAAGGGAAAGGAAAAAGGGGAAAAGAGGAAGAAGGGGAACTTAAAATTTAATAAAATATATCCCAGGAGAGCTTTCCTGAGTATCTCCAGGAGCTTCCCGGGGCTCACCAGGGCCTCTGGAATCCTACGCCGTGAGATGCTCCCAGAGATGCCACATTTTAATGCAAACAAATTAATTTACCACCAGTAGGCATTAACAAAATTATAAATTATGTGCTAAATTTCTCGGTTTATTTTTCAAATATTGTGTTCCAAAAGTGATTCCAAACTGTTTTAAAAACACTGAAACCCTGGGGGGGGGGGGGGGGGGGTTCTCACCACCCTGTTGCATTTTTGCTGGCTCTGCTACCTTCACTTGCTAACGCTTAAATTGGTCACTAAATTATTTCAGCCAACGGCGGCGGAACCGGGAGGGAGGGGGGGCAGGGGGCCATTGCGCCCCCACACATTTTGAGCTGGGGGCATGGCTTTTGACATATAGCTTGTCAGTCAATCTCCGCATCTAATATCTGAAATTAAATAGAAGAATTTTATTTATAATTTCATAATGCAATATTACATTATAATATTATAGTTTTAGAGTTATGAGCATATATATTACCGGGTAAGTTACTTTTTTGAACACTGTATATGTTTATATGCATATGTTTAGTCCTAGTGCGATAGTGTTGCTAAACATTTGACCTTTTTTCTCATTAACACAAACCAATTCTAGTGATTGTATATAGCATCAACCAGATTTATCAGATTCTAACCTGGAACATTTTTATTTGAATTGTAAGCTTTAATGATCTAGAAGATGTGTTTTTAAATTTTTAAAAATGAGTAAAATCATTAAAATCGAGTTAATTGCAGTAGGTCACATATAGGCCTATAAGATATCAGTAAGGCCACAAAAAATGTTTGCTTGCCCATAGATGCTCTCCAAAAGGTAGGGTCGGTCGGTCAGATTTAAAAATAATAAAAAAATCTCCAAATTAGGTACCTGAATACCAGAAATAACAGGGAAAAATAGTGTTCAATACATTTTTTCATTTTCTAAGTCCAAAACAGGACTTAAGATGATCCATATGGGTCACTTGGGTGTCAATGAATGTCATATTTGTGACTTAAAAAGAAATTTTGCTTTTTTGAAGAAAACAAATTGTGAAAAAAATATTCCTTTTTTTTCTTCTTTTTTGTTGTTGTTGTTGTTGTAAAAATAAAGTTAAAAGTGACACAGTTGGGACTGTTTTACACGGTCGGTCGGACAAGGGCAAGCAAACAACTTTTTTGTTGTTGGCCTAAGCCTAAACATATCACATACATGTAAATCATCCTTCAATGCAATGCAAGATATAACACTCAGTAGTCGGTATCAGATTAAGTTTGTGAAACATTTTAAGCCCTTCTTGAACATTTACCAATTGTACATATCTACTGACAAAAATGGGGGTTTTCAGAAGCTAATAGACGCCCTCTCTTGATCACAGTATCAATTCAGCGCGGTATGGATAAAACCACGCAAGTAGCATATCAATGGACTTTAAGCTTCCAGAAAAATATAAAAAATAATTAATTATGCAAATAATATGTTAATTAGCTCATGAATAATTAATGAGGTTTGATTACAAATTAACAAAAATATTCAATTTTCAATGAATATTGCAATATTTCACATCATCAAGAACATTAATTCTGTGACTTTTACTCAAATTAGCGTACAATAATTAGTTTCTTGATGCAAAAGTAATCTGAATAATATTATAATATTTTGGATGATTTTACAGGCATTTTATGGTTAAATTTCATGTCAAATTTGGTCTATTTTAGCAACAAAATTACACATTTTTTGTTACATTTAGTAATTTTAAAAGAAAATAATATGATGATAGTCAATAATTCTTGATGGAATGGGATACAAGTGACACAATTCATCTAAAACTATCACAATATTAGTTATTTTTTATGTAAAATATACCTAAATTCGTTTTTAGGCCCCGTCGTGCCATATGTCACGACGTTTGTAGATTAGGGTTAGGTAACAAATGCATGTCTATAATGTTCAAAATAAGGGCCTGCTTGGAAAACAGTTCAAGTCACATGAAGCATATTACCCTCAGTAAAGAAGCATAAACAAACATGCTACCCCCAGACCAAGATTTGTGGACCAAGATAGAGCAACAGAAGATTTATCAACTATGTTGTTGCTCAAGTTAATTGGTGACTTTCATTCAACATGGACATACCCTATAAGGCAAAGTGTGAGTTGTGTGTTTTGCATTGCGTTGTAAGGAAACATTTGTTTTGTTTTGTTTAACTGCTGCTTAACCCTAACCGCACTGAATCTCACTAAATCTCACTGCCAGAAACTATCTCCAGGCACGTGCTGCTGCATTGCCGCGATGACATCACCTACCGCAGGCATATGTGGCCACGGAGTTTGTGGCCGCATATGCACTAGGGAGTTAGCTCAGTTGGTAGAGGGACAGACTTGGGTGCGGATGGTCCCGCGATCGAATCCCGGGGGTGCTGGGTGATTTTTCGGGTAAAAAAAATAGCACTTTTTCCCCCTCCCCCCGATACGCACAAAAAATTAGCTTTACTGGTTAGGGTTAATCTAAAAGCTTAATATATGTTTTGACATTTATTGCCAGATTCATATTAGTGCAGCAAATTATTTATACATAGTGCTCTGTTTTAGAATTGAACAAGTTACATTGTGTGTCTTTTTCTGCTCTGCTAGCCCATGTCTAGAAATTGTCTTTGTTAATGATCCCATCAGTGGAGATATGTCGAGGGCTCAGAAACACAAGGCCTCATCTCCATTTTTCAAAAATGAGATTTTGGTATCAAAATTTTCAAAAAGTAATTCTCTTTCCAGTAACACACAGCCTTATCTCCATAACACAACCCCTTTCAAAGTTATAGCCAGTATCACAAGGCCTCATCTCCATCTCCCAAATGTGTTTAAAAATCTTCAATACTCTTTTTCTAAAAACAGTTAAAATGGAGATAAGGCCTAGTGTTTCTGAGCCCGTGATGTGTCCATTGGGTCAAATAAATAAAAGTACAAGTAAATGCTGCAGATTACTAGGAAAAGGTCCCCTTTATTTATATAGTCTCAGATTCGATGTAAATTAATGGTTATCATGCTCAAGCATTTACCTAAAAGGCAACAGCATTTGATTTGTCTTACTAGTCTAAGCATTTACGTACTAGCAATCACTCACTTTTATTTAGAAATATTGAAGAAAAAGGCAGTACAGGGCGTCCCAAAAGTGTTGATACCCGTGTAAAGCTTTATAACTCTCTTAAAATAATTCGCATTACCAAGCTGAAGACATATTTTAAGAGAGAAAATGGGTCAATTTTTTTATACCAAACTTGATCCCTTTTCTGAGGCCCCTTTTAATATAAAACACATATTAAAAGGTTTGGTCACATAACTCACAATACCATATACACTGAGCCAAAAAAGAAACTTATAAAAAAAAAGAAACTTATAAAATCTTAACAGATCACCAAATAAAATTCTGTGCATGAAAATGTACTAAATTTGGATACAATATTGCTAATATTACTATTAATATTGTATCCAAATTTGGTACATTTTCATGCACAGAATTTTATTTGGTGATCTGTTAAACAAAATTAAGTTTCTTTTTTTTTATAAGTTTCTTTTTTGGCTCAGTGTAGTTGTTCAATTTGCCAGACGCAAGGTGTACCTCGCTGTAATCAGGGCTGGCTGTAATCACATGCTGCATCACATTCCATTGATGTGGACTTTTGCAAAAATTATTTCACTTATTATATTTTTTGTAGAACATAATCAAAAAATTAGAAAGAATCACAATGGAAATCCTAATATCTCTTCACTACCTCCGCTTACCTCTCTCCCTCACTTCACTTCATTTAGCTCACTATGCTATTATAAGTTTGGTATCAAAATATTTTTATACTGTGAATTATTTTACCAGAGATAAAAAAGCTTTAAAAAGGTATCGACACCTTTGGGACACCCTTAACAAGCAATTGCCAGTATTTATTTTTCGGAAAATTATTAACAAAGTTGAGATTAAAACACAGTAAGCAAGCAATTGAAATAATTTGCCTTTCAATTTTGCTCCATCAACACATAATACCATTACTAATCCTAAATGTAGAAAGTACCTATATGTAGTGTAGTGTAGTTAACACAACACAAATTGTGCTCCATATTTGGATATTTATCATTTATTTGACAACATTGATAAATGTTAAAATGATCAATAAACACACCAATTAACAAAAGAAGCAGAGAGCAACGTTTATGTTAAGGTAGAGTGGGACCTGGTTTTATTTTATTTGAAAAATGTTAGCAAATTTTAAAACTTTGATATTTTTGTTTAAATGACTGACATACCTGTGCAAAAGAAACCTTTTTTTATTTATTATTAAGACATTTGTTGAAAATGTGTATAATGTTTTTAAGAGGGAAAAGGATTGCAAATATTGAATCTTTGATTTAAAAACAAATGACCAACCTGATAAATAGATAATAGATCAGGGTGTTTGTTTTTTTCTAGCCAGGATTCCCATAATGTTTATTAGAACATGAATTCATAGCTTGGAAACATGCATGGGAGAAATATACACACGTACACGATGAGTGAACTTTACACATTGTTATTCAATGCAAATCTATTTCATATGGACTTGCTCACAGAAGGGCCGACTCAACAACTACAAAAAGAAGTAACATTTGTTTTGACTGAAAAATACTTGACAATAGAACTTGGCTAATTAGTGGTTGCATATTCAGCGTAATCTAGTGTGCATGCAACCCACGCTTGTGTCCGCATCACGCGATTCCACCGGTTGTGCGCATGCACAATAACCACAGGTTGTCATTTATTGCATTATTCAACTGACGAGTGTGGACGGAAGTCCATACGAAACAGATTTGTATTGAATAAATGTAACGTGTACTCATCATGTATGTGTGTATCTATAGCAATAGCTATCTTATGAGGGAGTAGTGACAGGTACTCGATCTTGATTAAAACAAAAATTTCTTTTTAATTTTCAGCGTATCTAAGAAACCCAAGTACCAACTCTGCCGTAGCAACAGCGGCCGCGGCATTCACCTCTGATGAAAGTAAACCATTACTGGAGCAGATAAGTAATGAGTTAGCGGCACAGGTTGGTGAGCTCCTCATCAATGAAAGCACTCTGAAGCTTGGAGATACCATAGGACAAGGTAAAATACATGTAGGAGGGTTTCATAAGGGAATGAAAAGCTGGCCTAACAATGCAATAGAAAAATTAACCTCCACTTTGATCAGTCACTCTGTGTTTGTACACAATATTTAAATCAGGGCCAGAAAAAGACACATTTCTCGGAAACCTAACTTTGAGAATTTCCCCTAATGGAGAAAATGTTCCTACAATTTATATTCCAACTACTCCTCAAAAGGACACAAATGTTATTTGACTTTAGAATATGTACTAATTGATTTTGAATGTAGAGGTAAACTCAAGATGGGTACAAGTTAAATAGGCAAATTGTGTGGAGTATGTGCAATGCATTTGGATCTAATAGCACTTCCACTAGATGATTTTTTCATGAATAAAAACAACATATTCACCTCATTGTTACTGAACAAGCTATAATGTATTATGGTTTATCAATTTTTTGGAGACAGAAAATACCTTTTTAGGAAAGAAAATCAGCAAAATTTTTGCATGGTGAAGAGTGGTAAGAGTTGAAGGGGGATGAAGAAAAGGGACTTGAGAGGCTTCTGCATCAAGAATGAGAAAAGGTCTTACTATGACTTTCCTATCTTCTATTAATCAAGGTCTCAATGGTCTCAATATCTTTTTTTAATTTTTTTTTTCTGATTCTGCCTCCCTTGGAAATTTCCTTTTGCTACCGCAGGATGCTTTATGCCAGACGATGCTGGACAGCAGCTCGTTCACAAATATTTTTGGTTAAATTATGTGTATTGCGGTTAAGTTATCGACCGAATGCGACGAACGGTTAATGACTGATAAAATTCAAAAAATGACACGTGCACTAGTTGATGTTAGGATGAAATAATTTAGTTCCAACACTTGATTTATTTTCTGGAATCATACGTATAATCAAAATCAATTTTTACATTGAAACCAATGGGGATTCAAAATATATGGCCAATTAGGATCTGTCACCTGCTTTATGCAGTGCTAGATAATGCTTTTTAATAAGTTTTATCGCAAATAGGTAAAACTCAATTGATTATCCTTTTCTGATGCATTGTGGGATTTTTACCTATTTGCGATAAACCTTATGGGGAGGGGGAGTCCAAACAACTTCAACAACTTTTCATATACAATATTTGTCTTTTTATATCCATTGTTATTACAGGTCACTTTGGTTGTGTGTACGAAGGCAGGTACATCAAAAATGGAGAAGAACTCCACGTGGCTGTCAAAAGCCTACTACATGGCGCCACCACAGAGGTGGATAATTTCCTGCGAGAGGGTATCATGATGAAAGATTTCAAGCACAAACATGTCTTACAACTGATCGGTGTGTGTATCAAAGATGACCAGATTCCATTGGTTGTGTTGCCATTTATGAAATTTGGAGATTTATTGAGCCATCTCAGAAATCCACAAAATGTAAGTGGTTTATTTCTGTCACTGTTTTGTTATTCTTTGCTAATGTTGATGGAATGAGAAATGTAGGAAAACTTGTTATGTTGTTATGGATACACTGGTAATTTTTAAAGCTAAAATGATCATTATTGTGGGCTTTGCGGTACAATGCCTTTCAAGTTGAGATTAGATTCCCAGCAAACACATAACATTATCATAACCTTAAAGTGATAGGCTGTAGTTTGGTTAGGTCATGGAAAAACGTTATGCAACATTGGAACAAGTTTATTTTAGAAAGTCATAAAACATTCAGACCTAATGTTGCACAAACGTTTTCATCACCTAAGGCTTGAACAACATTTTAGGAACATTACTAACGTTGTCATGAACATTTTTAAAACATTGGGGTACATCCACAAAATGTTGTATTTTATAACGTTTTTCATAAAATTGTTATAAAGCAGGGTTAAGACTTCCATTTCATTGTCATGCCATACAGCAAAATTGTCCACTTGATTTGTTGGTGTGTGTTTACCCAAGTCTTTTCTTATATTGTTTTTCTTAATTCCATTTCATACAGTCGCCATGCTTGTATTGTACCAGCAATTTGTAGTAGTTTAGTGTGAGCCTTTATTTGAGTCTAGTCCCATTTGGACCAAGCATGTGTCTGCACAGATCGAACTGGTAAACAATCTATTATTTCTATCGGGTATTTTTCATCTTTTCTGCCTTCTTTTTATTCTAAAGGATTTAACAGCCCGTCAGCTGCTGGTATTCAGCCGTGACATTGCAGACGGCATGGCCTACTTGGCAGATCTCAAATTTGTCCACAGAGATCTCGCTGCTCGTAACTGCATGTTGGATGCCGAGTCCTGTGTGAAAGTTGCCGACTTTGGTCTGTCCCGCGACCTCTATGAACGCGACTACTACAGTGCCAAGGACAAGACGGCGAAATTACCTGTGAAGTGGATGGCACAAGAAAGTTTGGAGAGAAATATCTACAATACAAAGACAGATGTGGTAGGTTGATGAAGGAATGGATTGAATATTGAAGATATTATGAATGATTGTAAGATATCCCCTGGGAGGAGGGAGGGGGGCAATTGATGGAGGAATGGCGTTGTTCATACTCCCATCGTTGGGCACAGGCCGACGTCGGCGGACATCGGTGCACAAGTTGAGACAATATGAACTTTTATCCGCCGACGTCGGCCGATGTGCAACAACGTGAGTATGAAGTCATCTTTAGATGTACACATGTGAGTCCAAGTTTTATCAAGACCTGAAAAAAGGCATATAGTATTGTCTGTTTCTCACTAAATGTCCCTATATACTACCAGAACAAAAAACAACAAAATATTGCTAGAGTAATGTTATTATTCAACCATTTTTAAATATGAGAATACACATTTCATTGGGCTCAGGGGAGCTAAGGGAAGGTTTTGGAGGGGGAAATGTATGTTTGCAAGGTATACAGGATGTGATGCTTTATTGGGTAGCTATTTGACATTTTGACAAGAACTGCTAGATAAGCCTATGCATGACAAATTTTTCTTTAGACAATCATCGGAGGTGTGTCTGCTTCCGTCAAATCAGCTGTTTTCTAAAGTAGAAAAAGAAAAAATGATCGGTCAGGCCTGATGTACAGCGTGTCCAAAAAACTGGGTCCAAAATCTGCAGAGGTTGTAACTTAAAAAGTAGAAATTGTAGCTGCTTTGTATTTAAGGATATTTAGGTAAATATACCTGACCTTAATTGGTAAGAATGTGAGACTAATCAAATTGCAACTTTTTGAAATACAAAGCTTTCAACAGAGTGTGATTAGAATCCGTTTTTTCCCAATTTATCAATAAACCACCTTATGCCTTGCATCTGCGTTATGTGCAATTTTCCCTGCATCATTGGGCATGGTGTTTATTTTCCAAAATACCTTATGTTTGGTACGACCACTTCTATAACAACCTTCCTCCTAATTTCGCAAACTATTTCACCACAAACCGTCAGATACACGCACACCACACAAGGCAAGCACACAAATTTCATCTTCCTCTCCCAACGACCACAGCTGAAAAACATCAGATACTCTACTATGGTGCTAAGCTCTGGAATGATCTTCCCAACACACTCACAAATATCACAAACAAACATACATTTAAAAGGCAGCTCAAAAAATGCTACATTTCTACATATGATACACACACCACACACACCCATCTTTCTCTTAGTAAAACATAAACTTTGTTCGCTCCTCTTCTTTTCAACTCATCTTCCTCTATTTTCATTCTATCCTCTCTCCTTCCTCTTGAAGAACATAACTAATTGACTTAACTTACTTTTAACTTGGCAACTTTTGTCTCATGTCATGTACATGTGTTCTCTATTGTTCTCTTTTTGTTTCTGTGTGTCTTTGTCAAGTGTATTGTTTTTGTGCTATTCTGTTTGATCTTGTTTCGTGTTTTCTGTTCTCCCGTCATTAAATATGCTCTATTTGATATCATTCTATTTTTTGTGTCAAGGGTCCTCATTATATAAGCCCGTCTATCAGGGTTTCCACTGGGGTTCCTAGCCTCTATTTCATATTGTATTATTTGTTTGTATTACTTTTGCTGAATAAATTGAATTGAATTGAATTGAATTGAATTGAATTGAATTGAATTGAATTGAATTGAATTGGTAGAAAAGTGTTAAATTATAGGTATTTTGACTCAATATTCAACATTAGAAATATCCATTGCAGTAACCTTTTTTGTTGAAAATATACAAAAACAGAGCAACTGTTACTCTGATGATACCATGTCTGGAAATAGCACACGCCCACCTGCACATAGTAGCCCATGGCGGGAAATGTTTGTGTCGGGAAAAATACCCCGGCAACCAACTGGCGGGTAAACAATTTTAAACTCACGGTGTTAGTGTGAGAGTTACACTGGCTGGTGGACTTTCTGTCGGGCTGGTATTTTTGTAAGTTACCTACCTGATCCCGACTGGCTGGTTGAAACAAATCTGAAGTTCCAGCCCTGCCTCTAATTCATTTGATGAGATGACTGATTTAACGGCTGGTTTCCAATTTCGAAGAAATGGTTCTTGAACTGGTTTCCAATTTCGAAGAAATGGTTCTTGAACTGCTTCAAAGGTGGCAGTGTTTCGGAAGGTTATTTATTTATTTTTCTTACAAAAATCATAGGTATTTACATTTTTTATCCTCCTTATGAAGAAGAATTTCCTGAGTAAGTTATTGTTATATAAAGTCGAAGGCAAAACTTTGATGACGTCAGTACGATGCGCAAATGCAACGCATGGACGGTTCATGGCCAAAATTTAAAAAAAAAACGGGTTCTGACCAAGCTGTATTTCTAAAACCTTACATTCGATTGGTCTTATAATTTCACAAAATAATGTCAGATATATTTACTTTTATATTCCTTAAAATCAAGTAGCTATGTTTCCCATATTTTAAGTTATAAGCTCTGCAAGTTTTGGACCCAGTTTTTTGGGACACGCTGTAGAACACTATTTTTGCCCCGTTGCGTAATTGCAATCCTTCTTTATATTTCAGTGGGCATTTGGGGTATTGATGTGGGAGTTGATGACCAGGGGTATCACACCTTATCCTTCAGTGGATAACTATGACCTAGCAATATTTCTACAACGTGGACGTCGTCTGCATCAACCACCACTCTGTCCGGACAATGTGTAAGTATTTATAGAAGCAAATAACATGAATCCAAAATACAACTTTTATTTTAAAAGATGAAAAGATCCATAAGGTTTGTTGAAATTCAGAGAAAATAACAATGCGTACGTTTGGCGAAACCAATAAATCCATAAGTGACGGATCAAGTGAATTAAATGAATCACATGTCAGCTGTTTTCAATGTTAATATTTGTCCATCATATATAAGCTGGTAAAAAATGCTGCAGTATGATCCAAATTCTACTAAAATCGAACTTCTAGTTATTAAGTTACAAACAATTTACCAATTGAGAAAACAAAATAATCATGGCAAATTTGTCCCTTCTTTTACCTATAAACTCAAAATCAATATTGCCGACATCCGACTCATTCCTCTTGATCGTGTCACATATTAGTATTTAATGGTTTATGAGAATGGTATTTACCCATTTAGTTTGAAACATTGTTTCCAAAGTAAAGTTGCCAGTTTGTTTTAGTACGCAACATTTTAGTTTCTTTGACAGATTTGATTCTTGTTATAAAAACGTACGCATTTCATTATTATCATTATTTGTGCCAAGTGTCTTATCAATACTGAGATCTGATGTATGTAATGAAGGGAAGCAAAAGTGTTAGTGATAAACTGATTTATTACCATTTTTCACATATCACATAGTAATATATAGAATATATACAATTCAAAATTTAAAATAAAACAAATCCGGGCTGCCCTACCCTAATTTCAATGGCATGTTATGCCAATACAAAAAGAAAATTGTTGGCCTAATGGACCACATTTGATTTGTTTTCTCACGCTAAAAGAAAATAAAGGCAAAGAATCTAACAATGTGTATAAAGATATATAAAATCAAAAAACCATCTTGCTTATTGAATATTTATTGATACATACATGGTTTGTTTTATCAGATATGAAATCATGAGCAGCTGCTGGTTAGTGAGCCCGGTAGACAGACCATCATTTAGTCAACTGACCCGGCAACTTGATGAAATCCTGACAAATGCCGATCGCGATACGACAACAAATTTTGACGATATCTATATCAATCTGCCACGTGGTCTGACACATTTATAGCAAGTTGTGGATCAAGCTTATAGCATCTGGATGTCTGCACCAGTCTATCCAAATGGCCTGAAACATTAGCAATTACAAGTTCAAGTTGTAGACGCTGCCAAGTACAGGGTACCCAAAAAGCAACGTGTTCCAGGATTGTTCAAATGACTGTGTATATCAGGCATGAGCATTTCCAGGTTTAAACCTGAATTTAGTTGTTGTTGTTTTGTCCGAATTGTTGCACTTTCTTTTAATTTCAGCCCGTTTTGGGGCTATGTTTAGCCTATTTTCATGCACTTTTTTCAGGGTCATGGTTTTCAGGGTTTTTTCTTCTTCTTCAATTATGTTCATTCTCATGCCTGGTATACTGTGTATAGAAGTTTGGAAGTGACATCACTGTCACTGCCTGGTATACTGTGTATAGAAGTTTGGAACTGACGTCACTGTACCAAGGCTGATATGCTTCTTTAGTGTAAAAGGTTCATATGCCATGTATTTGTACTTTTTATATGAGAATAATGCACATACAGTGAGCAAAAAAAGTAACTGACCAGGTAATAACTCTGCTCATAACTCTAAAAATATAACTTCTACATAAAAATATTTAATTATAAAGTTGTTAACAAATTTGTTTTCTTCAATTTGAGATATTGCACGCGAAGAATGGTTGATTAATAAGGGCGCTACATCTAATAAAGTAAACCAAAGTCCGTTTTTCATTTTTGCACTTAGCTTTGCCAGACGCGGGCTACTCAGGCATACAAGCGAGGTATTGATTATTACTTGTAGTGATTCCACCTGCCGGTAATGCGATGGGGATCGGGGTGCTCAATAGGGAATAATACCAACTTTTAGCTGACTATTTTTTATTACATAATGGTTAAAAAAAAAGCTTTTTCAAAACAAAAGGTATGATTTCATTGCTTGTAACTGATGAACAAGGTAAGTCAGATAGCAAGATGCCGCGATTGAAGCCACATCAACGTGGTAGACTGCTTGGTTTAATTGAAGCTGGTATTTCTGTTAGTGAAGTTAGTCGTCGTCTTGGAGTACAACGCTCGGTGGTTCGGAAATGGAGAGCCAGACCTAATAACGTTAAAGATTTACCGCGGAGTGGCAGGCCTAGAGTGACTTCTGCAAACCAGGATGCTTCTATAATTAATAAAGCAACCACCAGCAGAGACCTAACAGGTAACAGTTTTATCCATTTGTTATAATTAGACTTTGAAACTAGGTCTTACCTGTTCCATATTTTTAATATTAGTAGATAAGATAAATCTCTTAATTTCTTATCCATTTTTTTCTGACTCCTAATCACGACTTTTACTTTTTATCTTTTCAGCTAAAGCTATTCGCAAGAGGTTGCACAGACGTCGAGGACAACGGCCAGGGCAGATAAGTTACCAAACAGTGAGGAATCGGCTTCACTTCGTAAACCTAAGGGCAAGAAGGAAACGACGAAAGCCACGTCTTACAGAACGTCATCGACTAAACCGGTTGCGGTTTGCCAGGCAGCATCGTCGATGGACTCGTCAAATGGGGGCCAACGTCCTATTCACCGATGAGTCCAGGATAGCTTTGAAGTGGACTGATGGATCTAAACGTGTCTGGAGGGAAAAAGGGGAAGAGCTTGATCCGGAGTGTGTAGAGGAAACAGTAGCGTTTGGAGGAGGTAGCGTGATGATATGGGGCGGGATCAGTGCTGATGGAAGGACTGATTTAGTAATTGTAAGAGGCGGCCTCACCGGTCAACGGTATGTTGACGAGATCTTAAGACCCCAGGTTCGTCTTTACCATGCTGCTGTTGGACAGGGTTTCCTGCTGATGGATGACAATGCTCCACCACACCGGGCTGTGGTCACCAATACTTACTTAGAGGAGGAGGCGATTGAGAGAATGGTATGGCCCGCCCAATCACCAGACCTAAACCCACTGGAGAATCTGTGGGCTCATCTGAAGATCCAGGTCAGCAAGCATGTTCATCCTCACACAACTCTAGCTGATTTGGAGAGAATTATTCAGCGCCAGTGGAACAGGATTGACCAGAACTTCATAAGAAACCTGGTGAATTCTATGCGCAGTCGCTGTTTAGCTACCATTAGAGCTGCTGGAGGTCCAACCAAGTATTAAACTACAAAGCTTCATAAAGCGAACTAAAACAAGAACATTTTTTATATGGAGATCTACGTTGTCTGGAGATTGTGCAGAAAGGACTTTGATATTTTTACCATCGTATTCGTTTTGTGTCAAGGATTTTATTTATTACTCTTGCAATATTTTTTGAAAGTTTTATGATAATTATTTTTATATTGCCTTTATCCGGAATCATCTAGGCTATAGGGCCCTAGACATTTTATGTTGATTAAAACTCAGGAATAAAAAACACAGCCAAGTGTACATTACACCGGATTTGACTTGTTATTGTTTTGTATTTAAAATGATATGTCTTTGAAAACGATATCTAACAAGTGAATTTTCTATGCACGCCAATTTTTAATACTATTAGATGTGTTGAACATTGGCGATGCACAAGCAGGAACAGACCGCCGCATTGTTCCCATTAATCGAAGGGCCTACACGCGTACGTGTCATAATAGCCCCCGTGTTGAAAAGCCAAATGCTAAAATGAAAAACGGACTTTGTCTTGCTTTATTAGGTGTAGCGCCCTTATTAACCAACCATTTTTCGCGAGCAATATCTCAAATTGAAGAAAACAAATTTGTTAACAACTTTATAATTAAATATTTTTATGTAGAAGTTATATTTTTAGAGTTATGAGCAGAGTTATTACCTGGTCAGTTACTTTTTTTGCTCACTGTATATCAATATGTTGAATGACTCCATTTAGACAGAGAATGGGGCATTATTATTATTTATACTTAACATCCTTATATTTTGGATATTTTCTATTTCTTCACCCAAGAAGCTGATGACTGTTAGAGGTTGTACATTGTATTTTATCAACTAATATTTGATATTTTTTATAAATATACATAGCAGTATATAAGTTTAACAGACTTGTACATTGTATTTTATCAACTAATATTTGTTATTTTTTATAAATATACATAGCAGTATATAAGTTTAACAGACTTGTACATTGTATTTTATCAACTAATATTTGATATTTTTTATAAATATACATAGCAGTATATAAGTTTAACAGACTATATCACTTTACATTTAGAATATGGATGAAATTGCTTGACCTAATTGTTTCAGTGTCTAAAAGGCTGAGAAAAAAAATCAAAAACGTTCAACAGCTTTTACAAAATGTATGGAAATAATGCACTAGCGTATATAAAACAAACATTCCCAACAATATTTTAAAACTACACATTTATACCTCAAAGACTGATAAAATAACAAATATTCCTTAAGTTTGTATATTATTGGTTAAAGCTTTAAATGTTTAAAATGATTCTTTTAAATAAAGACAAATAAGAATGTGTAAATGATTGGTTATTTAATTTATGTCATTTAAATAATAAATCAGATCAATTAGTAAGTAATAGCTGTATGATAATGAATGAAAAAATGGGATTGATTGATTGATTGATTGTTTAATTGATTGATTGATCAGCTGGTTGATTGATCAATTGTTTGGAATTATTGGTATAGATAATATATGTGATCTAGTTTGTAAATATTTTTGCAAAGTAAATAGCAATATATGTAGATTATAATAAATCTTCAAATCCTTTAGAATTCTTTATCAATCGCAAAGTTTTCGGATATTTTATGATATATTCATATTGTGTTTCATATCAATGAAAAAACAATGTGTTCCTTTTCCCAACGATACGTCATTCGTAGCAATCACTTGTTTCAGTGCGTAGCCACCTGCTTGAGAATGTTGGGAGGTCTCATTCAAAATGTGCCAAATGCACCACTATTTCGTGCTCAAAAGAACAACTCTGTCGCTGTTCAATGAAGTGTTACCTTGACAACATGACACATTTAGATTGAGATTTACCCATATTCTCAAGCAAGTGGCTAAGCACTGAGACAAGTGCTTGCTACCAAGTTTGTATCATTGTAGAGATGAACGCATCAGCTTTCCATTTATGTGCAACACACTATAAACATATAACAAATTATACGAAAGATAGACAATTGAACAAAATCCCAAACTTGTTTTGAGGGGTTTAATTACAGCTCTTTGAAAAATAATGTGTCGTAAATATTGCATATATCAGTATTGAATAATATAAAGGGAATATATATATTGTAAAATCTGCCAACCCTGTAAGTAGGCTGCAGTATATTCTTGCCAAAATGTGAAATAATTATAGATATATATTTTATTATAGATGTGAATATTATGCAGAAAAATATAAATATATTTAGCTACCTTTATCATACAGTAATTTTAATTAAAATGTGTTGAATGAGAGGAGAAAAGTGTTAAAATTTTAAAAGTATATAAATCATATAAACATATGTAATAGATTTCTAGATTTGTAAAACATTATTTCCACTCACTCACAAAATGAATGTTAAATGTGTTTATCAATTTTAACAATCCTATGACAAGGAATTTTTAGAATGTTATTTAAAATATTGCCTTGGGGTAGAACATTAATATATGTGGCCATTGTATTTTAATATGCAGAAAATTTTGCCTAATGGGTCAGATCGAGAAAATTACCTTTTTTGATACCATTTGATAGGACTGCATGCGCTACCATTTACGAGCACTGTAGGTATGACTATGAGGAAGGTTAGGGTTAACAGAACATGTGTGAAAAGTGTGTATTAATAGCTTGGGTAAATAGTCTGCATTGTATTTTATACTGATAGTTTTTTTTTAAAAAACTTGTTAAACATGTATTTGTATTACCGGTAGTAAGCAAGTACTGTTCATAGCACTAAGCATATTATCTATAGTAGGAAAATAATTACTAAATGCATATATCAACCAATTTTATTGAAAGCAAAACTATGATAATCAACCGACAACTTTCAACTGCATATCCTCAACCCGTGATTATTTGAAATTTGCGTGCTCGCTTGGTGGTTTGTGTCAAAAGTGCTGATGGAATAGCCATACAGTATACACGATATCATCATGTCATTGATACTGTCTGTCTGTCTCATCACATACTTGTGTAGTAATCCAATGTACAGGGTGTATCAGAATGAACTGTACCGTGTTTCTAAAATACATACAAAATGATTATTGTTTTAAATTTAAACACCTGCAATATAAAGGTGAACATGTTTCCTATATTATATGTTAATTTCATTGAGATATCTCTTTTTGATCTCGTGTGGCAAGACATAATCGAAAATCGATGAAATACATGTTTTCAATTTCAATCAATCCTCTCTACCACTACCCCCAACATTTCAAACAATGTAGCCCACACCACATAAGCCATATTCAAAACTCCCGCCAAAGAAAGGAAAGTTAGAACCACTCAAGCAGAACAAATCCTGGTTTATATGCAAATAATAAATAATTATACAAGGGATGTGAAAACTTGAGATATGGCAACCAAAAATAAACCCTGTCCTATGTACAGTTGGATATCTCAGGTAGGGTTAGTAATTTCACTGATTTTTTAAATTAATTATTTCGACCAAAATTGAAATCTACCATCTTTACCAGATGTATTTTCCATCAGCGGATTTTCAATATTAAAAATTCTTATGAAAGCTTATCTTCACCCTGGACAACCAAAAAGAATCCCACTTGGTGTGGCGGGTGCCGATGGATGGAAATGGGCTAAACATATACGAGCGCATGGCGTTTTAGCATTTACACCAAAAGGCAAATTAACTACTTGCTGATTGGTCCATAAAAACAAACCGAGAGCAACAATGCAATCCAGTTGACTTGATTTCATCTTCAGCATTTGCCACTCTTCCCTCGAAGTGTAGATTGATCAAATTATCGGAAAATGCTTTCCCGATGATCAGGCGTTAGTTGTGTCATGAGCGTTGGTGTGCATGTGTGAGAGAGTGGACAGTAGAGCGTTGTCTGAATGTGTAGCCCAATATACAAGTCTCACACATACACCTTTTGCACTTGGATTACAGTTTTCTTGAGTTCTATTGCCCCTTGAGCTATGATCTAAGAAAGAATTATAATTACACATTTGAGGGCCTCAAGGAAATAATTTCCCCAGCCTCCATAATCCCATGTTGCTTTGAACTGTTTCCCTATGACATGATTGGTGGGTGGTGAGTAAGATAAGAATCAGTTGATAGTTCAAGGTGTATGGAAAGGTTTGCTGTCAAACAGAGCTTGAAATTTACCCCACAAATGTGGCATATTACCAGAGATATGGTGGTTCAGAAGTCACGTAGAAATGGTGGTCTCGTGCATCAGAAGAGCAAAATCCGAGCACGTTAAAGGTCACAGACTCCTTCGTAAAGAGTAGGGGATCATCCCGGTCTGTGTACACGAAAACTCATTTCCCTAGGTTTCAGGAGCACTGTACCATTAATGTCCGAGGTAGGGCGCTGTGTACAGTATAGATGTATGTAGGGGTGTATGAACTTAGTGTATCAGCACCATTTTTGTGTGAATTGTCGTTTAAATCCAGTTGCAGTGTAGATGAGGCTAGCCTGCTATGTGTACTGTACAAACTGTAATGTAACTGTACACCCCTATGGAAGATATGGCCTTATTCCATACAGAGAGTGTATATTTCATTTGAAATTCACACTCCCTGTGGGAAAGATTAAAGAAATGTCTTGCATAGGGGGTGTATGGATTTCAAATGGAATAGCCCAATAATAAATGAATTAATATTTGGAAGTGCCAATAAAAAGTAACATTTTCTAACATTTAGTTATTAACTGTGGTAATTATTGTTGCAAATGTAGTGTTTTGATTTATCATGCATGGGACCAGGGGAGGGGCAGGTAGCAGTTGAAATGTACATATCATGCACATAAAAGAGTATTTCTTCATAGAAGGGTGCATGTATTGTTTAGAATGTCAACAAAAACAGCAAAAATGTGGGATAAGTGTATGTTTTTGAGCATATTGAACTTGTAAATACTTAGTACGGGAATGAAATTACACAGAAAAATCTTATTCATTTATTTATTTAAAAGGGTATTTGAGGGCGACAAGAAAAACACTTGTTTTGGGACCATTCCAGTGCTACATGTTTCTACTGCAGCTGGGATATGAGCATACGTCAAACTGTGACTTGAGTAGACTGCTGTGTATTACATGCTGTAGATAGCTGTAACACAACATTGCTATTACTATTAGCAATCAACATACATATTCACAATATACAGCACACACAATCTTTCATAACCAGTGGCGATACCATTGGGTCAAACCTCACACCCCCCTCCCCCCCTCATCACGAACCATCTACCCCCCCCCCCCCTTATTACCTTAAAGCAGTGTTTCCCCTTTCCAGGAAATTACCCAAAATTCAAAAATGTTGGTTGTTTTCGGGTAATGGTCGTGAAATTAAATAATTCCAGGTGATTTTGGGAACTCCGGGAAATTTCTAAATTAAACTCGGTGGGTTATCTTCCTAGTTGAGGCGACGTTTAGAGAGGTTATTAAACAACCAAAAATACCACAGATATTGCCATTTTGAAGATTTTAGGAAATCCCATCAAATTCCAGGAAATATTGTTTTGTGGAAACACTACCCTCAAGCTATCTCTGTCCACTTCCTTCACAGGTTGATTCCATATAGATGAGGTGACCGTTGTTTACATTTAGGACGCCCTCTGTTGATTTGAGACAAAACACACCGGGCAAGAGTTCCTATAGTTTACATAGGCCAGATCAGGTTTTCTAACTAGATTGTGGTGTCACAGCAAATTGTTATCAAAACTGTCTTTAAACTTGCTTAGGAATGCTATAAGCTATCGCATTTCACAAAATAAATTAAAAATAAATGAGTTTTACAATTCATTAGAAAGAAATTTCATGTTGTCTTCATTAACTTTACTGTATATTCTGCCTGGCGGGAATCAACAGAGGGTGTCCCATTTGTAAATACTTGACGTCACCGGTCACACCATCTATAGACAACTATTATTTCATTATGCAGGCAGGTCTGAAGTGCAGGATGTTGGAATTTTCAATGGTTGTTAGATCCTTGTGTCGTATCGTCCACCGGATCGAAAATATGTCAGTGATATGTCTGGATTCACTACACAGTTAGGTGTATAGCTGTTGAATGGGATGAACAGCTATAATTCATTTGTATCTTTGTAATTTGATTTTGACACCTACAGGCTACAACTACATAGTTGTTTTAGGAGGTGAGTACATTTTGTAATATTTATTGTCAATTTTATCCATGAAATAGAATCTGGGGTGGAGGGGTGTTGGTTTGGCAGGGGTGGTCACTCTTCTCCCAAGCAGCTAAGGGCTTCCCATGCTCGTCCAAACACTACCAAAATGGACCCTTAATGTCGTAAAACACAGAACCATTTTAATACCCTAAATCATGTGTTCTCAACTAACGGCGCGCGTGCCACTTGTGGCGCATCAAGGCATCTTAAGAAAGAAAAAAATCTATCATGATATAGCCAGATGTCATAGGCCTACTAAAATCATCCACTGACTGTACGCGAGAAAAAACTTGCCCCTCCACCACACCGAGCCCTGTTTTCCTCTGAAAAATAACTTGAATTGTAAATTCTAAAAGAATGACCAACAAGAGGCGATTTAAGTCAGTTAAAAAAACCGGGCCAAAACCCAGGAGCTTCAGGGGGGCTGCCCCCTGGACCCCAAGTGGGCTTCAACATGTTAGTTACTAAAATGTGGAGCATCAGTAAATCTAGTTGAGAAAGCCTAGCTGCCCTAAATGTT
The DNA here is from genome assembly GCA_035610835.1 of Ophiura sarsii. Classification (NCBI taxonomy): domain Eukaryota; kingdom Metazoa; phylum Echinodermata; class Ophiuroidea; order Amphilepidida; family Ophiuridae; genus Ophiura; species Ophiura sarsii. The sequence goes on along the minus strand of CM069445.1, from coordinate 54,041,068 downwards.
ATAACACTCAAACACTCACAGACTCTATGTTTATTCATAATGCCATTTTGTTTTGTTTTTTATTTTATTTACCAGGAATATTGGAAACAAATCAAGATTTAATATGTCCATGAGCTGAAAATGGATGTCCTACACCACCTGAAGATGTTATCGTTTATGTCATCATCTTATTTACTGCCATTGTGTTCATCAACTGTTTCTTACAAATCACGCCCAATCTTGTACCCTCCCAAATCCCACAAACGGTCACACAGTTTTCCATATCGGATGGAAGTCAACTGCAGCATATAGCAGTACATGAGACCACTGGAGATATCTTTTTAGGGGCTCATAATATGGTTTTTAAATTGGATGCTGATTTGAATGTTCAATCACAACAGAATTGGCTCACTGCTGGTATAGAGACCACACCATGTCCACCGGAGAATGAAAATTGCAACATGGATGACAGTACGGAAATAAACGACAATAAAATATTGGCCATTGATTATGACAATGAGTTGTTGCTCTCATGCGGAAGCTCACATTTCGGAACATGTGTTCTACACAGCTTGGACTCTGTATCAGATATCGAAGGACGCATCATGTCCAATATTGCAAACGATTCCATAGCAGTTGGTGAAACTGTGGTGGCGTTCTTTGGTGACTTCCAACCGGACGGTGTACGCACACCGTCTTCTCTGTACGTCGCCTCAACATACGAAGATAACCCACCAAGCTCATCAATTATTCAACATGCAGTAGCCACTAAAAAACTGAGCCAATCAGAAAATGGTCAATGGAAGATGAAGCTAGGATATGAGAACAATGTGTACGGACAAACATACATTGATCTTAGAAACGATGAAGTGAAGCGTGACTTTAAGATCAAGTACGTAGATGGATTTTCGATTCCAGGAGAACCAGGGTTCACTTATTACTTGACTGTACAAAAAGATGATGAAGATCAACAAGATTACAAATCAAAACTTGTGAGGATTTGCAATGAAGATAAAGGTGAGTAACATGTGAGAGGGGTGGGATGGGGTTAGAAGGATATGTGCCATCCTGCCTCTGAAGAGGGGTGGGGTGTAGAACTTGATTTTTTTTTTAATGTAGGGATTTAAGAATTCATTTTTAGGACTCGCCAAAGCAGGGTTTTATCAAAGTATGTGTTGTATGAACTCAACTGTTTGCTATTGTTAAAATTGAGTTCATTAGTTAAAGCAAGCTAAAGTATGAGTCTTAAAGAAAACTAAGGGTATGGAAAAGTGTTCTCATAGTGTTTCAAAGCTATAGAATGTCCCCCCCCCCCCCCCCCCCCCACCCCCACTCCTCCGGCATTAAACATGATTTATTTGCTTGGAGATATCTTCTCAAACCTATTTTAGTAAATGAATGTCTATTTCTGTGCTTTTCCCCTTTTCATGAATTTCAACTAAATATCATTTTGAATCAGGACAAAACTTATTATTAAAGTTGAACAACTGCTTTTCCCATGCATTAGTGTAACCAGGAATTTGAAGTTAGGGCCATTTTGTATTGCAGATAAAAAATGTATCATATAAAAAGATACATTTTCAACCCAAAATGATTGGATTTTTTAATATTATTTTCATTTGCTCACTTTTGCCTGTATTTGTAGCATGTGTGTGTGATTTGCAGACCAACCCCAATTTTTACTGACAGTTCATATCCATTTTGGCTACCAACTGACTCATCTCTTCAAGTCTCGCGAGGAGGAAGCATCAGCTTTGAAACTGATCACAATTTGTTCAACTTTAACGCCCCAAATGATCATTGCATGCAACAGTAGACAGACATTTACATGCACCATACAAAATACAGAGTACTACATATTGCATGTAATGCTTCATTATAATGTATCAGAAAACCTTTGGACAAGAATTTAGATCAGAATAACCCATTTCAATTATATAGTTCATGTCATCATACGTATGTCTGGAAAAGATGGAGGATTCAGGAAACTAGGATATTTTGTGTGCAGAGGCTAGGAATAGTTTCAGGTAGAGGCAAACGTAAGGTTTGAAAATTAACAGATGCATTGGTGAAATCTGTCCTTTTGAAGAGAAACTATAGCCAACATCAGAGATAGCATCCCTCATCTATAAGAATCACAATTTAATGCATTATAATGATACTTATCAATGTTTATTTTTTGAACTTTCAGGGTATAATTCCTACACTGAGCTTACACTCAAATGTAAAAGTCAGACTAATGAAAATTATCCACTTCTCCAAGCTGCCTATGTTGGCAATGCTGGAAACAATCTCATCAACACCATGAAAGGTGTTAAGACTACCGATGATATCCTATTTGCAGTTTTCGCACAGAACTATAATGCCAACTCATTGGAACCGGCTATCGGTTCAGCACTTTGTGCGTTTCCGATATCAAAAATCAATAGAAACATTAAGAAAGGGTTGCAGGGATGCTTTTATGGAGAGGGAACTAGAGGTTTGGAGCACATGGAACGTGCAGAGAATGTTTCAGACTGTATAGACGTGCAGGTAAGTTTGTACATAGGGCTGTATTCTTGTACTAAACACGGTTTTAGCCTAAAAGTGTTGTTAAAATAAATTTGTATTTAAGTTAAATGCAAAATTATGTTTTTAAACATGGCGAATCGTCCCAGAAAAGTTGTATGATAAATGAACACATATGATATACACCTAGCACATAAAGTCTCTGACCAGGTGCTTTGAGGTTGGCTAATTTAAAATAGATAATTGGTACCAAAAATCTGAGATAAACATTGAATGACCAAATTTCTTCTCCGCAGTTTGATACCTCATTCAACAAAATCAAATGGATACTTTTAATGTTATGGCGATTTCAATGACCGCGCATAACAACAGCAAAGTTGCACTAGGTATAGGAAATCATTGATTTGATTACTGTCATAACTGTGTGCTATCTGAACGAGCCAGATGAATGGGTCTGGAGTGATAATCGCAATTTGCGGGACAAAGGGTGTGACTAGCTATGAAGAATAAAAGTGCGTAAGGCCAAACAAAGAAGAAGGTCTGTGGGTTTTTTGTTTTTTTGTTTTTTTTTAGAAAATAGGCTATGAGGTATGCAATTTTTCTTCTTTTTTTTCTTTTTTTTTGCTTATCCAAGCTTACGGAGAACTTTTTTTAACTTTAAAAAAAATAAAAAATAAAAAAATAAATTGTTTGGCCTAATCACACACAAATCAATGATTTCCTATACCTAGTGCAACTGCGGAGAAGATATTTGCTCATTTAGTGTATATCTCAGACAGGCGCGTACGCATGATTTTGTGAAGGGGGGTGTTTCAGAAATATTGATATAATTATTTCACTATCCATGCCTATGTGAACTGCTGGCCGGGACACGCTTGCTTGTCCCGGGAGGGGGGGTTCGAGGGGATCAATCCCAGAAGTTTTTTGAAATTCATGGTTGAAAAGAACGCATTTCCTTGCATATTGTTGAACACTTATTGCAGGTTTATTCTTACTAAGTTCAACATTGCAATTTCTCACCAGTAACTTGTGTTAACACCAAATGTTAATACTTTAGACTGAGTTCAACCCTAAAACATCATTAGGTTACAGTAACTTAAAGTGCGTCAGGTAATTGATCCCCCCCCCCCCACCACCACCGGTACTAGTCTTTTCGCTTACTCTTTCCCTCCCCGTTCCCATTGACAGTTCAAAGTTCAATGAGGCTTTCTTTCCCCCTCTCCCCGTTGGCGTAACTAGGTTTTTCATATTGGGAAGGGGGGGGGGGGGTCAAGAAAAGTGAACCGAAAATTTGCGACTTAACATTTATTTATGCTATGATTGAGGTACATTTCTGCTTTAAACAAGCTACTACTCCCAAAGTATTCCATTTTTGAGACATATGCACGCAGCGCGCGAAAATTGTTTCCATTTGTTTACTTTTTGACCATCATAGTTCCATGATTCCTCTTGGGCAATCTGTAAGGTCGGACGTACATTTCGCACACTTTAAAGGTCTGGGTAGTCCTCACCATTAAGTGTTGGGTCGATATTTGTATCAGTCTTGTATGTCCCCCTAGTAGTACTATTATTCTAACATCAAATAATGGATCCTCAATTAAAATGAATGTAAGAAAAGTTGCAAAAACTACCCTGGGTCGGACGTACTCGCACAGAATGTTTTTTTCCTACATGCTTCGAAAGAGTACACATTTTAAGAAAGTGTAGGGGTTACAGTGCATTTTTTATTGATGAGGGTTTGTAAGAGGCATGCCTCTACATAATGCAAGAACAAAAATGTCCACATTCATCTCAAAAAAAAATACAACCAAAAATAGGTGGGGGTCGGACGTACATTTTGGAGGGGTCGGACGTACTTTTGCAAATAATTCACAGAGCGTACGTCCGACCCTCATAAACCAAATTTAGTTTGAAACAATTTCCAGTGAATGAGAGCCAATAATGTGATTTGCCATTTGGTTTACCTATTTACGGAATTGCCCTCTTGTCAAATGAACCGACAATGCCAATTTCAACTGACATACAGTTAATATTGGAGGGCGATTTCCCCCCCCCCCCCCCCTCAACCCCCTCTGGTTACGCCACTGCCTCTCCCCTTGTTTTCGTTGTCCCCGTCTTTTTCCTTCTCCTTTCCTTTCTCTTTTCCTCTCCTTTCCCTTCCCTCTTCTTTCCCTTTTTTTTAAGGACAGACCCAAGGGGTGTTTTACACCCAAAACACACCCCCTGTGTACACGCCTGATCTCAGATTTTTGGTACCGATTATCAATTTTGAATTAGCCAACCTCAAAGCACCTGGTCAGTGACTTTATGTGCTAGGTGTATAGTGGCCCAAAGGAGTCCCCATAGTTATTAATCAAATGCATCAAATGTATGTGTTTTTCCAGCAATACCTGGCCTATCTGTCAGCTTTTTAACTATTATATTCCAAAATAATGAATATTGTAACGTAACACACAATTAACGTAACAAACAATTATATTTGTGTTAGGCGAAAAGAAAAGAAAAATCCTGTTTTACGGGCGGACGGATCCGTCAAGTGGGGTCGGTCAGTCGGGGTTTTTTTAACCTAAAATCTGCAAAAATTGGGAATTGTTTTAAACATTTGTGAAATATTTTTTATTGGCAGATTTTCGGCCGACAAACGGCTGATTTTACATAATTTGAGAAGAAAAAAAAGGAAAATAAGAAAAAATCTTGAAAATGCAAAAGGTGGGTCAGTGGGGCCCGTAAAACAGGGATTTTTATTTTCCTTGTCTAAGGAGCATGTAACAAATATCGCATTGAAAATTAAGATTTACAAGCAGAATAATTTTTACAAATTTAAAAGAGAACTTTTCAAGAATTAAGACAATTATGATGGGTATTCGTTTGTACATTTAAATGATTTTCAAATTTTGAATATTAGTGGCAAAAAGTGGAGGACATCAACTAAACCACTTTTCCCCCATTTATAAAATAGTTGATTAATATCGTCATCAATATTGACATTTTAATCAACAGTATAGAGTCATTCTGAATGACTTTTGTGGCACCTCTGATTTACATCCGATTGACTCACACGAGATGTACACTGCAACAGACATGTTGAATGGCGGTGGAATAGGCGATATCTACACATCCATTGCGGTGAAGCGGAGCGATGATGATACCATTGCAGTAATAGGTACACAGAGTGGACATTTACTGAAGGTATATATTGCAATCAAATTTACTATCAAACTTTCTTTTTGTTTCCGGGCGGTACCCAAATTATTTTTTGACGGGGTATGCCGCTGGAGGTTTGAAATCCTGTTTAAAAAAATAGCTGAGTTGACTGGTTTTTTGTTTAAGATTTTTCATGATTTTGGACCTATGTTTAGGGTTTTACAGCACAAATCATATCCAATGCTTAGAAAATGTCCCCCATAAAATTGACCCATTTGGGCGCCACATACCTGTTTAACTTATATACATGAGCCCCCCTGGCTTTGATTATAGGTAAGAATCATACCCTATTCTTGGTAGGTTTACATACAGTTTAATCAAAATGATATTATAAGGTACATCTTGCCTGCTTTTGAAAAAAAAAAAAATATCTGACAGAATATTACACAAGCTTTCCAATGACACCAAATTATTTTGAAAATTGAAGTAATAATATTTTGAAAATATGCAGACAAGTTGGTAGAATGTTTGCATTTTGGGTTAAGTATGCACACCATCATTACAGCATATTATAATATATATTGCATTCCCAAATCCTAGTGTATTTTTTAAGACAAAATGAAAGTTCATGATTATTATACCCTCATTAGCAAGTAACCTTAATTATGAGGCGTAAGTGTCATTCTGTATAAGGTTTGATTTTCAACACTTTTTAAACAGCTTTGACTTGCATTATTCATTGTTTATCAGAATCAAATTAATATTATGGGTGTTTTTTTTAGTTTCTTCTAGAACCTTCAGTGGAAGCACACTCAGGCATTCCATTCAAGAATCTTTTACTGGATGGGCCTGTACTTCAAGATATGACCTTTGACCCCACCGAGGATCATGTTTATGCAATGACCCCAGACACAGTAAGTGAATCTCACTTGGTATAAATCTACTTTGTCCATATAATAGCCACGTGTTCTATATACTCCTTTATCTAAATCCAATTTGTCAACAAGATGTGTGATAATCGTTTGGTCTATTAAGCCGGTTTGTCTAAAACCCATATGTTCTAACAACCATTTCATCTACTTCTTATTATTTCTAAACAGTATGTCAACCGAAATCCATATTGTCTCAAACCATGTGGATGTGGTCTTGATAAGCATTGGTCTAATAACCATATGGTCTAATGGTCATTTGGTCTAATGACCATTGGGTATAATGGTTAGTTGGTCTAATAATCATTGGGTCTAATGGTTATTTGGTCTAATAACCATTGGGTCTAATGGTTATTTGTTCTAATAACCATGGGGTCTAATGGTCATTTGGTCTAATAACCATTGGGTCTAATGGTCATTTGGTCTAATAACCATTTGGTCTAATGGTCATTTGGTCTAATAACCATTGCATCCACTGGTCATTTGGTCTAATATTTATAACCATTTGGTCTAATGTTAATTTGGTCTAATGGTAATTTGGTCTAATAACTATTTGGTCTAAATAACCATTTGGTCTAATAACCATTTGGTCTAATAACCATTGGATCTGATGGTCATTTGGTCTAATAACCATTTGGTCTAATGGTCATTTGATATAATAGCCATTCGGTGTTTTATCCATTTGTTTAATATCCACATTATCTTACATCCATTTCATTGAAAATCCTATGTTACTATATTTTGATAATGTTGCAAACCTGTCGCAATTTTCTCAACAGATTTACAAGTTTGCCATTTCTACCTGTGATCACTACATAGAATGCTCAGCTTGCATACTGACCCATGACCCTGCTGGGTGTGGATGGTGCGGTTCAGGTTGCGCTTTGAGAGATGAGTGTCTGGAAGAGGGCGGTAGTTTTGTGGATGAATTTTGCCCGCCTGTTATCTATAAGGTAATTCCTACAAATTTCTCTGCAGTGGTTATGTATTAGGACCAAGTTTGTTACAAGCATATTTCACCTTAACAAAGTTTAAAAATGTGCATACTAAATACTTATACCATTCTGTTTCATTGACCCACTTGAATGCCTGAAAATAAATTGTTTGGTTATATTCAACACCTCTTTCATGAAGTGGAGCTGACAGGTAAATGTTTTTTTAATTAAAAAACAATTATCATTGATGGTCAAGGGATTTGAAATAATTCACCAAAACGGCTTGGTAGGTACAGGTATTTGGTCAATATGTAGATTTAAAACTCTGTTCACTTGGAAAACATACAAAATGATTCAGTTGATTTTAATCATTGTTTCATTTTCAGGTGAGCCCGCCATCAGCACCTTTAAACAGCCCGGTGGATGTGACATTGATTGGTGATAATCTAGGGACAGGTCTGGGACAAGGTATTCATGAATTCACTGTTGCAGGGAAACCATGTATCATACAACCTGCAAGCAGTGATAACAAAAGGTAGGACATTCTATAACTCATACCTATTTTAATAATGCTGTTGTCCCGAAAAGTGATTATAATAAGTTTTCAATGACTGATAAGGTAAATCATCATTTATAAATTATTTGATCATTAATTTTTATGAGAGGTTTGCTATCTACAAATCATAATAAATGGATGATTGTGCTCATTTTATTGTTTATACGCTCCACAAACACTCAACAAAGACCACAGGGTCTTATAACTGTACTGTCTTGTATCATTATACTGTCATATTATGATACAATGTTTTAATATACGTTCTGATCTTGGAGTAGGTTACATCATACACTCTGAAGGAAGATTTAAACCAATTTAAGTTTTACTTCATTCACCTAACTCTGTGCAGTGACATCAGAGTGTATTTTGGTGATCAACGCTGCATTTATGTGGTGTAAGTTCTGGGATTTGTCTATGATTGCATAGGTGGATACTTACGCCATTGAATTAAAATCGTGCTCACGATAATGAAGAGTGTGATCATTGGAGTTCGCTATGATGTTGCTTCATAGTTATAGTGAGTTCCAAATTGGCAAACCTCATTACAGCAGCAATCTAATACAGAAGAGCGTGGGAGTGCATACGCTCGCATAACGCAACAAGGCGCACAGTGCATCATGATCAGATATAAGACATGTGTGTATGCTTAAATTGAGCGTGTATGCATGAATTACTTTTGCGGGCGGAGATAAAAACCTCATATTTCTCGCTAATTTAGAACTGATTAAACTATAGATGAATGAAGCATATTTTACCAAGACAACCTATCCACCTTTCTCATTCTAATTGTGTAATATAGCACCTGACTTGGTTTCACTTCTCATTATTGTGTTGTTTTGATTTCCAATTTATTCCCAGGAGTTAGTTTTGAAATAATGGTGAGTTGTTTATGTAATGATATGGTGTGTATGCTGTAAGTGCATGTGTGTAATATATTACGTTCAATGTGTTGATATTCAATATATTATTTTCGATTCGAACCAAATTTGCAAAAGTATTATTATATTAAATTGTCAACATGTCCCAAAAATATTTGTAAATATTAGCAACATCTGAGTACCTTTGTGTTACATTTGGACACTAATTGAGGTTTCGTATTTACTGATTGGCAAACTTTAAGAAAACTTTAAAAACTAAAATATAGTTCTCTCAGATCAAAATCGATAAGCCTTGTTACAGCAACGAATTAATACAGAAGAATGAGGGCGCGCATTACGCAACCGGGCACCCCGTGCATCATATGTGCGACACATAGTCCTGGCCCTGGCTAGAACCTGGTCTACACCGAATCCCACAGAGAGTTTGACTCTTGATTTGACTCGAGGGACCCTTTACCTTCAAGAATCACGGAGGTGCTTAATTCAAACCGGCTGCAAATTTGAAAAAACAAAATCTCAATTTTGAGCAATTCACCATAGAGGTATTTTATGAAGCTCTGGTGGAATGGGCCATAGAAAATACCTTTGCATTCCATCTATATCATTTTACTGTTTATTCTACAATTTTCTGAGATTTGAAATATTTGCCTTACAAGCTACAACAACTTGTTAACCAGTCAAATTAAGCGAAAGCAAAAGTGCCTGGGTTGCGCTTGCATTACTCTAATATTATAAACTCAATAACATTTGATGTGCGTAATTGTTGTAAATTGTGCAAAGGTAAATATTAAGTTGGCCTTTGCTTCATTTAAATTATGAGCTTTTGTTTAAACAAATAGGATGCAGAAAAGGAAACCATGTTTAATTTATCAGGAACTCTTCTTTGTTATGGTGGTTTTTTCTTCCTGTATAAGTTTAGTTATATGTTTGTTTTAGACTAATGTTTTCTGTTTCTTTGTTGCCTTTGGCACGTTGTTTGACATATTCCATACACAGGGTATTTCCCATCTTGAGCAATATCATCATGCGTCACTTTCATAATGACCCACTGGTTTCTGTCACCAGCAGTAGCGTAGCCAGGGGGTGAAAGGCCCCCCCCCCCCCTGAAAAAATTTGACCGGGAAAATCGGGACGGTAGCCTAAAATCGGAAAGGCAAAAGAAGGGAAAGAAAGGATGAAGAGGAGACAAAAAGGGAAAGAAAGGGAAAAGGGAAAGGAAAGGGACATAAAGGAGAAAGGAAGATCGGCAAATTGCAGTTTTTCACGCCGGTATGGGGATAATTTATATCTACAATCCTGATGAACTTATTCAAAGGAAAAAAAACATTGTAATTTTTACTGTTGGGATTTCTTTTTCATATATGTGACGTGATCGAGCGAAATGAGTCATATGTTGGCAGTTTTCAATTTTGATATTTGTCCATCAATTATAAGCAGATGAAAAAGGCTACAATATGGTCCAAACCCCCATTAAAATTGAACTTTTAGTCTTTAAGTTACAAACAATTTACCAGCTGAGAAAACAATGTAAAACATAAGAATTTGTCACTTCTTTTTACCTATAACTCAAAATCAATATTCCCGACGAACGACTCATTCCGCTTGATTGAGTCACATATGTGGCCAAGCTACGAGTCACATATGTGGCCAAGCTATGCCTATATGTACCATGTATTATAGAAAGGGGAAGTAGTCACGTCAGCTGTTAATTATTTCAACACATGTTTGGGGCTGGGTTTTTTATTTTTGGTATTTTTTTGTCTTTTTGGGGAAATCCTGTTGGCACTGTAGGGATACTAAGCAAGCTGGACTGTGCAAGAAAACTTCTTTGGGATTTTCCACCGCAATATCAGGGACATGCATGTAACTTACCATGCCATTTAAAGCATATTTGATAGTTTTTGTTGCATTTTGTGGCATCCTGCTGAATTTGTGTTGCACTTTCATTACCCCATCCTTTTCAACATTCCCCTACTGTCAGAGGGTCCATGCAGAGATGCTGTGCAGTACTACTCAAATATCCTAAATTGGTGAAACATTTCTGAAAATATGTGTAAATTGCAAAGGCAATAAAGGGCCTGAAAATAAAGGAAACTGCATACATCTTGACCAACAAAATTTCCTGAAATCAAGAAATGTCCTATGTCCTTAAAACTACCATCTCTGGGATTTGCTACATATTTAAGTTATCAAAGGGTTTGCACTCCATCCATATGATGTTGATATCTTTTTAGCAGGTCTTTTTTAATTTCTATTACACAAGATGTTTTTAGGTGGATTTTGCCACTAGGTTTGTATAATTGCACAATTTAAGAGTTGAGAATCAGTTGTTTGAATTGAACTATTCAAGGGTCCTTTCAGTTATGTAAAAGTTTTTTATTTCTATTTCACAAGATTTTTTTAGAGGTGGATTTTGCCACTAGGTTTGTATATTTGCACAATTTAAGAGTTGGGAATCAGTTGTTTGAATTTAACTATTCAAGGGTTCATTCAGTGTTGTAAAAGTTTTACAACATTTAATCATCTCAAATTTCGACCGGACCTGTAGAACAGGGTTTCCCCTTGTTTACCTCACATAATATTCAATTGCGCTATACTCTCTTTGTATACCTGGGGGTGAGCTGGTGTACATATACATGTCCTCCCACATTATTAAAGACAAACATTGGTCACATCATTGATCACTGGAGCACTCTGTTCTGATATCACTGTACAGAGGCGAATGAAGAGAGTTTTGCATCATCTGCTTCTTTCACCCATAACACACTATTTGCGCACGGAATAAAGTTGTGCGCTTTTTCCTTTTGGGGGGTAATAAAGTAGACACTGCTGAGATTTTAATGAAAAGTGATACATTTTTACCTACCAAAATGTCGGTGAAACATCCGCCCTTCATGTTTACTCCACCAGGCAGTTAAAACAGAAACCGATAGATACATTTCCTGTATATAGTGAAGTAAAAACCAATAACGATAACATCAAACTATCATGTTCCCGATCTCCATCCCCTGCTGTGGTTTCCATTCCATGAAATTGAGTTGTTACGCAAGGAGTGGGTAACTTAGGTTTAAAAATGAACCTATAGGGTCAGTCAGGTGGATTTATTTTCTTTTCAAGTTTCAAATACCGGGTGATAAGTTTCCAAAATGGTATATGAATCAGATGCCAAGCATATTTACTAGTCTTACACTTGATTAACCCTCCCTAACAACCTGGTTGGATGCATTTTATTCAAACTACTTAAACAACTTAGCAATTGAGAAATGGTGGGACAAAAGAAACTTTCACTTGGCCATGTTGGGAATTGAACTTGGGACTGCGTGGCAGGCGAATGATGTGACCGAAGCACCAGCGAGACTGGCTTGAAATTTGGGGTTTTTTCTCGTCATTTATACCCTGCATAGTTTAAGCAATGAGATATCCAGGAATATGGGCTCACAGTACCATGCTAGCATGATTTTTTGATTTGATATATAGCAGGGTTAGGGTTAATGTTCTAAAATTGAAAAATTGAGGTAGTTATTCTAATATACAAGAAAAGTTAAAACAAAAGAATTTTTTTTGTTGCAATTTTGAAAATTAGGGAAGGATGGTAATGTGAACTTATACACATAGTGCCATACTACCAGTAGGGGTTGGTCAAATGCTATTATTGCCCCTGTAATTGACTTATTATTTTCTGTCCATATTTAGTTCCAATGTCATTTAGCCTCTCAAAACAAAGCATATTCACATGTTCACCTGTACGTTTTCTTCTAGGATTGTGTGTACAGTGAATCCAGTTTCAACACCTGTCAATGGTCCTGTAGTAGCTCATGTTGAAGCCTCAAGTTTTGACCCAATCTATGAAGTGAATGGTACCTATTCAGACTTCACTTTCTCATTTGTGGTAAGTACTGCAACATGTAATACTGAAAAAGTGGAAATTTCTGCGCTACATATATTTTTGCGCTCAAATGAGCTACTGTGAAAATAATAACACATGAATGTATTGTATTTCTTTTGCATATAGGTCCATGTGATGAAGCTACAAATCTCAAATTTAAAAATATGCAAATAAGTTAAAAATCTGCAAAGCGCAAAAATTACCACTTTTACAGTGAAGGACCAGGGGGTGTCACATAAAGGGTTCAAATAAAGTAAGTCCCCCCTAAATTAAGATCACAATTTTTTGCCTAACTCTACACACAATTGAAACACTTATGAAAAGGAAAAACACTTGGCTACCAAATAGCAAGTTTCCCCTTTCAATATCATCAATACTTTTCCCAAAAATAGTCACATTTCCCCATGATGTTTTCAGAAAAAGTTGCACTTTTCAAGTTCCTATTCAATTTTCTTTGCATAACTTCACACACAATTGGAGAGATTGAAACACATACGAAAAGGGAAATGCTTGGCTACCCACACAAAGTTTCCCATTTCAATCCCATGTTTACTTTTCCCCAAACAGTCACATTGCCCCAAAATGATGTTTTCCAAAAAGCAATGATACAGGGAAGTTATTGACGTGAATGGTGGACACTATTGGCATGGGAAAAAAATCGTTTTATTTTTTATTTCAAATAAGGACTAGCTAAAGAAAGAAAAGACATTCTTTTAATTGAAAATAAAGACAATTGAAATGAATTTTAAAAAGCAGTGGAAACATTGTTGTAACTTTCTTGCATACCATTTTGAAAAGTGCCCTTTTTTTCTGAAAACATCAATTTGGGGAAATGTGATTGTATTGTATTGTATTGTATTGGAAAAAGTGATCATGATATTGAAAAGGGAGAACTTTCTATGGGTAGCCAGGCGTTTTCCTTTTTCATAAACGTTTCAATTTTTCAAAACGTCTAATTGTGTGTGGAGTTATGCAAACCAATTTGAAGGGGAACCCCCCTTTCAGCTTTGCTGTTGCCCAATGACCTGATAGTGATATTTTGTTTAAGATGTCACACAAGACATTTGAATGTCACCAAACGACCCCTCATTTTAGAAAAAGATTTTTAGAAAAGTAAAACATGAAAACGTTTTAACCTAAATGGTCCCATCATTTATAGACTGCTTAACCCAACGTTGTTTCCCATAATGTGTGCATAAGGTAATACATGGTCGAACACAATTGGTTTTTACAGACTAGGTGGTACATTCCGAATTCCACAAAATTTCAATATTTCTAATAAATTTACGAGATCCATTTTGACTATGTAACCTGACCATAGTTTCAGTTACCAACATCTTCAAAATCATGTGATATAGATATTAAACTTGATCACAAACAAGATAGTATTGGAAATGTATCACAATGGTTGTAGTAAACCTGGTAAAACTGTATGGAGTCTCTGTGTTTTCGATGTTGTAAAGCAAGTATTGATTGTAGTAAACGTAGCGCTCAAGTGCTGAATATAAATAGTACACGTCGAGATTAACCGAGCTGGTCCACTTGACAAAAATATGGGATAACTTCACTGAAATAAACGTGGTGGAGGGGGGGGGTAACATCGACCAATTGTTTAGAAAGATAAATTTACAATAGAAAAACACACTTCGTCAAACTTAAAATAATGAGGGCGTTATTTTCAAGTCCTGATATTTTCAGACAATGATGGTCGCCACCGAACGTTCATTTTACACAGAAAACGAGCCTAAAACTGAAGTAGATCGACTACTTTAACCCTAACCCTACCAAATACTGCAAAATACCACCGCAGATCTCCCAGCGCATGAGTGGATGGTTTTTGATTACGCAATCAACCAAGCTATGTAGTGGCTTTCCTATGTGGACCGGCGGGTTGATTTGCAGAGGTCCCCGGATCGATTCTTGGCCGGGGAGCGGCGATTTATTGGTTCATCTTGTCCCCTCACCCCGGTTTTGTTTAAAAAGCTTGGGGTGGAAATCATAATTAAATTGTATTTTTTGTCTTTATCAGAAAGAACATAGATAGTCTTTTACAAGTAATGTAGTAGGCAAAATAAGCAGTATTTTTAGCAGCATTCCAACCCTGTTTTTATGCCATTTTTCATAGAATAGTGAATAGAATTACTGTTCACAAAACAAACACTACTTAAGTGACCCATACCTTTTGATATGCGTCCAAAAGAATACTACTGTTTAGAAAACCTGTCACCCAAAGAACTTTGATTGAGTCAATTTATCAGACTCCCACCCAATGACCCTTACTTTTTGCACATCACTCTATCTCATGCACCGAATGCCTAAGGGTTAAGCATTTCAGTCTTATACTCATACCAATGGTTTCAGGCTGCAATAGACATCAAGTGAAACAACGGGGCGCATGATTGACCTCTCATGGCATGGCGTGGCAATCGTAAAATGCACTGCAGTTTGAAATGGACCAAATCTGTATGCTCAATATTCATGGAATTCCACGAAGAGGCCTCACACCTTTTTGCCATGTTTTTTACAGTCCCTTGATTTGGTCCACCATTTTTAAAGATAACGCCCATATAGAGGGGCGTGGGGACCCAGTCGAAGTCCTTAGTCCTTGTTTGCAAAATGATGTTGGCAGGTTTTTGATAGACCACTGATAGAGATTTACCCCTCTGTTTTTCTGCATTCATTTTACAGGACTCTAGCATTGAGAGTATTCAGCCTGCATTTGGTCAACTAGCTGGTGGTACAAATCTCACCATTTTAGGGGTAGGACTTAATTCTGGCAACAATCTTGCTGTGACAATTGCCGGTTTACCGTGTCATATACAAAGGTAAAGAAACTCATCACAAATATGATTTTCAGATTTCACTTATTTAAATTTGTGTATTTAAGAAAGCTGTTATTACAATTGTGAATAAAGTATTTTCCCCACATTGCTACAGGAAGTTGTAAATCCCCCCTTGTTGTCACATGATATGCCTTTTGGCCAATCATGCGACAGCTCTGGCAAGCCCGTAAATTTGACTTTGTTTGCTAGTGCATTATGGGTGCGCTTTGCTGCTTTGCAATGCATTTCTGATCTGGTGAATCACAAGCTATCTGTTATCAACGGGTCCAGAAGTCAGAAATGATTAGCCCTGCAATATGAATATCTGAGGAACTCTCGTTAAATTTATAATTTGTAATTCATCAAAAGTTAAGTTAACTGCAAGTAGTATTTTGAAGGCATCATACAATTTTTTTCATGGAACTATCTCTGAAGTTACCTAGAAATACATTTTGTTGGTCAAATTACATTTATAACCATGAAACTAAAATATCTTATAAGTTACAGAACAATACATTTCCTTATTTAATACTTCAAAATCAGATTTTGAAATAAGTTGTCCTGGTACCAGGACAGTTAATTTTCTGAGTGGTTTTTTTTTCATTCGTAAATAGAATTCCATGGTTTTACACCGTGTTAACGCTGTTTACAGTGTTTCCGGTTACGACCGCAATACACAAGTGTACACCCTTACTGAATGCTTTATTTAAATTGGAAGCAGATTACCATTATGATTTAGTAAAGTTCTGTGATGGGTTTTACAGACAATACAGTCAAAGTAGATTTATGAGTCCAGGCAATGTCTTTCCTGATAAAAGCATACTTCCTTATAAGAGAGAAAAAAATATGTATCAACATTTGAAGATTATCACATAATATTGCTTTAAGTAGTTTTATCAACATCGATTATTGATTAAATTGTCCAAGAAAATGTCTAAATGAGAAATAACTGAGACCCAATATTTACTGAAGTATGTTCAGATCCGATGTTTATCAGTAACGATATATTGATATTGTATGATACATTTTCTATTTTTCTACTTTATCAGATCAAATAGCACGGCTTTGATATGCACAACAACAGCAAGTTCAAAAGTAGCTAGTGGACAAGTGACGTTAAGTATCGATGGAAAGACATACGTCAGTCAACAAGACTTCACCTATATGAAACCCCCATCTGTTAAAGGTTTCTCTCCTAGTAGCAGCATTTTGAGGTGAGCCTGAGACTATCATCATTTTGTTGCATGTACCTCATGGCCTTTCTAAGTAATTTTGTCATCTCAATAATGTGTTCAAGCCTTTTCACACAGACCAAGACCATAGATCATCAATTTGTAGGCTCAAAAACAGCTGATGTTGATGACTTATCATTTAATATAGATCACCCTTCTGTGTCATTGGCGACGGATTAGAGGGCCCCCAATAAAATCATGACCCCCACTGAATTTCCCTCTGTCCCCCTAAATTCTGATGTTTCCTCCGCCACTGCTCTGTGTCAATGCAATGACTGATAATCAATGATCAAAATCAATAACCAAATTCGTGCAGGTGTTTGAGATAGCTGAATTGTGACTCCTCTATAGTCTATAGTTTAATCTGTTCCAAATTGGCAAGTAATATTTGTTTTTTATCTCTCTGCAAAAGTAATCTACATACTCGCGCAATTATAGCCACACGCATGCCGTTTTGGCCACATGCACGTTTGCATATGGTCACACAGACTATAGATACATAGTGTGCTTATTGTCTGGCATTTGAGCCCGCGTCCTTTTGTATTCATTTGCTGTTGAGCTGATTAAACTATAGCAACGATTGATCCACCAAAGATCTATTGTCAACTTTGCGTGAAAAGGCTTATTGTATATTTGCTGCAGAACTGGAATTACTCACACAGATTTCAACCTCAGGTTACATTGCCTGTGGTTTTCTAACTTCAGATCAACAATGGAATCACAATTATAGTTGGTAATAAGTTTGCTAAGGGTAGAGGTGAAGGTTGACTTTATTACTAACAAAAGTTGAAATAAACCAGGCTAGCTAAGCTAAGCGATATATTGGTGTAGAATCCAATTGACGCGTCAGAAAGGTCCATTTTATCGGTACAAATTATGCTCATGTTAATAAACTCGCCAATGGAATCAGGATTATAGTAAGGGTAATAAGTTAGCTAAGGGTATGAGGTGAAGGTTGAGTTATTACTAACAAAAGTTGAAATAAACCAGGCAAGCTAAGCTAAGCGATATATTGATCACATTTGATTACCAGATGGCAGATGGTTATTGGGGCACTTGCAAGTGTGAACATTTCTCCTCTGGTCAGCTTATTTAATTTCAGCCTATTTAGGGTTGTTTTTGTTTATTTCACACTGTTTTCCAGCCTCTCCTACATTTATTTGTACACCAATGATTCACATGTCTGGCCCCAAGATACTGTATTCATGTAGAACTTCAGTATCCAATTGGCGCGTCAGAATGGTACATTGCATGGGTACAAATTACGCTCATGTTAATAAACTCGACAATGAAATCAGGATTAAAGTCAGGGTAATAAGTTTGCTATAGGTAAGAGGTAAATGTTGTGTGTATTACTTGCTAAAGTGAAATAAACCAGGCTAGCTAAGCTAAAGCAATACATTGATGTAGAATCCAATTGGCGCGTCAGAATGGTCCATTGCATATGGCAAAGTGGTCTCATTTGCTCCGTGCACGCATGTCACCGTATATTGGGTATAGGGAGATTTTCGTGTTTCTGCCCAAAAATGGTTGTTGTATTAAAACGAAATAACTTGAATTTAAGCCGGACTATACATGGTGATCTGTATATGTTTCTTATTATCATAATTTAATTTCAAAGAAATCGACTGTAATATCTCGTCGGACCGTCCGTGCAGAAGCTCAACATTTCATCCCGTTACCCCCAAATTCTGTGTTCAACCTAAGCATAGACCCCATTGAATTGCATTGCATACACATGTACACACACGCATAGGCCCGACTTCACGGCTCTCCCATTCATAAAATATTTAACCTTTGACCGTGTAGGAAGTGTCCATCCCTGCCAGATGCCTTCATTCAGATTATTTGTAAAACTTACTATGATTGGTTGGCAAGAAAAATCGGACAGAGCGAAACAAGACTATCGTTATTTTATATATCCAATCAAAATGAGCGTGACCCGAGTCGCGGGATCGATTGTGTAGAGACGGATGTTGACACGGGTAACTAAGATCGGGTTGCTCAACATAAATTTCGTTCGTGCATCAGGCTCCGGTTTTCGTCGTTTAACACCGTTTTTTGTCATTGATTTTACAATATTTTATAAGAGAACGTTGGCTTAGTATTGCCTGCGTGTACCACTTCTGGTTTGAAGTTCATATACTGCTGTATTATTGGAAATATTGAACAAAATCGGGGACAAAATATGATACATTTTTCATTTGGACCGCACCATTTTTGTGTATAGGGGATATTTTTATTGTATCATTGTTTGGTAAAGTATGTTATTTGTAAAGTTCAAGTTAAGTGGATAAAAAATGAATAAATAAAACTCAAAACCTAGATGGGCAAGATGAAAAGAATAACCAAGGTTTTTGTTGTATAGTCTGATGTGCGTGTCAATTATTGATCACCATACTGCTCCCCATACACAGAAGTGGTACAATCCAAATTTACCTATACTGGCTATCACAGTGCAGCGGGCCGTGATAGCGTCATGCATTATTCATGTTAGTAGTAACTGTGCATTGACCTGTGTGCCATGAGTGTGCACACAGCCGGTGAGCTTGTATAATAGTAAACATGTATTATAATGGACAAACAGCCAGAAACCTTTCCATATGATGGGTATAAATTACGCTCATGTTAATAAACTCGACAATGGAATCAGGATTAGAGTTAGGGTAATAAGTTTGCTATAGGTAAGAGGTAAATGTTGAGTTTATTACTTGCTTAAGTTGAAATAAAACCAGGCTAGCTAAGCTAAGCAATATATTGATGTAGAATCCAATTGGCGCGTCAGAATGGTCCATTGTATGGGTATAAATTACGCTCATGTTAATAAATTCGACAATGGAATCAGGATTAGAGTTAGGGTAATAAGTTTGCTATAGGTAAGAGGTAAATGTTGTGTGTATTACTTGCTAAAGTTGAAATAAACCAGGCTAGCTAAGCTAAAGCAATACATTGATGTAGAATCCAATTGGCGCGTCAGAATGGTCCATTGTATGGGTACAACTTACGCTCATGTAAATAAACTCGCAATGTCACTATCTCTATATACTCTTGTATCATCCAAGTTTGGAGGTGATGACATCACATAATCCTGCCATAGGTGCAGCAATGTAATGCCATCCCTAACATTCATCATTGATCATTTATATATAGTGGGTGTGGTTTAGATATCAACAGGCAATTTGATTGGTTTTGGTTGTATTCGCACTATATATTATAAGACAATGGTATATAGGTTGGGGCTGGGCTTAAAGGAGGGGTCCCGCAAGCACAACATTGTGCATTATATGTTAGAATATAACTATCGAGCCGAACTTTTGTAATTATATAGATTAAAACACCACACTTATCACAAAAACAATAAAATCCGCCATCTCTCAACATGCAATTTTTAAAACTCACGGCGATCAAAAGTCTGGTGTCGATGACGTCATAGTTATACAATGCACCAATGCACATGCGCAAATTTGAGCACCGATACCCATGACTTCATCGACACCGGGACTTTCGATCGCTGCGAATTTTAAAAATTGCATATTGAGAGATGGCAGTTTTATTCGTTTTGTGACTAGTATGATGTTTTGTTCTATATAATTACGCAATTTCGGCTCGATAGTTATTTTTCTAACAAATAATGCTCAATGTTGCGCTTGCGGGACCCTCCTTTAATTCATTTTAATAATAATACCTACAGTGCGTATGGTCAACACGTTAGCATGCCCAACACAAAGTCGCCGGCGTATGCATTGTGCGTATAACGCAGCGTTGGGGTGTGTGTGTGTGCTAAAGAATGCAATTGATTCGAAGCAGGGTGTTAGTAAACAGCTCACTGGATTCGCCGATTTTATAAAGGGAAAAATGTGTTATTGTTTGATTAAAATAAATCTAACAAAATGGGTTATTTTATGATAAAAGATAAAAATAACAAATAAACTGAATAAGAATGAGAATAAAATATAGTTCGGTGGCGGCCATACAAGAGGACACAAATATGGTGCAGCATACACATTATGAGACCATCGTATATAGCAAAAACAGCAACTAACTATATTGTATTCCCTAACACCGATCTAACTGCCATCCCGTAGGCCCATCAGAGTTTACAATGCTACGATCACTATGCGATCACTAAAATGCACACTGATGTCATCCCCTAAGGGGTCGTCCATAATTTTCGCCATTTTCAGTTACGTACAAAGCGTACGTAAGAGGGGGGAGGGGGTCGAAATATACCCCAACCGTACGTAACTTAAATGGCGATCTTGAGAGGCGGGATTTATTTTTTAAAGTACAAAATAAAATAAAATTTCGCCATTTATTGCGTACGTAACTCGAGGGGGGGAGGGGGGTAAAAAGTTACGTACGCTCTGTACGTAAGTGAAAATGGCGATAATTTTGGACGACCCCTAACTTGAGGTGACCACTAAATATAGGATCATGGCATTTTTACATCAATATCAGCATCCAATTTATTTTTTCATGTCCCTGTTAATAATTTAACATTTTTTCCCTTTATTTTCAGTGGCGGACGCCAGTTGGTTGTGAATGGAGCCCATTTGAATGTAGTTGAAGAACCCAAGATTGTTGTCACCATCCAGAAAAATGATCAAACATACAATATTGAAGAGGTAAGAGTTAACATTTGTTCTCTTGTTTGACTTAATTTAAAATTATTTTTAAATACGGGTCTAATGTTTTATCAACAAAGCCCATTAAAAAGGTGATTAATGATTTTAAAATGTTGTCAACTTTGTGAAAAATTTAAGTGATAGTTTTTGCAATTAAAATACCTAAATGGGTGTTGTTGTTGAGTTTGTCAAATGTATTTTTAGCTCCCCCATAAGGCTGTCCATAGGAGAGACCTTATAGCTCCATCCTCTGTGTGTTAGTTTGTCGGGTGGGAGGGGGATGTCAGTCTGTCAAACATTTGATATACACATTTTGGTTCTCTCTATTTCTTTTTCATTCAAAAGTCCAATGGACGACCTATATCAGACCGTGTCTGTATTTTTATCACCTGCACTGTAAATGCTTTAAATATTTTGAAAGCGTTAAAAGCTTATACTGGTGTGGTATTTCGACCTATCATTGGCAGATTTACATACACTGCAGAATTTGTTACTTGATAGTCTGTTATCGTGTTCAATCAATGTATGAGTTTTATAAAACATATATTGAATGAACTCTTGATCTTTGCAGGAAATGTTGAAAATATATCGCAGGCTCGGTCAACTGGTTTACCTTTAGACATTGTCTTCTTAGTGTCAGATGCTCATGAGCATTCAACATGTACAGTATTATCAAAATGCATATTCTAATTACTTTTCCTTCAGAGTTGTTGCCAAGCAGATTCTCCAGGTGACATCATGATGTGTGCCTCACCAAATATTGTGGCAGAAGGTCTCATGGCTTCAGCAAATGAACCAATTACAGCATCCGTATCATTCATCTTGGAAGGATGGTTTGAAACACCAATAGTGATTGGTCAAGAAATGTTGTATTATCCAGATCCAACTTTGAGTCAGTTTCCACCAGGGATGACCGTAACAGAAGGGTCACTATTAACGCTGGAGGTATGCTGTTTGTGCCTATACAATATGATGTTTTGTTTTTAGACCTGAAAGTTTTAAAAGTTGAACTTTACAAGGTGATAAATAGTAACACCCTTTGAAGGCAACAACCAACCTAATTTGCCAGTTTAGGGCAAGAACAGAAACATAAAGAATTGTTTAAAATTCAGATTTAAAATAAAACACATAGATTTTGTTGGAAAAAATGTCTTCATAAAATATCAAAAACCTGACCACCGTTAGAAACCAGTCCCCTGTAAAAAGAAATCACCCTCAAAAATAGATCTAGTTTGAATAAACCCCAGGGGGTACTCACATGTATGTAATAAGGTACACATGTATGTGCTGCTCTAATGGGTCGCTTCTTTTTTCAATTCGTTTCTAAATAGGTATGATTTGTGCTGGAAAACCCTAAATATCTGTCCCAAATCTAAAAACACACCTAAACATGGGTCCCAAATCTAGAAAAAAACCAGTCAAATGAGCCATTTTTAAGGTAAAGACATCCCTAAAAGTGAGTCTGCAGAATTTCAAACCTCCAGCGGCACCCGCCCCCCCCCCCCACACATAACGGTCGAGTTTGCATCCACATAAAAATAAATAAAATGTTGAAAAGGGTCAGGATTTCACCACCGACGTCTCTCTGAAAAAGAGGTTGTTTTTAGAAGCCATCACACTTTAGGGTTTTCATTACAGCATGAGAAAATCTTGAAAAAGCTCTGATATTTCCCTTATATATTTCAATGATTTTGCTCGTATTCTAACCCAAATTTGTCCAAATTTGTTCCCTGTAAATATGTCGTTGACAAAAAAATAATTATAGGCACCTATTTACGGATGACCTTGTACTCGTAACACTGTGTTTACGAGAACGGTGCTCATAAAAAAACCCAGGAAATATATCAAACCCTGCGAACCAAAACAAAAAAATCCCCTGTGTAGAGTTCATTGCAAAAATCCCGATGGTATGTCAAGTCAATGAAGAAGATACTGACCCCCTTGGTGCCCACCGTCAAAAAAATTAATATAAATACCGCCCTCCCCCACCGGATTAACCCCCCTCTGTATGGTTGTCCACCTGTTAAACATGTTTTAGTCTGTATGATATAAGCGAGTGTCATTGTGCAAATGTGAATTAATTTTCAGCTAGTTTCAGTTTAAATTGTTGCCATGGATAACTAAACCAGTTGACAGATCATTATTGCACAAATCTCAAGTTTCTTCCCTTTTTTCCCCTATGATATTTCCAGGGCTCTAACTTGGACTTAGCTAGCAATGCAAATGAGATCACAGTGATGATTAGAGACAAAGCATGTGTGGTGACAGAGTTGACTCAGACTAATCTTGTCTGC
This sequence comes from Ophiura sarsii, assembly GCA_035610835.1. Lineage (NCBI taxonomy): Eukaryota > Metazoa > Echinodermata > Ophiuroidea > Amphilepidida > Ophiuridae > Ophiura > Ophiura sarsii. The sequence goes on along the minus strand of CM069445.1, from coordinate 54,017,280 downwards.
AAAGTGCCATCATTAGACTCTACAAGTGACGAGGATGATATCGGCGTTCAAGTTACGGTAATATACTCATCCTTTAAAACATTTCCTCCTCTGTATTGTAATTGTCCTCCGTTATGATAGTCCATGTATAAAAATCTTAGTTTCAATAAAAACGACAAAATTACAACAAGAGACTGTGTACAGTTCAGTCAGTTTGAAATTGACCAGCCTCCTTATGGCAGCGCATTAATACAGAAGAGCGTGGATGCATACATACTAGCCGGTCGCTGGTCGCAGAACCTAGTATTTGCTAGCTCGAGGCAGTTTGATGCTACCTATGGCGACAGGCAATCGCCATAGATCACATTGAACTACTACAAATTGCTGGTAGTTGCATGTATTTCATGCTTTTTTTGGTCGCGCAGATGACAAGATGTAAAACACAGCCAGTATGCTGGATAATGGCTGTGTATAATGATTATGCTAATTTCCACGCAAAATAACATTTCCCTATTGGCTGAAATAATATGGTGTTCATTATGTCATTTAGCGACCGATTGTTCTAGTTGAATTGAAGTCAACTGGCTACGACAGGTCGTTTCTCGGGAAGTCGTTGCAGGTCGCTATCATAGGAATGTGTTTTGAATTATGATGTAAAACTCATCATAGGAGCGACCTGGATCGCGAAGCGACCTTAGTATGTTATCATCATAAGGCTCACATTGCGCAACAGGCGCATATTGATGTGTGACGCATGCATATGCTAAAATTGTGCGCACACACTTGGATTATTTTTGCCCAGGGAGAGATAAATGTCTTGAATGACCATGCATTAGCCTAAAATGACCTACTATTTTGCTTATATTCCACACACAGGTCACCGTTGGCAACCGCCAATATGAACTTGGTCTAATCCAATCTTTGCCTAGTACCATGTCACAGACAGTCATTCTGCCCGTAGCTGTGACGCTTGCCTTTCTGCTAGTAACATTAATAATTGGGTTATTGATCTGGATAGTGCTTAAAAAACGAAGGAAACCGGCAACCGTTATAGATCTAACCGACGAAGGAATGGTAGCTTATCACCGCACCATCTCTGTAACAGGTTCTCATCATTCAACGACACAATACTCAGGTGAGGCGCGAGTAGTGCCACCGATGTCCTCCAACAACAGTGAGTCAGTGATTCTATTCTCTTTCTGCATGTCTGCCTGTCTGCATGAAATAGACACAAAAAAGCTGGCTGCATGTTTCATCTGACTGCACTTACCAATAGAGCATTTAGAAATAGTATTGTTATCTTGGCATCCAAAGTCATAAGGTATAAAGTTCTCAAACATAGTAACTTACGAGGTAATAAATATGCCCATATCTTCAAAACTACTAACTCCAACATAAAAATATTAAAATATACAATTGTGCCCCCCCCCCCCCCCCCCCCCCTCACGTAAAACTTGCAATGGGAGGGAGAAAGAAGGGAAAGGGAAAGGGAAAAGGGGAAAAGAGGAAGAGGGGAACTTAAAATATAATAAAATATAACCCAGGAGAGCTTTCCTGAGTATCTCCAGGAGCTTCCCGGGGCTCACCAGGGCCTCTGGAAGCCTACGCCATGAGACGCTCCCAGAGATGCCACATTTTTATGCAAAAAAAGTAAATTTACAACCAGTAGGCATTTACAAAATAATAAATCATGTGCTAAATGTCTCTGTTTATTTTTCAAATATTGTGTTCCAAAAGGGATTCCAAACAGTTTTTAAAAACACTGAAACCCTGGGGTTTTTTTCTCACCACCCTGTTGCATTTTTGCCGGCTCTGCTACCTTCACTTGCTAACGCTTAAATTGGTCACTAAATTATTTCAGCCAACGGCGGCGGAACCGGGAGGGGGCGGCAGGGGCCATTTCGCCCACACATTTTGAGCTGGGGGCATGGCTTTTGACACATAGCTTGTCAGTCAATCTCCGCATCTAATATCTGAAATTAAATAGAAGAATTTTATTTATAATTTCATAATGCAATATTACATTATAATATTATAGTTTTAGAGCTATGAGCATATATATTACCTGGTAAGTTACTTTTTTGAACACTGTATATGTTTATATGCATATGTTTAGTCCTAGTGCGATAGTGTTGCTAAACATTTGACCTTTTTTCTCATTAACACAAACCAATTCTAGTGATTGTATATAGCATCAACCAGATTTATCAGATTCTAACCTGGAACATTTTTATTTGAATTGTAAGCTTTAATGATCTAGAAGATGTGTTTTTAAATTTTTAAAAATGAGTAAAATCATTAAAATCGAGTTAATTGCAGTAGGTCACACATAGGCCTATAAGATATCAGTAAGGCCACAAAAGAACCTAATGTTTGCTTGCCCATAGATGCTCTCCAAAGGGTAGGATCGGCCGGTCAGATTTTTTTTTAATTTTCCAAATTAGGTACCTAAATAACGGGGAAAAATAGTGTTAAATACATTTATTCATTTTCTAAGTCCAAAACAGGACTTAAGATGATCCATATGGGGTCACACGGGTGTCAATAAAGTTCATATACGTGACTTTAAAAGAAATTTTGCTTTTTTGAAGAAAACAAATTGTGAAAAAATAATCTTTTTTGGTTTTTTGTTGTTGTAAAAAATAAAGTTAAAAGTGACACGGTTGGGACTGTTTTACACGGGCGGTCAGACGAGGGCAAGCAAACGACTTTTTTGTTGTTGGCCTAAGCTTAAACATATCACATGCATGTACATGTAAATCATCCTTCAATGCAATGCAAGATATAACACTCAGTAGTCGGTATCAGATTAAGTTTGTGAAACATTTTGAGCCCTTCTTGAACATTTACCAATTGTACATATATACCTACTGACAAACTGTTAAGAACAAATGCATGTCTATAATGTTCAAAATGAGGGCCTGCTTGGAAAACAGTTAAAGTCACATGAAGCATATTACCCTCAGTAAAGAAGCATAAACAAACATGCTACCCCGAGACCAAGATTTGTGGACTTAGATAGACCAACAGAAGATGTATCAACTATGTTTCTGCTCAAGTTAATTGGTGACTTTCATTCAACACAGACATGTTGAGTTGTGTGTTTTACAATGCGTTGTAAGGAATTATATGTTTAGTTTTGTTAAACTGCTGCTTAATCTAAAGCTTAACCCTAACCCCACTGAATCTCACTAAATCTCACTGCCAGAAACTATCTTCAGGCGCGTGCTGCTGCATTGCCGCGATGACATCACCTACCGCAGACATATGTGGCCACGGAGTTTGTGGCCGCATAGCCGCTAGGGAGTTAGCTCAGTTGGTAGAGGGACAGACTTGGGTGCGGATGGTCCCGCGATCGAATCCCGGGGGGTGCTGGGTGATTTTACGGGTCAAAAAAATAGCACTTTACCCCCCTCCCCCCGATACGCACAAAAAACTAGCTTTACTGGTTAGAACTCACAATACCATATAATTGTTCAATTTTCCGGACGCAAGGTGTACCTCGCTGTAATCAGGTCTGGCTGTAATCACTTGCTGCATGTTCCTCACATTCCATTCATGTGGATTTTTGCAAAAAGGCTTTCACTTATTATATTTTGTGTACAACATTAATAATGTTCATAATAAGGATTATTTCAATCAAAAAATTAAAAAGAATCAAAGTGGAAATCCTTACATTATGTTCCCACTCCCCTAACACATTTGGACCTGTAATTTGACATTTCTTCGGTAATAAATCATCTAAGGATGTGTCTATTTCCCTACTATGTGGTCCAATTAAAAGACTGCAAAGGACATAATTATGCCCCAAGGGCATAAACTAACCTTCATAACCATGAAAGTGGACCACATAGTCAGTGGTTGACAAAATCTTAGATGTTTTATTACCAGCGAAATGTCAAAATCACAGGTCCAAAAGTGTTAAGGGAGTGGGAACATAATGTATATCAATCGTCATTACCTCAGCTTACCTCTCTCCCTCACTTCACTTCATTTAGCTCACTATGCTATTATAAGTTTGGTATAAAAATATTTGTATACTGTGAATTATTTGACCAGAGATAAAAAGCTTAAAAAAGGTATCAACACTTTTGGGACACCCACTACAAGCAATTGCCGGTATTTAGTTAATCAGCCCATTGCCTGTGGCATTTGTAAAGTCGCCTGAGAGAGTTCCCGTCCCGTCTATATTACAATAATTTACCCGACTTCGGGTCTCAGTTACTCAGGTAACTAAGAAGTCCACCATACAAATTTCTTTGTTGCGCGATTGCAAGATTTAATCATGGGAAGAAATTTAGGTTGGAAAATTATTAGCAAAGTTGAGATTAAAACACAGTAAGCATGCAATTGAAATAATGTGCCATTTTGCTCCATCTCACACATAATACCATTACTAATCCTAAATGTAGAAAGTACCTATGTGTAGTGTAGTGTAGTTAACACAACACAAATTGTGCTCCATATTTGGATATTTATCATTTATTTGACAACATTGATAAATGTTACAATGATCAATAAACGCACCAATTAACAAAAGAGGAAGAGAGCAATGTGTATGATAAGGTAGAGGGGAACCTGGTTTTATTTTATTTGAAAAATGTTAGCAAATTTTCAAACTTTTATATTTTTGTTTAAATATGACCGACATACCTTTTTTTATTATTAAGACATTTATTGAAAATGTGTATAATGTTTTTAAGAGGGAAAAGGATTGCAAATATAGAACCTTTGATTTAAAAACAAATGCCAGAATGGCCTACCTGCTAAATAGATAATAGATCAGGGTGTTTGTTTTTATAACTAGCCAGGATTCCCATATCGTTTATTAGAACATAAATCATAGCTTGGAAACATGCATGGGAGCAATATACACATGTACACGATGAGTGAACTTAACACATTGTTATTCAATGCAAATCTATTTCATATTGACTTGCTCACAGAAGGGCCGACTCAACATCTACAAAAAGATATAACATTTGTTTGACTGAAAAATACTTCAATATATACAAACCGCATACAGGGTGAGTCAAAAAGAAGTTGTATGGGAATGAATATTTGTTTAAAAATAGACCAAACAAATTTGACAAACCAATGAGACACGTATTCAAAGAGCAACTTATTCCGCTCATATGACAAAAGAAATCATTGAAATCAATCAATTACATCAGGAGCTATGCCTGTTTTAATAAAAGAACCCCTTTTTTGCTGTCCAGGGAACGCTTAATTCTCTTGATATCTACCCACTCTAAGCAAAATGTACACACGGTCATTCATATTCAAATAAGATTAAAGCCCGGGAGTTTCAAACACAGGTGGGAATGGTGTGCCTAAAATAAATAATCAGTGACTACAATAAGACTTTAACCTTCTCTTTTTGACGGATTCTATGATTTTGATTTTATCAGGAATAAAACAATTACTTCCTGATATGATAATGATGAGTTTTTAAACATATTCTTTACTTTGTTCTGTTTTACGTATCGGTGGACAGCTAAAAAAATTGGTTCTTTTAGTAAAATAGCTTTAACTCTGGATAGGAATGATCGATTTCAGTCATTCTTTTTTTCAGATGATCGGAAGAATATTCTCGTCAAAATATCGCTTTAGTTTTAGGTCAATTTTCTTTTTCTTTCTCAGGAAAAAAATAATCAAATCCGTACAACATTTTTTTGACTCACCCTGTATGTTCACACTTGACAATAGAACTTGGCTAATACGTGGTTGCATATTCAGAGTAATCTAGTGTGCATGCAACCCATACTTGTGTCCGCATCACGCGATTCCACCAGTGGTGCGCATGCACAATAACCACAGGTTGTCATTTATTGCATTATTCAACTGACGAGTTTACTCATCATGTACGTGTGTATCTATAGCAATAGCTATCTTCTGAAGGAGTAGTGACAGGTACTCCATCTTGATTAAAACAACAAAATTCTTTTTAATTTTCAGCGTATCTAAGAAACCCAAGTACCAACTCTGCCGTTACAACAGCGGCCGCGGCATTCACCTCTGATGATAGTAAACCATTACTGGAGCGGATAAGTAATGAGTTAGCGGCACAGGTTGGTGAGCTCCTCATCAATGAAAGCACTCTGAAGCTTGGAGATACCATAGGACAAGGTAAAATACATGTAGGAGGGTTTGGTTCTGGATCATATTCATAAGGGAATGAAAAGCTGGCCTAACGATGCAATAGAAAAATTAACCTCCACTTTGATCAGTCACTGTGTGTTTGTACACAATATTTAAATCAGGGCCAGAAAAAGACACATTTCTCAGAAACCTAACTTTGAGAATTTCCCCTAATGGAGAAAATGTTCCTACAATTTCTTATGTATTTCTTTATTCATACCTACATATTCCTCCAAAGCCAACAATTTCCCACCAAAATCAAAATTTCCAGGGAACCAGCTAGGTTCCTGAGTTCGCCATTTTTTCAGCCATTGATGTTCTTGAAAAGTATCAATTGTTGTGGAGGGTATATTCCAACTACTCCTCAAAAGGACACAAATGTTATTTGACTTTAGAATATGTACTAATTGATTTTGAATGTAGAGGTAAACTCAAGACGGGTACAAGTTAAATAGGCAAATTGCATTTGGATCTACTAGCACTTCCACTAGATGATTTTTTCATGAATAAAAACAACATATTCACCTCATTGTTACTGAACAAGCTATAATGTATTATGGTTTATCAATTTTTTGGAGACAGAAAATACCTTTTTAGGAAAGAAAATCAGCAAAATGTTTGCATGGTGAAGAGTGGTAAGAGTTGAAGGGGGATGAAGAAAAGGGACTTGAGAGGCTTCTGCATCAAGAATGAGAAAAGGTCTTACTATGACTTTCCTATCTTCTATTAATCAAGGTCTCAATGGTCTCAATATCTTTTTTTTTAAACTTTTTTTCTGATTCTGCCTCCCTTGGAAATTTTGCGGTTAAGTTATCGACCGAATGCGACGAACGGTTAATGACTGATAAAATTCAAAAAATGACACTTGCACTAGTTGATGTTAGGATGAAATAATTTAGTTCCAACACTTGATTTATTTTCTGGAATCATACGTATAATCAAAATCAATTTTTACATTGAAACCAATGGGGATTCAAAATATATGGCCAATTAGGATCTGTCATCTGCTATATGCAGAGCTAGATAATGCTTTTTAATAAGTTTTATCGCAAATAGGTAAAACTCAATTGATTATCCTTTTCTGATGCATTGTGGGATTTTTACCTATTTGCGATAAACCTTATGGGGAGGGGGGTGTCCAAACAACTTCAACAACTTTTCATATACAATATTTGTCTTTTTATATCCATTGTTATTACAGGTCACTTTGGTTGTGTGTACGAAGGCAGGTACATCAAAGATGGAGAAGAACTCCACGTGGCTGTCAAAAGCCTACTACATGGCGCCACCACAGAGGTGGATAATTTCCTGCGAGAGGGTATCATGATGAAAGATTTCAAGCACAAACATGTCTTACAATTGATCGGTGTGTGTATCAAAGATGATCAGATCCCATTGGTTGTATTGCCATTTATGAAATTTGGAGATTTATTGAGCCATCTCAGAAATCCACAAAATGTAAGTGGTTTATTTCTGTCACTGTTTTGTTATTCTTTGCTAATGTTGATGAAATGAGAGATGTAGGAAAACTTGTTATGTTGTTATGGATACACTGGTAATTTTTAAAGCTAAAACGATCGTTATTGTGGGCTATTGTGTAACATTATTATAACCTTAAAGTGATAGGCTGTAGTTTGGTTAGGTCATGGAAGACCGTTATGCAACATTGGAACAAGTTTATTTTAGAACGTCTTAAAACGTTCAGACCTAATGTTGCACAAACATTTTCATCACCTAAGGCTTGAACAACATTTTAGGAACATTACTAACGTTGTCATGAACATTTTTAAAACATTGGGGTACATCCACAAAATATTGTATTTTATAACGTTTCATAGAATTGTTAAAGCAGGGTTAAGACTTCCATTTCATTGTCATGCCATACAGCAAAATTGTTCACTTGATTTGTTGGGTGTGGCTGTTTACCCAAGTCTTTTCTTATATTGTTTTTCTTAATTCCATTTCATACAGTCGCCATGCTTGTATTGTATTAGCAATTTGTAGTAGTTTAGTGTGAGCCTTTGTTTGAGTCTAGTCCCATTTGGACCAAGCATGTGTCTGCACAGATCGAACTGGTAAACAATCTATTATTTCTATCGGGTATTTTTCATCTTTTCTGCCTTCTTTTTATTCTAAAGGATTTAACAGCCCGTCAGCTGCTGGTATTCAGCCGTGACATTGCAGACGGCATGGCCTACTTGGCAGATCTCAAATTTGTCCACAGAGATCTCGCTGCTCGTAACTGCATGTTGGATGCCGAGTCCTGTGTGAAAGTCGCCGACTTTGGTCTGTCCCGCGACCTCTATGAACGCGACTACTACAGTGCCAAGGACAAGACGGCGAAATTACCTGTGAAGTGGATGGCACAAGAAAGTTTGGAGAGAAATATCTACAATACAAAGACAGATGTGGTAGGTTGATGAAGGCATAGATTGAATATTGAAGATATTAAGAATGATTGTAAGATATCCCCTGGGAGGAGGGAGGGGGGCAATTGAGGAATGGCGTTGTTCATACTCTCATCGTTGGGTATCCGCCGACGTCGGCCAATGCGCAACAACATGAGTATGAAGGCATCTTTAGATACACATGTGAGTCCAAGTTTTTTCAATACCTGAAAAAAGGCATAGAGTATTGTCTGTTCTCACTAATTGTCTGTATATACTACCTGAACAAAAAAACAACTAAGTATTGCTAGAGTAATGTTATCATTCAACCAGTTTTAAATATGAGAAAACACATTTCATTGGGCTCAGGGGGAGCTGGAAGGGGAGGTTTTGGAGGGGGAAATGTATGTTTGCAAGGTATTCAGGATGTGATGCTTTATTGGGTAGGTTTTTGACATTTTGACAAGAACCCGCTAGATAAGGCACAAAAAAAAGTTGACTTGCCCAGGGCCAGAGTCTGGGTCGGACAGTCTGATTTTTTTTTTTTTAAATTTAATAATGAGGATACTACACAAAAACAGGTTTTAAAGATTGTTTGTTGATTTATTTATTTTTTATTTTTGTTGATTTTTTTTATGTTTAAACAAGCAGATACCACTCAAAAACACGTTTTCATCTTTCTTTATTGTTACGTGCTTCTTTCAAAAAAAAATCTTTTTTTTTGCTTTCTTTTTTTTACTTTGAAAAAAAAAAAATAGCGACCCTAGATTTCCGAAAATTTGGGTCGGTCGGAAAGGGCAACTCTTTTTTTTGTGGCCTAAGCCTATGCATGACAACATTTTCTTTAGACAATCATCGGAGGTGTGCCCGCTTCCGTCAAATCAGCTGTTTTCTAAAGTAGAAAGGGAAAAAATGGATCGGTCAGGCCTGTAGAACAGGATTTTGTCCCCGTTGCCTAATTACAATCCTTCTTTATATTTCAGTGGGCATTTGGGGTATTGATGTGGGAGTTGATGACCAGGGGTATCACTCCTTATCCTTCAGTGGATAACTATGACCTAGCAATATTTCTACAGCGTGGACGTCGTCTACATCAACCACCACTCTGTCCAGACAATGTGTAAGTATTTATAGAAGCAAATAACATGAATCCAAAATACAACTTTTATTTTAAGTGGTGAAAAGATTCATCAGGTTTGTTGAAATTGATAGAAAGTAACAATACGCTTGGCGAAACCAATAAATCCATATGTGACAGGATCAAGTGAAATGAATCACATGTGAGCAGTTTTCAATGTTGATATTTGTCCATCATAAGCAGGTAAAACATTCTAGTTATTAAGTTACAAACAATTTACCAACTGAGAAAACAAACTAAAACTTGACAAATTTGTCCCTTCTTTTCACCTATAACTCAAAATCAATATTCTTATTTTTGCAGAAGAAAAAACAAAGCAAAAAACAAACAAACAAATAAAAAAACATTATTTTATTTTATTTGGTGTTCCTCATCAAAAAGGAAATACAGTACACAGCAAATCTGATGATCGCAAATGGTCTCATGATGTTTTGTGATTTATTTGACTCTGTGAGATCAAATTTAGTAATTTATAGAATATATACAGTTCAAAATTCAAAATAAAAAAATCCTGGCTGCCCTACCCTAATTTCAATAGCCTGTTACGCCAATACAAAAAGAAAATAGTTGGCCTGGACCACGTTTGATTTGTTGTCTCACGCTCAAAACAAATGAAGGCATAGAATCTAACAATGTGTATGAAGATATTTAAAATCAAAAACCATCTTGCTTATAGATTATTTATTGATACATGTATGGTTTGTTTTATCAGATATGAAATCATGAGCAGCTGCTGGTTAGTGAGCCCGGTAGACAGACCATCATTTAGTCAACTGACCCGGCAACTTGATGAAATCCTGACAAATGCCGATCGCGATACGACAACAAATTTTGACGATATCTATATCAATCTGCCACGTGGTCTGACACATTTATAGCAAGTTGTGGATCAAGCTTATAGCATCTAGATTCCACTATGTCTGCACCAGTCTATCCAAATGGCCTGAAACATTAGCAATTACAAGTTCAAGTTGTAGACGCTGCCAAGTACAGGGTACCCAAAAAGCAACGTGTTCCAGGATTGTTCAAATGACTGTGTATATCAGGCATGAGCATTTCCAGGTTTAAACCTGAATTTAGTTGTTGTTGTTTTGTCCGAATTGTTGCACTTTCTTTTAATTTCAGCCCGTTTTAGGGCTATATTTAGCCCATTTTCATGCACTTTTTTCAGGGTCATAGTTTTCAGGTGTGTTTTTTCTTCAATTATGTTCATTCTCATGCCTGGTATACTGTGTATAGAAGTTTGGAAGTGACATCACTGTCACTGCCTGGTATACTCTGTATAGATGTTTGGAACTGATGTCACTGTACCAAGGCTGATATGCTTCTTTAGTATAAAAGGTTCATATGAGACCTGTCACCACAAAATGAGCGTTAAGGGGGGGGGGGGGGGGGGGGGGGTGTGGACTCTCAGGTACAGCCTCCGTAAAACTGCCATAACTTCTTCAATATTCATTTAATCTTTATAAACGTATACAGTTTTTGGCAGAAAAGGGTTCAATAAATCCAACCATGATAATGAAATTGACCATTTTGGAAAAAAATTATAAAAAACACCTTTTTTGACCCATTTTAGGTTTGGAAAAGATAACTCAAAATATATTTTGTTAAATTTTGTCATACTAGTTTTATGATAATCCTGATAACATTCCCCAGGAGCGGTTTTTTTTTTTTAATATCTTATTTATTTATTTTTGAGTAACAGACCAATAGGTGCCAAAAAATGTGATTTTTTTACCGCCAAAATCATGAAAATCACCATTTTTGGGAAAAAATAACATTTTTAAAATTAAAAATAAGATATTAAAATAAAAAAAACGCTCCTGGGGAATGTTATCAGGATTATCATAAAACTAGTATGACAAAATTTAACAAAATATATTTTGAGTTATCTTTTCCAAACCTAAAATGGGTCAAAAAACATGTTTTTTATAATTTTTTCCTAAATGGTCAATTTCATTATCATGGTTGGATTCATTGAACCCTTTTCTGCAAAAAACTGTATACATTTATAAAGATTAAATGAATATTGAAAAAGTTACGGCAGTTTTACGGAGGCTGTACCTGAGAGTCCACAGCCCCCTTAAGTCGCTAGTGTGCATTAGGAGATATGGTCTAATAAACATGCCAAAAATCAATAGAAAACAAAGGCATTTTGCAACTTCAATTTGAATTTTGACAGGGAAAACATTGAGCAATTATGACATGTTACATATCATTTTAAAGCTTGTTTTCTGAGCATTTTGAATCTGGACAAACCTGAAAACTAAATTTTCCGACTTAACTCTCATTTTGTGATGACAGGTCTCATATGCCATGTATTTGTACTTTTTATATGAGAATAATGCACATATCAATATGTTGAATGACTCCATTTAGACAGAGAATGGGGCATTATTATTATTTATACTTAACATCCTTATATTTTGGATATTTTCTATTTCTTCACCCAAGAAGCTGATGACTGTTAGAGGTTGTACATTGTATTTTATCAACTAATATTTGATATTTTTTATAAATATACATAGCAGTATATAAGTTTAACAGACTTGTACATTGTATTTTATCAACTAATATTTGATATTTTTTATAAATATACATAGCAGTATATAAGTTTAATAGACTATATCACTTTACATTTAGAATATAGACGAAATTGCTTGACATAATTGTTTCAGTGTCTAAAAGGCTGAGAAAAAAAATCAAAAACGTTCAACAGCTTTTACAAAATGTATGGAAATAATGCACTAGCGTATATAAAACAAACATTCCCAACAATATTTTAAAACTACACATTTATACGGTATTTATACCTCAAAGACTGACAAAATAACAAACATTCCTTAAGTTTGTATATTATTGGTTGAAGCTTTAAATGTTGAAAATGATTCTTTTAAATAAAGACAAATAAGAATGTGTAAATGATTGGTTATTTAATTTATGTCATTTAAATAATAAATCAGATCAATTAGTAAGTAATAGCTGTATGATAATGAATGAAAAAAATGGGATTGATTGATTGATTGATTGTTTAATTGATTGACTGATTGATTGATTGATCAGCTGGTTGATTGATCAGTTGTTTGGAATTATTGGTATAGATAATAATATATGATCTAGTTTGTAAATATTTTTGCAAAGTAAATAGCAATATATGTAGATTATAATAAATCCTCAAATCCTTTAGAATTCTTTATCAATCGCCAATTTTTCGGATATTTTGTGATATATTCATATTGGGTTTCATATCAATGAAAAGCTGATGTGTTCCCAACGATACGTCATTCGTAGCAATCACTTGTTTCAGTGCTTAGCCACCTGCTTGAGAATGTTGGGAGGTCTCATTCAAAATGTGCCAAATGCACCACTATTTTGTGCTCAAAAGAACAACTCTGTCGCTGTTCAATGAAGTGTTACATGGACAACATGGCACATTTAGATTGAGACTTCCCCGTATTCTCAAGCAGGTGGCTAAGCACCGAGACAAGTGCTTGCTACCAATTCTGTATCATTGTAGAGATGAACACATCAGCTTTCTATTTATGTGCGACACACTATAAACATATAACAAATTATATGAAAGATAGACAATTGAAAAAAATCCCTATTCTTTTTTTGAGGGGTTTAATTACAGCTCTTTGGAAAATAATGTGTCGTAAATATTGCATATATCAGTATTGAATAATATAAAGGGAATATATATATTGTAAAATCTGCCAACCCTGTAATTAGGCTGCAATATATTCTTGCCAAAATGTGAAATAATTATAGATATATATTTTATTATAGATGTGAATATTATGCAGAAAAATATAAATATATTTAGCTACCTTTATCATACAGTAATTTTAATTAAAATGTGTTGAATGAGAGGAGAAAAGTGTTAAAATTTTAAAAGTATATAAATCATATAAACATATGTAATAGATTTCTAGATTTGTAAAACATTATTTACACTCACTCACAAAATGAATGTTAAATGTGTTTATCAATTTTAACAATCCTATGACAAGGATTTTTTAGAATGTTATTTAAAATATTGCCTTGGGGTAGAACATTAATATATGTGGCCATTGTATTATATGCAGAAAATTTTGCCTAATGGGTCAGATCGAAAAAATTAACTTTTTCGATACCATTTGATAGGACTGTATGCGCTTCCATTTACGCGCACTGTAGTGATTTGTAGGTATAAGGAAGGTTAGGGTTAACAGAACATGATGAAAAGTGTGTATTAATAGCTTGAGTAAATAGTCTGCATTATATTTTATACAGATAGTTTTATTTTAAAAACTTGTTAAACATGTATTTGTATTACCGGTAGTAAGCAAGTACTGTTCATAGCACTAAGCATATTATCTATAGTAGGAAAATAATTACTAAATGCATATATCAACCAATTTTATTGAAAGCAAAACTATGATAATCAACTGACAACTTTCAACTGTATATCCTCAACCCGTGATTATTTGAAATTTGCGTGTTCGCTTGGTGGTTTGTGTCAAAATTGCTGATGGAATAGCCATACAGTATACACGATATCATCATGTCATTGATACTGCCTGTCTCATCACATACTTGTGTAGTAATCCAATGTACAGGGTGTATCAGAATGAACTGTACCGTGTTTCTAAAATACATACAAAATACAAAATACAAAATGATTATTGTTTTAAATTTAAACACCTGCAATATAAAGGTGAACATGTTTCCTATATTATATGTTAATTTCATTGAGATATCTCTTTTTGTTCTCGTGTGGCAAGACATAATTGAAAATCAATGAAAAACATGTTTTCAATTTCAATCAATCCTCTCTACCACTACCCCCAACATTTCAAACAATGTAGCCCACACCACATAAGCAATATTCAAAACTCCCGCCAAAGAAAGGAAAGTTAGAACCACTCAAGCGTAACAAATCCTGGTTCATATGCAAATAATAAATAGTTATACAAGTGATGTGAAAAGTTGAGATATGGCTACCAAAAATAAACCCTGTCCTATGGACGATTGGATATCTCAGGTAGGATTAGTAATTTCACTGATTTTTTAAATTGATCATTTCGACCAAAATTGAAATCTACCATCTTTACCAGAAAGTCTGTATTTTCCATCTAAAATGTCCGATGTTTAATATTAAAAATTCTTATGAAAGCTGGGCGTTTGCGCAAGATATATGTGAAAACGGTTTGAACAAGATCAATCGAATTCATACCGTAATAAATCGGTACAGTTCATTCTGATACACCCTGTATAATTCGAAAATGACACTATTACACGAAACAGAGACGTGGAAATCTTGCCACTGTTTTGTCATAGCTATCGATTAATATGGTGATGTCCATACAGGTGATTTTTTTCATTCTAAAGCTGATTTTGAACGGCGCACTTTTCAAACAAAATAAAAATTAGTAGTGCTAACATTATGAAATTGATCTGTTTTCAAATTGTTTCTTAAAATCAATGAAATGAGATATGATTCATCATGAATTATGAATTATAATAGTGTATCGGTTTGTGATGTAGACGATTGTTTGCTAAACCTATGTAACATTGTATTGCTCATCTCAGTGGCGGCACCAGCAAAAAAGAAGGGTTTTTGTTTGGTGTTGTGGTGGTGTGTGTGGTTTTTTTTTTGGGGGGGGGAGGTGTTTGGCTTTTGTAAAATGTAAAAATTGCCTGAAATTAGCTTAATTTGTTCTGAATTAGACATTTTTAAGCTAATATTAAGTAATTTTGACATTAAAACTCAACATTTTTAATTGTTTGGAGGATAAAATGAGGTGGGGCTTGTGCTGATTGGGGGGTTAAGTGGAGGGGCAAAGGTCCAAGACTGCCCCCGCCACTGCTCATGCTTATCTTCACCCAAAACCAAAAGGAATCCCACCTGGTGTGGGGGATGTCATGGATGGAAATGGGCTAAACATATACGACCACATAGCGTTTTAGCATTTACACCAAAATCACACATATTTGTTAAAGCAGCCAGAATTTATGTTGGCACTGAGATCAGGCAAATTTACTACTTGCTGATTGGTCCATAAAAACAAATGGAGAGCGACAATGCAATACAGTTGACTTGATTTCATCTTCAGCATTTGCCACTCTTTCCTCGAAGTGTAGATTGATCGGAAAATGCTTTCCCGATGATCGAGCGTTAGTTGTGTCAAGAGCGTTGGTGTGCATGTGTGAGAGAGTGGAGAGTGGAGCGTGTAGCCCAATATCCAAGTCTCACACATAAACCTTTTGCACTTGAATTACAGTTTTCTTGAGTTCTATTGCCCCTTGAGCTTATGATCTAAGAAAGAATTATTGTTACACATTTGAGGGCCTCAAGGAAATAATTTCCCCAGCCTCCATAATCCCATGCTGCTTTGAACTGTTTCCCTATGACATGATTGGTGGGTGGTGAGTAAGATAAGAATCAGTTGATAGTTCAAGGTGTATGGAAAGGTTTGCTGTCAAACAGAGCTTGAAATTTACCCCACAAATGTGGCATATTACCAGAGATATGGTGGTTCAGAAGTCACGTAGAAATGGTGGTCTCGTGCATCAGAAGAGCAAAATCCGAGCACGTTAAAGGTCACAGACTCCTTCGTAAAGAGTAGGGGATCATCCCGGTCTGTGTACACGAAAACTCATTTCCCTAGGTTTCAGGGGCACTGTACCATTAATGTCCGAAGTAGGGCGCTGTGTACAGTATAGATGTATGTAGGGGTGTATGAACTTAGTGTATCAGCACCATTTTTGTGTGAATTGTCGTTTAAATCCAGTTGCAGTGTAGATGAGGCTAGCCTGCTATGTGTACTGTACAAACTGTAATGTAACTGTACACCCCTATGGAAGATATGGCCTTATTCCATACAGAGAGTGTATATTTCATTTGAAATTCACACTCCCTGTGGGAAAGATTAAAGAAATGTCTTGCATAGGGGGTGTATGGATTTCAAATGGAATAGCCCAATAATAAATGAATTAATATTTGGAAGTGCCAATAAAAAGTAAAATTTTCTAACATTTAGTTATTAACAGTGGTAATTATTGTTGCAAATGTAGTGTTTTGATTTATCATGCATGGGACCAGGGGAGGGGCAGGTAGCAGTTGAAATGTACATATCATGCACATAAAAGAGTATTTCTTCATAGAAGGGTGCATGTATTGTTTAGAATGTCAACAAAAACAGCAAAAATGTGGGATAAGTGTATGTTTTTGAGCATATTGAACTTGTAAATACTTAGTACGGGAATGAAATTACACAGAAAAATCTTATTCATTTATTTATTTAAAAGGGTATTTGAGGGCGACAAGAAAAACACTTGTTTTGGGACCATTCCAGTGCTACATGTTTCTACTGCAGCTGGGATATGAGCATACGTCACACTGTGACTTGAGTAGACTGCTGTGTATTACATGCTGTAGATAGCTGTAACACAACATTGCTATTACTATTAGCAATCAACATTGTTATTCACAATATACAGCACACACAATCTTTCATAACCAGTGGCGATACCATTGGGTCAAACCTCACACCCCCCCCCCCCCCCCCTCATCACGAACCATCTACCCCCCCCCCCCCCTTATTACCTTAAAGCAGTGTTTCCCCTTTCCAGGAAATTACCCAAAATTCAAAAATGTTGGTTGTTTTCGGGTAATGGTCGTGAAATTAAATAATTCCAGGTAATTTTGGGAACTCCGGGAAATTTCTAAATTAAACTCGGTGGGTTATCTTCCTAGTTGAGGCGACGTATAGAGAGGTTATTAAACAACCAAAAATACCACAGATATTGCCATTTTGAAGATTTTAGGAAATCCCATCAAATTCCAGGAAATATTGTTTTGTGGAAACACTACCCTCAAGCTATCTCTGTCCACTTCCTTCACAGGTTGATTCCATATAGATGAGGTGACCGTTGTTTACATTTAGGACGCCCTCTGTTGATTTGAGACAAAACACACCGGGCAAGAGTTCATATAGTTTACATAGGCCAGATCAGGTTTTCTAACTAGATTGTGGTGTCACAGCAAATTGTTATCAAAACTGTCTTTAAACTTGCTTAGGAATGCTATAAGCTATCGCATTTCACATAAAAATAAATGAGTTTTACAATTCATTAGAAAGAAATTTCATGTTGTCTTCATTAACTTTACTGTATATTCTGCCTGGCGGGAATCAACAGAGGGTGTCCCATTTGTAAATACTTGACGTCACCGGTCACACCATCTATAGACAACTATTATTTCATTATGCAGGCAGGTCTGAAGTGCAGGATGTTGGAATTTTCAATGGTTGTTAGATCCTTGTGTCGTATCGTCCACCGGATCGAAAATATGTCAGTGATATGTTTGGATTCACTACACAGTTAGGTGTATAGCTGTTGAATGGGATGAACAGCTATAATTCATTTGTATCTTTGTAATTTGATTTTGACACCTACAGGCTACAACTACATAGTTGTTTTAGGAGGTGAGTACATTTTGTAATATTTATTGTCAATTTTATCCATGAAATAGAATCTGGGGTGGAGGGGTGTTGGTTTGGCAGGGGTGGTCACTCTTCTCCCAAGCAGCTAAGGGCTTCCCATGCTCGTCCAAACACTACCAAAATGGACCCTTAATGTCGTAAAACACAGAACCATTTTAATACCCTAAATCATGTGTTCTCAACTAACGGCGCGCGTGCCACTTGTGGCGCATCAAGGCATCTTAAGAAAGAAAAAAATCTATCATGATATAGCCAGATGTCATAGGCCTACTAAAATCATCCACTGACTGTACGCGAGAAAAAACTTGCCCCTCCACCACACCGAGCCCTGTTTTCCTCTGAAAAATAACTTGAATTGTAAATTCTAAAAGAATGACCAACGAGAGGCGATTTAAGTCAGTTAAAAAAACCGGGCCAAAACCCAGGAGCTTCAGGGGGGCTGCCCCCTGGACCCCAAGTGGGCTTCAACATGTTAGTTACTAAAATGTGGAGCATCAGTAAATCTAGTTGAGAAAGCCTAGCTGCCCTAAATGTTATAACACTCAAACACTCACAGACTCTATGTTTATTCATAATGCCATTTTGTTTTGTTTTTTATTTTATTTACCAGGAATATTGGAAACAAATCAAGATTTAATATGTCCATGAGCTGAAAATGGATGTCCTACACCACCTGAAGATGTTATCGTTTATGTCATCATCTTATTTAACTGCCATTGTGTTCATCAACTGTTTCTTACAAATCACGCCCAATCTTGTACCCTCCCAAATCCCACGAACGGTCACACAGTTTTCCATATCGGATGGAAGTCAACTACAGCATATAGCAGTACATGAGAACACTGGAGATGTCTTTTTAGGAGCTCATAACATGGTTTATAAATTGGATGCTGATTTGAATGTTCAATCACAACAGAATTGGCTCACTGCTGGTATAGAGACCACAACATGTCCACCGGAGAACGAGAATTGCAACATGGATGACAGTACGGAAATCAACGACAATAAAGTATTGGCCATTGATTATGACAATGAGTTGTTGCTCTCGTGCGGAAGCTCACATTTCGGAACATGTGTTCTACACAGCTTGGACTCTGTATCAGATATCGAAGGACGCATCATGTCCAATATTGCAAACGATTCCATAGCGGTTGGTGAAACTGTGGTGGCGTTCTTTGGTGACTTCCAACCGGACGGTGTACGCACACCGTCTTCTCTGTACGTCGCCTCAACGTACGAAGATAACCCACCCAGCTCATCAATTATTCAGCATGCAGTAGCCACTAAAAAACTGAGCCAATCAGAAAATGGTCAATGGAAGATGAAGCTAGGATATGAGAACAATGTGTACGGACAAACATACATTGATCTTAGAAACGATGAAGTGAAGCGTGACTTTAAGATCAAGTACGTAGATGGATTTTCGATTCCAGGAGAACCAGGGTTCACTTATTACTTGACTGTACAAAAAGATGATGAAGATCAACAAGATTACAAATCAAAACTTGTGAGGATTTGCAATGAAGATAAAGGTGAGTAACATGTGAGAGGGGTGGGATGGGGTTAGAAGGATATGTGCCATCCTGCCTCTGAAGAGGGGTGGGGTGTAGAACTTGATTTTTTTTTTAATGTAGGGATTTAAGAATTCATTTTTAGGACTCGCCAAAGCAGGGTTTTATCAAAGTATGTGTTGTATGAACTCAACTGTTTGCTATTGTTAAAATTGAGTTCATTAGTTAAAGCAAGCTAAAGTATGAGTCTTAAAGAAAACTAAGGGTATGGAAAAGTGTTCTCATAGTGTTTCAAAGCTATAGAATGTCCCCCCCCCCCCCCCCCCCACCCCCACTCCTCCGGCATTAAACATGATTTATTTGCTTGGAGATATCTTCTCAAACCTATTTTAGTAAATGAATGTCTATTTCTGTGCTTTTCCCCTTTTCATGAATTTCAACTAAATATCATTTTGAATCAGGACAAAACTTATTATTAAAGTTGAACAACTGCTTTTCCCATGCATTAGTGTAACCAGGAATTTGAAGTTAGGGCCATTTTGTATTGCAGATAAAAAATGTATCATATAAAAAGATACATTTTCAACCCAAAATGATTGGATTTTTTAATATTATTTTCATTTGCTCACTTTTGCCTGTATTTGTAGCATGTGTGTGTGATTTGCAGACCAACCCCAATTTTTACTGACAGTTCATAGCCATTTTGGCTACCAACTGACTCATCTCTTCAAGTCTCGCGAGGAGGAAGCATCAGCTTTGAAACTGATCACAATTTGTTCAACTTTAACGCCCCAAATGATCATTGCATGCAACAGTAGACAGACATTTACATGCACCATACAAAATACAGAGTACTACATATTGCATGTAATGCTTCATTATAATGTATCAGAAAACCTTTGGACAAGAATTTAGATCAGAATAACCCATTTCAATTATATAGTTCATGTCATCATACGTATGTCTGGAAAAGATGGAGGATTCAGGAAACTAGGATATTTTGTGTGCAGAGGCTAGGAATAGTTTCAGGTAGAGGCAAACGTAAGGTTTGAAAATTAACAGATGCATTGGTGAAATCTGTCCTTTTGAAGAGAAACTATAGCCAACATCAGAGATAGCATCCCTCATCTATAAGAATCACAATTTAATGCATTATAATGATACTTATCAATGTTTATTTTTTGAACTTTCAGGGTATAATTCCTACACTGAGCTTACACTCAAATGTAAAAGTCAGACTAATGAAAATTATCCACTTCTCCAAGCTGCCTATGTTGGCAAGGCTGGAAACAATCTCATCAACACCATGAAAGGTGTTAAGACTACCGATGATATCCTATTTGCAGTTTTCGCACAGAACTATAATGCCAACTCATTGGAACCGGCTATCGGTTCAGCACTTTGTGCGTTTCCGATATCAAAAATCAATAGAAACATTAAGAAAGGGTTGCAGGGATGCTTTTATGGAGAGGGAACTAGAGGTTTGGAGCACATGGAACGTGCAGAGAATGTTTCAGACTGTATAGACGTGCAGGTAAGTTTGTACATAGGGCTGTATTCTTGTACTAAACACGGTTTTAGCCTAAAAGTGTTGTTAAAATAAATTTGTATTTAAGTTAAATGCAAAATTATGTTTTTAAACATGGCGAATCGTCCCAGAAAAGTTGTATGATAAATGAACACATATGATATACACCTAGCACATAAAGTCTCTGACCAGGTGCTTTGAGGTTGGCTAATTTAAAATAGATAATTGGTACCAAAAATCTGAGATAAACATTGAATGACCAAATTTCTTCTCCGCAGTTTGATACCTCATTCAACAAAATCAAATGGATACTTTTAAAGTTATGGCGATTTCAATGACCGCGCATAACAACAGCAAAGTTGCACTAGGTATAGGAAATCATTGATTTGATTACTGTCATAACTGTGTGCTATCTGAACAAGCCAGATGAATGGGTCTGGAGTGATAACCGCAATTTGCGGGACAAAGGGTGTGACTAGCTATGAAGAATAAAAGTGCGTAAGGCCAAACAAAGAAGAAGGTCTGTGTTTTTTTTTGTTTTGTTTTTTTTGTTAGAAAATAGGCTATGAGGTATGCAATTTTTCTTCTTTTTTTTCTTTTTTTTTGCTTATCCAAGCTTACGGAGAACTTTTTTTAACTTTAAAAAAAAAAATAAATAAATAAATAAATAAATTTAAAAAAAAATAAATAAAAAAAAATTAAAAAAAAGAAAGAAGTTTTTTAGCCCCCAGCGCATAGACCTACGCGCCGTAGCTCATTTCACATACCAATGCGGGCGGGCTTCTGAGACAGACCTTCTTCTTTGTTTGGCCTAATCACACACAAATCAATGATTTCCTATACCTAGTGCAACTGCGGAGAAGATATTTGCTCATTTAGTGTATATCTCAGACAGGCGCGTACGCATGATTTTGTGAAGGGGGGTGTTTCAGAAATATTGATATAATTATTTCACTATCCATGCCTATGTGAACTGCTGGCCGGGACACGCTTGCTTGTCCCGGGAGGGGGGGTTCGAGGGGATCAATCCCAGAAGTTTTTTGAAATTCATGGTTGAAAAGAACGCATTTCCTTGCATATTGTTGAACACTTATTGCAGGTTTATTCTTACTAAGTTCAACATTGCAATTTCTCACCAGTAACTTGTGTTAACACCAAATGTTAATACTTTAGACTGAGTTCAACCCTAAAACATCATTATATAGACCTACAGTAACTTAAAGTGCGTCAGGTAATTGATCCCCCCCCCCCACCCACCACCGGTACTAGTCTTTTCGCTTACTCTTTCCCTCCCCGTTCCCATTGACAGTTCAAAGTTCAATGAGGCTTTCTTTCCCCCTCTCCCCGTTGGCGTAACTAGGTTTTTCATATTGGGAAGGGGGGGGGGGGGGGGTCAAGAAAAGTGAACCGAAAATTTGCGACTTAACATTTATTTATGCTATGATTGAGGTACATTTCTGCTTTAAACAAGCTACTACTCCCAAAGTATTCCATTTTTGAGACATATGCACGCAGCGCGCGAAAATTGTTTCCATTTGTTTACTTTTGACCATCATAGTTCCATGATTCCTCTTGGGCAATCTGTAAGGTCGGACGTACATTTCGCACACTTTAAAGGTCTGGGTAGTCCTCACCATTAAGTGTTGGGTCGATATTTGTATCAGTCTTGTATGTCCCCCTAGTAGTACTATTATTCTAACATCAAATAATGGATCCTCAATTAAAATGAATGTAAGAAAAGTTGCAAAAACTACCCTGGGTCGGACGTACTCGCACAGAATGTTTTTTTCCTACATGCTTCGAAAGAGTACACATTTTAAGAAAGTGTAGGGGTTACAGCGCATTTTTTATTGATGAGGGTTTGTAAGAGGCATGCCTCTACATAATGCAAGAACAAAAATGTCCACATTCATCTCAAAAAAAAATACAACCAAAAAATAGGTGGGGGTCGGACGTACATTTTGGAGGGGTCGGACGTACTTTTGCAAATAATTCACAGAGCGTACGTCCGACCCTCATAAACCAAATTTAGTTTGAAACAATTTCCAGTGAATGAGAGCCAATAATGTGATTTGCCATTTGGTTTACCTATTTACGGAATTGCCCTCTTGTCAAATGAACCGACAATGCCAATTTCAACTGACATACAGTTAATATTGGAGGGCGATTTCCCCCCCCCCCCCCCCTCAACCCCCTCTGGTTACGCCACTGCCTCTCCCCTTGTTTTCGTTGTCCCCGTCTTTTTCCTTCTCCTTTCCTTTCTCTTTTCCTCTCCTTTCCCTTCCCTCTTCTTTCCCTTTTTTTTAAGGACAGACCCAAGGGGTGTTTTACACCCAAAACACACCCCCTGTGTACACGCCTGATCTCAGATTTTTGGTACCGATTATCAATTTTGAATTAGCCAACCTCAAAGCACCTGGTCAGTGACTTTATGTGCTAGGTGTATAGTGGCCCAAAGGAGTCCCCATAGTTATTAATCAAATGCATCAAATGTATGTGTTTTTCCAGCAATACCTGGCCTATCTGTCAGCTTTTTAACTATTATATTCCAAAATAATGAATATTGTAACGTAACACACAATTAACGTAACAAACAATTATATTTGTGTTAGGCGAAAAGAAAAGAAAAATCCTGTTTTACGGGCGGACGGATCCGTCAAGTGGGGTCGGTCAGTCGGGTTTTTTTTAACCTAAAATCTGCAAAAATTGGGAATTGTTTTAAACATTTGTGAAATATTTTTTATTGGCAGATTTTCGGCCGACAAACGGCTGATTTTACATAATTTGAGAAGAAAAAAAAGGAAAATAAGAAAAAATCTTGAAAAATGCAAAAGGTGGGTCAGTGGGGCCCGTAAAACAGGGATTTTTATTTTCCTTGTCTAAGGAGCATGTAACAAATATCGCATTGAAAATTAAGATTTACAAGCAGAATAATTTTTACAAATTTAAAAGAGAACTTTTCAAGAATTAAGACAATTATGATGGGTATTCGTTTGTACATTTAAATGATTTTCAAATTTTGAATATTAGTGGCAAAAAGTGGAGGACATCAACTAAACCACTTTTCCCCCATTTATAAAATAGTTGATTAATATCGTCATCAATATTGACATTTTAATCAACAGTATAGAGTCATTCTGAATGACTTTTGTGGCACCTCTGATTTACATCCGATTGACTCACACGAGATGTACACTGCAACAGACATGTTGAATGGCGGTGGAATAGGCGATATCTACACATCCATTGCGGTGAAGCGGAGCGATGATGATACCATTGCAGTAATAGGTACACAGAGTGGACATTTACTGAAGGTATATATTGCAATCAAATTTACTATCAAACTTTCTTTTTGTTTCCGGGCGGTACCCAAATTATTTTTTTACGGGGTATGCCGCTGGAGGTTTGAAATCCTGTCTAAAAAAATAGCTGAGTTGACTGGTTTTTTGTTTAAGATTTTTCATGATTTTGGACCTATGTTTAGGGTTTTACAGCACAAATCATATCCAATGCTTAGGAAATTTCCCCCATAAAATTGACCCATTTGGGCGCCACATACCTGTTTAACTTATATACATGAGCCCCCCTGGCTTTGATTATAGGTAAGAATCATACCCTATTCTTGGTAGGTTTACATACAGTTTAATCAAAATGATATTATAAGGTACATCTTGCCTGCTTTTAAAAAAAAATATATATCTGACAGAATATTACACAAGCTTTCCAATGACACCAAATTATTTTGAAAATTGAAGTAATAATATTTTGAAAATATGCAGACAAGTTGGTAGAATGTTTGCATTTTGGGTTAAGTATGCACACCATCATTACAGCATATTGCATTCCCAAATCCTAGTGTATAAGACAAAATGAAAGTTCATGATTATTATACCCTCATTTGCAGTGAGGTAACCTTAATTATGAGGCTAAAGTGTCATTCTGTATAAGGTTTGATTTTCAACACTTTTTTAAAAAGCTTTGACTTGCATTATTCATTGTTTATCAGAATCAAATTAATATTATGGTTTTTTTTTTTAGTTTCTTCTAGAACCTTCAGTGGAAGCACACACAGGCATTCCATTCAAGAATCTTTTACTGGATGGGCCTGTACTTCAAGATATGACCTTTGACCCCACCGAGGATCATGTTTATGCAATGACCCCAGACACAGTAAGTGAATCTCACTTGGTATAAATCTACTTTGTCCATATAATAGCCACGTGTTCTATATACTCCTTTATCTAAACCCAATTTGTCAACAAGATGTGTGATAATCGTTTGGTCTATTAAGCCGGTTTGTCTAAAACCCATATGTTCTAACAACCATTTCATCTACTTCTTATTATGTCTAAACAGTATGTCAACCGAAATCCATATTGTCTCAAACCATGTGGATGTGGTCTTGATAAGCATTGGTCTAATAACCATATGGTCTAATGGTCATTTGGTCTAATGACCATTGGGTATAATGGTTAGTTGGTCTAATAATCATTGGGTCTAATGGTTATTTGGTCTAATAACCATTGGGTCTAATGGTTATTTGTTCTAATAACAATGGGGTCTAATGGTCATTTGGTCTAATAACCATTGGGTCTAATGGTCATTTGGTCTAATAACCATTTGGTCTAATGGTCATTTGGTCTAATAACCATTGCATCCACTGGTCATTTGGTCTAATATTTATAACCATTTGGTCTAATGTTAATTTGGTCTAATCATAATGGTAATTTGGTCTAATAACTATTTGGTCTAAATAACCATTTGGTCTAATAACCATTTGGTCTAATAACCATTGGATCTGATGGTCATTTGGTCTAATAACCATTTGGTCTAATGGTCATTTGATATAATAGCCATTCGGTGTTTTATCCATTTGTTTAATATCCACATTATCTTACATCCATTTCATTGAAAATCCTATGTTACTATATTTTGATAATGTTGCAAACCTGTCGCAATTTTCTCAACAGATTTACAAGTTTGCCATTTCTACCTGTGATCACTACATAGAATGCTCAGCTTGCATACTGACCCATGACCCTGCTGGGTGTGGATGGTGCGGTTCAGGTTGCGCTTTGAGAGATGAGTGTCTGGAAGAGGGCGGTAGTTTTGTGGATGAATTTTGCCCGCCTGTTATCTATAAGGTAATTCCTACAAATTTCTCTGCAGTGGTTATGTATTAGGACCAAGTTTGTTACAAGCATATTTCACCTTAACAAAGTTTAAAAATGTGCATACTAAATACTTATACCATTCTGTTTCATTGACCCACTTGAATGCCTGAAAATAAATTGTTTGGTTATATTCAACACCTCTTTTTAAATTAAAAAAACAATTATCATTGATGGTCAAGGGATTTGAAATAATTCACCAAAACGGCTTGGTAGGTACAGGTATTTGGTCAATATGTAGATTTAAAACTCTGTTCACTTGGAAAACATACAAAATGATTCAGTTGATTTTAATCATTGTTTCATTTTCAGGTGAGCCCGCCATCAGCACCTTTAAACAGCCCGGTGGATGTGACATTGATTGGTGATAATCTAGGGACAGGTCTGGGACAAGGTATTCATGAATTCACTGTTGCAGGGAAACCATGTATCATACAACCTGCAAGCAGTGATAACAAAAGGTAGGACATTCTATAACTCATACCTATTTTAATAATGCTGTTGTCCCGAAAAGTGATTATAATAAGTTTTCAATGACTGATAAGGTAAATCATCATTTATAAATTATTTGATCATTAATTTTTATGAGAGGTTTGCTATCTACAAATCATAATAAATGGATGATTGTGCTCATTTTATTGTTTATACGCTCCACAAACACTCAACAAAGACCACATGGTCTTATATTGTACTGTCCTGTATCATTATACTGTCATGTTAGGAAACATTGTTTTAATATACGTTCTGATCTCAGAGTAGATTACATCATACACTCTGAAGGAAGATTTAAACCAATTTAAGTTTTACTTCATTCACCTAACTCTGTGCAGTGACATCAGAGTGTATTTTGGTGATTAACGCTGCATTTATGTGGTGTAAGTTCTGGGATTTGTCTATGATTGCCTAGGCCAGGTGCCTAGGTGGATACTTACGCCATTGAATTAAAATCGTGCTCACGATAATGAAGAGTGTGATCATTGGAGTTCGCTATGATGTTGCTTCATAGTTATAGTGAGTTCCAAATTGGCAAACCTCATTACAGCAGCAATCTAATACAGAAGAGCGTGGGAGTGCATACGCTCGCATAACGCAACAAGGCGCACAGTGCATCATGATCAGATATAAGACATGTGTGTATGCTTAAATCGAGCGTATATGCATGAATTACTTTTGCGGGCGGAGATAAAAACCTCATATTTCTCGCTAATTTAGAACTGATTAAACTATAGATGAATGCAGCATATTTTACCAAGACAACCTATCCACCTTTCTCATTCTAATTGTGTAATATAGCACCTGACTTGGTTTCACTTCTCATATTGTGTTGTTTTGATTTCCAATTTATTCCCAGGAGTTAGTTTTGAAATAATGGTGAGTTGTTTATGTAATGATATGGTGTGTATGCTGTAAGTGCATGTGTTTAATATATTACCTTCAGTGTGTTGATATTCAATATATTACCTTCAGTGTGTTGATATTCAATATATTATTTTCGATTCAAACCAAATTTGCAAAAGTATTATTATATTAAATTGTCAACATGTCCCAAAAATATTTGTAAATATTAGCAACATCTGAGTACCTTTGTGTTACATTTGGACACTAATTGAGGTTTCGTATTTACTGATTGGCAAACTTTAAGAAAACTTTAAAAACTAAAAAAAAAAGGTGGAAAATAGACCCATTACATGACCACCAAAAAAATCCCACAGAGAGTTTGACTCTTGATTTGACTCGAGGGACCCTTTACCTTCAAGAATCACGGAGGTACTTAATTCAAACCGGCTGCAAATTTGAAAAAACAAAATCTCAATTTTGAGCAATTCACCATGGAGGTATTTTATGAAGCTCTGGTGGAATGGGCCATAGAAAATACCTTTGCATTTCATCTATATCATTTTACTGTTTATTCTACAATTTTCTGAGATTTGAAATATTTGCCTTACAAGCTACAACAACTTGTTAACCAGTCAAATTAAGCGAAAGCAAAAGTGCCTGGGTTGCGCTTGCATTACTCTAATATTATAAACTCAATAACATTTGATGTGCGTAATTGTTGTAAATTGTGCAAAGGTAAATATTCAGTTGGTCTTTGCTTCATTTAAATTATGAGCTATTGTTTAAACAAATAGGATACAGAAAAGGAAACCATGTTTAATTTATCAGGAACTCTTCTTTGTTATGGTGGTTTTTTCTTCCTGTACAAGTTTAGTTATATGTTTGTTTTAGACTAATGTTTTCTGTTTCTTTGTTGCCTTTGGCACGTTGTTTGACATATTCCATACACAGGGTATTTCCCATCTTGAGCAATATCATCATGCGTCACTTTCATAATGACCCACTGGTTTCTGTCACCAGCAGTAGCGTAGCCAGGGGGTGAAAGGCCCCCACCCCCCGGAAAAAATTTGACCGGGAAAATCGGGACGGTAGCCTAAAATCGGAAAGGCAAAAGAAGGGAAAGAAAGGATGAAGAGGAGACAAAAAGGGAAAGAAAGGGAAAAGGGAAAGGAAAGGGACATAAAGGAGAAAGGAAGATCGGCAAATTGCAGTTTTTCACGCCGGTATGGGGATAATTTATATCTACAATCCTGATGAACTTATTCAAAGGAAAAAAAACATTGTAATTTTTACTGTTGGGATTTCTTTTTCATATATGTGACGTGATCGAGCGAAATGAGTCATATGTTGGCAGTTTTCAATTTTGATATTTGTCCATCAATTATAAGCAGATGAAAAAGGCTACAATATGGTCCAAACCCCCATTAAAATTGAACTTTTAGTCTTTAAGTTACAAACAATTTACCAGCTGAGAAAACAATGTAAAACATAAGAATTTGTCACTTCTTTTTACCTATAACTCAAAATCAATATTCCCGACGAACGACTCATTCCGCTTGATTGAGTCACATATGTGGCCAAGCTACGAGTCACATATGTGGCCAAGCTATGCCTATATGTACCATGTATTATAGAAAGGGGAAGTAGTCACGTCAGCTGTTAATTATTTCAACACATGTTTGGGGCTGGGTTTTTTATTTTTGGTATTTTTTGGTATTTTTGGGGAAATCCTGTTGGCACTGTAGGGATACTAAGCAAGCTGGACTGTGCAAGAATACTTCTTTGGGATTTTCCACCGCAATATCAGGGACATGCATGTAACTTACCATGCCATTTAAAGCATATTTGATAGTTTTTGTTGCATTTTGTGGCATCCTGCTGAATTTGTGTTGCACTTTCATTACCCCATCCTCTTCAACATTCCCCTACTGTCAGAGGGTCCATGCAGAGATGCTGTTCAGTACTACTCAAATATCCTAAATTGGTGAAACATTTCGAAATATGTGTAAATTGCAAAGGCAATAAAGGGCCTGAAAATAAAGGAAACTGCATACATCTTGACCAACAAAATTTCCTGAAATCAAGAAATGTCCTATGTCCTTAAAACTACCATCTCTGGGATTTGCTACATATTTAAGTTATCAAAGGGTTTGCACTCCATCCATATGATGTTGATATCTTTTTAGCAGGTCTTTTTTAATTTCTATTACACAAGATGTTTTTAGGTGGATTTTGCCACTAGGTTTGTATAATTGCACAATTTAAGAGTTGAGAATCAGTTGTTTGAATTGAACTATTCAAGGGTCCTTTCAGTTATGTAAAAGTTTTTTATTTCTATTTCACAAGATTTTTTTAGAGGTGGATTTTGCCACTAGGTTTGTATATTTGCACAATTTAAGAGTTGGGAATCAGTTGTTTGAATTTAACTATTCAAGGGTTCATTCAGTGTTGTAAAAGTTTTACAACATTTAATCATCTCAAATTTCGACCGGACCTGTAGAACAGGGTTTCCCCTTGTTTACCTCACATAATATTCAATTGCGCTATACTCTCTTTGTATACCTGGGGGTGAGCTGGTGTACATATACAAGACAAACATTGGTCACATCATTGATCACTGGAGCACTCTGTTCTGATATCACTGTACAGAGGCGAATGAAGAGAGTTTTGCATCATCTGCTTCTTTCACCCATAACACACTATTTGCGCACGGAATAAAGTTGTGCGCTTTTTCCTTTTGGGGGGTAATAAAGTAGACACTGCTGAGATTTTAATGAAAAGTGATACATTTTTACCTACCAAAATGTCGGTGAAACATCCGCCCTTCATGTTTACTCCACCAGGCAGTTAAAACAGAAACCGATAGATACATTTCCTGTATATAGTGAAGTAAAAACCAATAACGATAACATCAAACTATCATGTTCCCGATCTCCATCCCCTGCTGTGGTTTCCATTCCATAAAATTGAGTTGTTGCGCAAGGAGTGGGTAACTTAGGTTTAAAAATGAACCTATAGGGTCAGTCAGGTGGATTTATTTTCTTTTCAAGTTTCAAATACCGGGTGATAAGTTTCCAAAATGGTATATGAATCAGATGCCAAGCATATTTACTAGTCTTACACTTGATTAACCCTCCCTAACAACCTGGTTGGATGCATTTTATTTAAACTACTTAAACAACTTAGCAATTGAGAAATGGTGGGACAAAAGAAACTTTCACTTGGCCATGTTGGGAATTGAACTTGGGACTGCGTGGCAGGCGAATGATGTGACCGAAGCACCAGCGAGACTGGCTTGAAATGTGGGTTTTTTTTCTCGTCATTTATACCCTGCATAGTTTAAGCAATGAGATATCCAGGAATATGGGCTCACAGTACCATGCTAGCATGATTTTTTGATTTGATAGATAGCAGGGTTAGGGTTAATGTTCTAAAATTGAAAAATTAAGGTAGTTATTCTAATATACAAGAAAAGTTAAAACAAAAGAAATATTTTGTTTGCAATTTTGAAAATTAGGGAAGGATGGTAATGTGAACTTACATACACATAGTGCCATACTACCAGTAGGGGTTGGTCAAATGCTATTATTGCCCCTGTAATTGACTTATTATTTTCTGTCCATATTTAGTTCCAATGTCATTTAGCCTCTCAAAACAAAGCATATTCACATGTTCACCTGTACGTTTTCTTCTAGGATTGTGTGTACAGTGAATCCAGTTTCAACACCTGTCAATGGTCCTGTAGTAGCTCATGTTGAAGCCTCAAGTTTTGACCCAATCTATGAAGTGAATGGTACCTATTCAGACTTCACTTTCTCATTTGTGGTAAGTACTGCAACATGTAATACTGAAAAAGTGGAAATTTCTGCGCTACTTATATTTTTGCGCTCAAATGAGCTACTGTGAAAATAATAACACATGAATGTATTGTATTTCTTTTGCATATAGGTCCATGTGATGAAGCTACAAATCTCAAATTTAAAAATATGCAAATAAGTTAAAAATCTGCAAAGCGCAAAAATTACCACTTTTACAGTGAAGGACCAGGGGGTGTCACATAAAGGGTTCAAATAAAGTAAGTCCCCCCTAAATTAAGATCACAATTTTTTGCCTAACTCTACACACAATTGAAACACTTATGAAAAGGAAAAACACGTGGCTACCAATAGCAATTTTTCCCCTTTCAATATCATTATTACTTTTCCCCAAAATAGACACATTTCCCCATGATGTTTTCAGAAAAAGTTGCACTTTTCAATTTTCTTTTTTTGCATAACTTCACACACAATTGGGGAGATTGAAACACTTACGCAAAGGGAAAATGCTTGGCTACCCACCCAAAGTTTCCAATTTCAATCCCATGTTTACTTTTCCCCAAACAGTCTCATTGCCCCAATGTTTCCCAAAAAAGTGGCACTTATCAATGATACAGGGAAGTTATTGACGTGAATGGTGGACACTATTGGCATAAAAAAAAAAAATTAAAAAAAATTCAAATAAGGACTAAACGACATTCTTTTAATCAAAAATAAAGTCAAGTCCTGATATTTTCAGACAATGATGGTCACCACCGAACGTTCATTTTACACAGAAAACTAGCCTAAAACTGAAGTAGATCGACTACTACAACTATAACCCTACCAAATACCGCAAAATACCATGGCAGATCTCCCAGCGCATGCATGGACAGTTTTCGATTACGCAATCAACCAAGCCTATATTATGAGTGCGGTATACTGCACGAACGTGAAGCTGATAGTCGTGGCTTTCCAAAGTGGACCGGCGGGTTGATTTGCAGAGGTCCCCGAATCGATTCTTGGCCGGGGAGCGGCGATTTATTGGTTCATCTTGTCCCCTCTCCCCGGTTTTGTTTAAAAACCTGGGGGTGGAAATCATTATTAAATTGTATTTTTTGTCTTTATCAGAAAGAACATAGTGTTTTACAAGTTATGTGGTAGGCAAAATAAGCAGCATTTTTAGCAGCATTCCAACCCTGTTTTTATGCCATTTTCCATAGAATAGTGAATAGAATTACTGTTCACAAAACAAACACTACTTAAGTGACCCATACCTTTTGATATGCGTCCAAAAGAATACTACTGTTTAGAAAACCTGTCACCCAAAGAACTTTGATTGAGTCAATTTATCAGACTCCCACCCAATGACCCTTACTTTTTGCACATCACTCTATCTCATGCACCGAATGCTTAAGGGTTGAGCATTTCAGTCTTATACTCATACCCATGGTTTCAGGCTGCAATAGACATCAAGTGAAACAATGGTTGACGTCCCACGGCATGGCGTGACAATCGTAAAATGCCCTTGCAGTTTGGAATGGACCAAATCTGTATGCTCAATATTCATGGAATTCCACGAAGAGACCTCACACTTTTTTGCCATGTTTTTCCAGTTCCTTGATTTAGTCCACCATTTTGAAAGATAACACCCATATAGAGGGGCGTTGGGACCCAGTCTAAGTCCTAGTCCTTGTTTGCAAAATTATGTTGGCAGGTTTTTGATCGACCACTGATAGATATTTACCCCTCTTGTTTTTCTGCATTCATTTTACAGGACTCTAGCATTGAGAGTATTCAGCCTGCATTTGGTCAACTAGCTGGTGGTACAAATCTCACAATTTTAGGGGTAGGACTTAATTCTGGCAACAATCTTGCTGTGACAATTAACGGTTTACCATGTCATATACAAAGGTAATGATACTCATCACAAATATGATTTTCAGATTTCACTTATTTAAATTTGTGTATTTAATAAAGATGTTATTACATTTGTGAATAAAGTATTTTCCCCACTTTGCGACAGGAAGTTGTAAATCCCCCTTTATTGTCACGTCATATGTCTTGGGTCGCCTTTTGGCCAATCTTGCAACAGCTCTGGCAAGCCCGTGAAATTTGACTTTGTTCGCTAGTGCATTATGGGTGCGCTTTGCTGCTTTGCAATGCATTTCTGATCTGGTGAATCACAAGCTATCTGTTATCAACGGGTCCAGAAGTCAGAAATGATTAGCCCTGCAATATGAATATCTGAGGAACTCTCACCAAACTTTTTCTTAATTATAATTTTTGTAATTCATCAAAAGTTAAGTTAACTGCAAGTAGTATTTTGAAGGCATATTATGCGATTTTTTTCATGGAACTATCTCTGATTTTACCTAGAAATGCATTTTGTTGGTCAAATTACATTTATAACCATAATACTATACAGAACAATACGTTTCCATATTACTACAAAATCAGATTTTGAAATAAGTTGTCCTGGTACCAGGACAGTTAATTTTCTGAGTGGTTTTTCTTGTGTTCGTAAATAGAATTCCATGGTTTGACACCGTGTTAACGCCGTTTACAGCGTTTCCGGTTACAACCGCAATATACAAGTGTACACCCTTACTGAATGCTTTATGATGAAAATCGAAACAAATATGTTGAACAATTCCTTAAATTGGAAGCAGATTTCCATTATGATTTAGTAAAGTTCTGTGATGGGTTTTACAGAAAATACAGTCAAAGTAGATTTATGAGTCCAGGCAATGTCTTTCCTGATAAAAGCATACTTCCTTCTAAGAGAGAAAAAGATATGTATCAAAATTTGAAGATGATCACATGATATTGTTTTAAGTAGTTTTATCAACATCGATTATTGATTAAATTGTAAATAAGAAATAACTGAGACCCAATATTTGCTGAAGTATGTTCCGATCCGAGGTATATCAGTAACGATATTTTGATATTGTATGATATATTTTCTATTTTTCTACTTTATCAGATCAAATAGCACGGCTTTGATATGCACAACAACAGCAAGTTCGAAAGTAGCTAGTGGAAAAGTGACGTTAAGTATCGATGGAAAGACATACGTCAGTCAACAAGACTTCACCTATATGAAACCCCCATCTGTTAAAGGTTTCTCTCCTAGTAGCAGCATTTTGAGGTGAGCTTGGCAATTTTGTCAACTCAATAATGTGTTCAAGCCTTTTCACACAGACCAAAGATTAATCTTCGGACCATAGATCATCAATTTGTAGGCTCAAAAACAGCTGATATTGACTTATGATCAAATATAGATCACCTCTCTGTATCAATGGCAGTGGATTAGAGGGCCCCCAATAAAATCATGACCCCACACTGAATTTCCCTCTGTCCCCCTAAATTCTGATGTTTCCTCCGCCACTGCTCTGTGTCAATACAATGACTGATAATCAATAATCAAAATCAATAACCAAATTTGTGTATGTGTTTGAAATACCGTAGCTGAATTAAGACTCCTCTATAGTTTAATCAGTTCCAAATTGGCAAGTGATATTTGTTTTTTATCTATCTGCAAAAGTAATCCACATACTCACGCAATTTTAGCCACACGCATGCCATTTTGGCCACATGCATGTTTGCATATGGTCACACAGACTATAGATACACAGTGTGCTTATTGACTGGCATTTGAGCCCGTGTCCTTTTGTAATTATACGTTGTTGTAAGGAGGCTTTGCCAATTTGGAGCTGATTAAACTATAGCATCGATTGATCCATCAAAGATCTTTTGTCAACTTTGCGTGAAAAGGCTTATTGTATATTTGCTGCAGAACTGGAATTACTCATACAGTTTTCAACCTCAGGTTACATTGCCTGTGATTTTCTAACTTCAGATCAACAATGGAATCACAATTATAGTTAGGGTAATAAGTTAGCTAAGGGTAAGAGGTGTTTTGTACTATTTATTTGGGCCTTACGACCCTGGATAGGCCTAGAAAGCCTTAATTGAAGCTTATTTCCATTGGGGTCCGTTAGGTGTGTGAACAGATATAGACCGGGATGATCCCCTATTCTTTACGAAAGAGTCTGTAACCTACAACGTGCTCGGGTATTGCTATTGCACGAAGGTTGAGTTTATTACTAACAAAAGTTGAAATAAACCAGGCTATACTCTGTTTGGCCATCTCGAGACAGTGACGTAAACTGAACAGGCGCAGCTTTTACGCACACGTGTGTATCTTCCGCCTTTCAACGCTCGTGTTTGTACGCCAGCGCCGCGAGTATGCGCACATGTTATGTGATGCAATTAGTAGAATACGCGGTTACGTCACTGTCTCGAGATGGCCAAACAGAGTATAGATAAGCTAAGCAATATATTGATCTCATTTGATAACTAGATGGCAGATGGTTATTGGTGCACTTGCAAGTGTGAACCTTTCTCCTCTGGTCAGCTTATTTGAATTATGAAATAACTTCAATTTAATTTCAGCCTATTTGGGGTTGTTTTTGTTTATTTCACACTGTTTTCCAGCCTCTCCTACATTTATTTGTACACTAATGATTCACAGGCTGACCCCAAGATACTGTATTCATATAGAGCTTCAGTATCCAATTGGCGCGTCAGAATGGTCCATTGCATGGGTACAAATTATGCTCATGTTGATAAACTTGACAATGGAATCAGGATTATACTTAGGGTAATAATTTTGCTAAAGGTAAGAGGTAAATGTTGAGTGTATTACTTGCTTTAAAGTTGAAATAAACCAGGCTAGCTTAGCTAAGCAATATATTGATGTAGAATCCAATTGACGCGTCAGAATGGTCCATTGCATGGGTACAAATTACGCTCATGTTAATAAACTTGACAATGGAATCAGGATTATAGTTAGGGTAATAATTTTGCTATAGGTAAGAGGTAAATGTTGAGTGTATTACTTGCTTAAATTGAAATAAAACCAGGCTAGCTTTAGCTAAGCAATATATTGATGTAGAATTCAATTGGTGCGTCAGAATGGTCCATTGTATTGGTACAATTTACGCTAATTAACTTGTTAAAACTCACAATGCCACTATCTCTATATACTCTTATATCATCCAAGTTTGTTGGTGATGACATCACATAATCCTGCCATAGGTGCATCAATGTAATGCCATCCCTAACATTCATCATTGATGGGTGTGGTTTTGGATATCAACAGGCAATTTGATTGTTTTTTTGCTGAATATGCACTATATATTATGAGACAATGGTATAGGTTGGAGCTGGGCTTAAAGGAGGGGTCCCGCAAGCACAACATTGTGCATTATATGTTAGAAAAATAACTATTGAGCCCAACTTTTGTAATTATATAGAACAAAACACCACACTTATGACCAAAAAAAGGTATTATTTAAAATGAATTAAAGGAGGGGTCCTGCAAGCGCAACATTGAGCATTATTTGTTAGAAAAATAATCATCAAGCCAAAATTGCGTATTTATATAGAACAAAACATCATACTAGTCACGAAAGCAACTAAAAACCGCCATCTCTCAACATGCAATTTTTAAAACTTGCAGCGATCGAACGTCCCGGTGTCGATGAATTCATAGTTATGCACATGCTCAAATTTGAGCACCGATACCTATGACGTCATCAACACCGGAACGTTCGATCGCCGCGAATTTTGAAAATTGCATGTTGAGAGATGGCAGTTTTTAGTCGCTTTTGTGACTAGTATGATGTTTTGTTCTATATAATTACGCAATTTTGGCTTGATGATTATTTTTCTAACAAATAATGCTCAATGTTGCGCTTGCGGGACCCTCCTTTAATTCATTTTAATAATAATACCTTCAGTGCGTACTGCGTATGGTCAACGCATTAGCATGCCCAACACAAAGTCGCTAGTTACAATGCTACGACCACTATGCGATCACTTAAATGCACACTGATGTCATCCCCTAACTTGAGGTGACCACTAAATATAGGATCAAGGCATTTTTACATCAATATCAGCATCCAATTTATTTTTTCATGTCCCTGTCAATTAATAAATTATTTAACAACATTTTTTTCTTCATTTTCAGTGGCGGACGCCAGTTGGTTGTGAATGGAGCCCATTTGAATGTAGTTGAAGAACCCAAGATTGTTGTCACCATCCAGAAAAACGATCAAACATACAATATTGAAGAGGTAAGAGACAACATTTTTTCTCTTGTTTGACTTAATTTAAAATTATTTTTAAATACGGGTCTAATGTTTTATCAACAAAGCCCATTAAAAAGGTGATTAATGATTTAAAAATGTTGTCAACTTTATGAAAAATTGAAGTGATAGTTTGCAATTAAAAGACCTAAATGGGTGTTGTTGTTAAGTTTGTCGAATGCATTTTAGGTCCCCCATAAGGCTGACCATAGGAAAGACCTATAGCTGCATCCTCCATGTGTTAGTTTGTCGGGGTGGGAGGGGGATGTCAGTTTGTCAAACATTTGATATACACTTTTTGGTTTTCTCTATTTCTTTTTCATTCAAAAGTCCATTAGACAACCTATATCAGACCGCGTCTGTATTTGTTATCACCTGCACTGTAATTGCTTTAAACATTTTGAAATTGTTAAAAGCTTATACTGGTGTGGTAATTCTACCTATCATTGGCAGATTTACACACACTGCAGAATTTGTTACTTGATAGTCTGTTATCATGTTCAATCAATGTATGAGTTTTATGAAACATATATTGAATGAACTCTTGATCTTTGCAGGAAATATTGAAAATATATCTCCCTCTGTCAACCTTTGGACATCGTCTACTTAGTGTCAGATGCTCATGAGCATGTACAGTATAATCAAAATGCATATTCTAATTACTTTTCCCTCAGAGTTGTCGCCAAGCAGATTCTCCAGGTGACATCATGATGTGTGCCTCACCAAATATTGCGGCAGAAGGTCTCATGGCTTCAGTAAATGAACCAATTACAGCATCAGTATCATTGATCTTGGAAGGATGGTTTGAAACACCAATTATGATTGGTCCAGAAATGATATATTATCCGGATCCATCTTTCGGTCAGTTTTCACCAGGGATGACCATAACAGAAGGGTCTACATTAACGCTGGAGGTATGCTTGTTTGTGCCTATACAATATGATGGTTTTTGTTTTTAGGCCTGAAAGTTTTGTAAAAGTTGAACTTTAGAATGTGATGAATAGTAACACCCGTTTGAAGGCAACAACCAACCTAA
This sequence comes from Ophiura sarsii, assembly GCA_035610835.1. Lineage (NCBI taxonomy): Eukaryota > Metazoa > Echinodermata > Ophiuroidea > Amphilepidida > Ophiuridae > Ophiura > Ophiura sarsii. The sequence goes on along the minus strand of CM069445.1, from coordinate 53,978,613 downwards.
TTTGCCATTTTAGGGCAAGAACAGAAACATAAAGAATTGTTTAAAATTCAGATTTAAAATAAAACACATACAAATTAATATAAATACCCCCCCCCCCCCCCCCGATTAACCCTCCTCTGTATGGTTGTCAACCTGTTAAACACATGTTTTAGTCTGTATGATATAAGCGAGTGTCATTGTGCAAATGTGAATTAATTTTCAGCTAGTTTCAGTTTAAATTGTTGCCATGGATAACTAGATCAGTTGACAGATCATTATTGCACAAATCTCACATTTCATTCCCTTTTCCCCTATGATATTTTCAGGGCTCTAACTTGGACTTAGCTAGCAATGCGAATGAGATCACAGTGATGATTAGAGACAAAGCATGTGTGGTGACAGAGTTGACTCAGACTAATCTTGTCTGCAAAGTGCCATCATTAGACTCTACAAGTGACGAGGATGATACCGGCGTTCAAGTTACGGTAATATACTCATCCCTTGAAACATTTCCTCCTCTGTATTGTAATTGACCTCCGTTATGATAGTCCATGTATAAAAATCTTAGTTTCAATAAAAACGACAAGTTTACAACAAGAGAATGTGTACAGTTTGGTCAGTTTGAAATTGGCCAGCTTCCTTATGGTAGCGAATTAATACAGAAGAGCATGGATGCGCATAAGGCTCATTATACACTAGCCGGTCGCTGGTGGCAGAACCTAGTATTTGCTAGCTCAAGGTAGTTTGATGCTACCTATGGCGACTGGCAATCGCCAAAGATCGCATCGAACTACTATAAATTGCTGGTAGTTGCATGTATTTCATGCTTTTTTTGGTCGCGCAGATGACAAGATGTAAAACACAGCCAGTATGCTGGATAATGGCTGTGTATAATGATTATTCTTATTTCCACGCAAAATAACATTTCCCTATTGGCTAAAATAATATGGTGTTCATTATGTCATTAGCGACCGATCGTTGTAGTTGAATTGAAGTCAACTGGCTACGACCGGTCGTTTCTCGGGAAGTCGTTGCAGGTCACTATCAAAGGAATGTGTTTTGAATTATGATGTAAAACTCGTCATAGGAGCGACCTGGATCGCGAAGCGACCTTGGTATGTTATCATAATAAGGCTCGCATTGCGCAACAGGCGCATATTGATGTGTGACGCATGCATATGCTAAAATTGCGCGCACACGCTTGGATTATTTATGCGCAGGGAGAGATAAATGTCTTGAATGACCATGCATTAGCCTAAAATGACCTACTATTTTGCTTATATTCCACACGCAGGTCACCGTTGGCAACCGCCAATATGAACTTGGTCTAATCCAATCTTTGCCTAGTACCATGTCACAGACAGTCATTCTGCCCGTAGCTGTGACGCTTGCCTTTCTGCTAGTGACACTATTAATAATTGGGTTATTGATCTGGATAGTGCTTAAAAAACGAAGGAAACCGGCAACCGTTATAGATCTAACCGACGAAGGAATGGTGGCTTATCACCGCACCATCTCCGTAACAGGCTCTCATCATTCGGCGACACAATACTCAGGTGAGGCGCGAGTAGTGCCACCGATGTCTTCCAACAACAGTGAGTCAGTGATTCTATTCTCTTTCGGCATGTCTGCCTGTCTGCATGAAATAGACAGAAAAAAAGCTGGCTGCATGTTTCATCTGACTGCACTTACCAATAGAGCATTTAGAAATAGTATTGTTATCTTGGCATCCAAAGTCATTAGGTAAAGTTCTCAAACATAGTAACTTACGAGGTAATAAATATGGCCATATCTTCAAAACTACTAACTCCAACATAAAAATATTAAAATATGCAATTGTGCCCCCCCCCCCCACGTAAAACTTGCAATGGGAGGGAGAAAGAAGGGAAAGGGAAAGGAAAAGGGGGAAAGAGGAAGAGGAGGAACTTAAAATTTAATAAAATATATCCCAGGAGAGCTTTCCTGAGTATCTCCAGGAGCTTCCCGGGGCTCACCAGGAATTATTTGTTTTGTTTTGTTAAACTGCTGCTTAATCTAAAGCTTAATATATGTTTTGACATTTTTATTGTCAGATTCATATTAGTGCAGCAAATTATGTATACATAGTGCTCTGTTTTAGAATTTAACAAGTTTACATTGCGTTTCTTTTTCTGCTCTGCTAGCCCATGTCTAGAAATTGTCTTTGTTCACGATCCCAACACAAGGCCTCATCTCCATTTTTCAAAAATGAGATTTTGGTATCAAAATTTTCAAAAAGAAATTCTCTTTCCAGTAACACACAGCCTTATCTCCATAACACAACCCCTTTCAAAGTTATAGCCAGTATCACAAGGCCTCATCTCCATCTCCCAAATGTGTTTAAAAATCTTCAATACTCTTTTTCTAAAAACGGTTAAAATTGAGATAAGGCCTTGTGTTTCTGAGCCCGCGATGTGTCCATTGGGTCAAATAAATAAAAGAACAATTAAATGCTGCAGATCACTAGGAAAATGTCCCCTTTATTTATATAGTCTCAGATTTGATGTAAATTAATGGTTATCATGCTCAAGCATTTACCTAAAAGGCAACAGCATTTGATTTGTCTTACTAGTCTAAGCATTTACGTACTAGCAATCACTCACTTTTATTTAGAAATATTGAAGAAAAAGGCAGTACAGGGCGTCCCAAAAGTGTTGATACCCGTGTAAAGCTTTATAACTCTCTTAAAATAATTCACATTACCAAGCTGAAGACATATTTTAAGAGAGAAAATGGGTCAATTTTTTTATACCAAACTTGATCCCTTTTCTGAGGCCCCTTTTAATATAAAACACATATTAAAAGGTTTGGTCACATAACTCACAATACCATATACACTGAGCCAAAAAAGAAACTTATAAAAAAAAAGAAACTTATAAAATCTTAACAGATCACCAAATAAAATTCTGTGCATGAAAATGTACTAAATTTGGATACAATATTGCTAATATTACTATTAATATTGTATCCAAATTTGGTACATTTTCATGCACAGAATTTTATTTGGTGATCTGTTAAAAAAAAATAAGTTTTTTTTTTTTTATAAGTTTCTTTTTTGGCTCAGTGTAGTTGTTCAATTTGCCAGACGCAAGGTGTACCTCGCTGTAATCAGGGCTGGCTGTAATCACATGCTGCATCACATTCCATTGATGTGGACTTTTGCAAAAATTATTTCACTTATTATATTTTTTGTAGAACATTAATAATGTTCATAATAAGGATTTTTTAATCAAAAAATTAGAAAGAATCACAATGGAAATCCTAATATCTCTTCACTACCTCAGCTTACCTCTCTCCCTCACTTCACTTCATTTAGCTCACTATGCTATTATAAGTTTGGTATCAAAATATTTTTATACTGTGAATTATTTTACCAGAGATAAAAAAGCTTTAAAAAGGTATCGACACCTTTGGGACACCCTTAACAAGCAATTGCCAGTATTTATTTTTCGGAAAATTATTAACAAAGTTGAGATTAAAACACAGTAAGCAAGCAATTGAAATAATTTGCCTTTCAATTTTGCTCCATCAACACATAATACCATTACTAATCCTAAATGTAGAAAGTACCTATATGTAGTGTAGTGTAGTTAACACAACACAAATTGTGCTCCATATTTGGATATTTATCATTTATTTGACAACATTGATAAATGTTAAAATGATCAATAAACACACCAATTAACAAAAGAAGCAGAGAGCAACGTTTATGTTAAGGTAGAGTGGGACCTGGTTTTATTTTATTTGAAAAATGTTAGCAAATTTTAAAACTTTGATATTTTTGTTTAAATGACTGACATACCTGTGCAAAAGAAACCTTTTTTTATTTATTATTAAGACATTTGTTGAAAATGTGTATAATGTTTTTAAGAGGGAAAAGGATTGCAAATATTGAATCTTTGATTTAAAAACAAATGACCAACCTGATAAATAGATAATAGATCAGGGTGTTTGTTTTTTTCTAGCCAGGATTCCCATAACGTTTATTAGAACATGAATTCATAGCTTGGAAACATGCATGGGAGAAATATACACACGTACACGATGAGTGAACTTTACACATTGTTATTCAATGCAAATCTATTTCATATGGACTTGCTCACAGAAGGGCCGACTCAACAACTACAAAAAGAAGTAACATTTGTTTTGACTGAAAAATACTTGACAATAGAACTTGGCTAATTAGTGGTTGCATATTCAGCATAATCTAGTGTGCATGCAACCCACGTTTGTGTCTGCATCATGCGATTCCACCGGTTGTGCGCATGCACAATAACCACAGGTTGTCATTTATTGCATTATTCAACTGACGAGTGTGGACGGAAGTCCATACGAAACAGATTTGTATTGAATAAATATAAAGTTTACTCATCATGTATGTGTGTATCTATAGCAATAGCTATCTTATGAGGGAGTAGTGACAGGTACTCGATCTTGATTAAAACAAAAATTTCTTTTTAATTTTCAGCGTATCTAAGAAACCCAAGTACCAACTCTGCCGTAGCAACAGCGGCCGCGGCATTCACCTCTGATGAAAGTAAACCATTACTGGAGCAGATAAGTAATGAGTTAGCGGCACAGGTTGGTGAGCTCCTCATCAATGAAAGCACTCTGAAGCTTGGAGATACCATAGGACAAGGTAAAATACATGTAGGAGGGTTTGGTTCTGGATCATATTCATAAGGGAATGAAAAGCTGGCCTAACGATGCAATAGAATAATTAACCTCCACTTTGATTAGTCACTGTGTGTTTGTACACAATATTTAAATCAGGGCCAGAAAAAAGGCACATTTCTCGGAAACCTAACTTTAAAAATGTCCCCTAATGGAGAAAATGTTCCTTCAAATTCTTATGTATTTCTTTATTCTTATACCTAAATTTCCCTCCAAAGCCAAAAGTTTCCCTCCAAAATCAAAATTTCCAGGGAACCAGGTTCCTGAGTTCCCCATTTATTCCAGCCATATTAATGTTCTTGAAAAGTATAAATTGTTGTGGAGGGTATATTCTAACTACTCCCAAAAGGCCAAAAATGTTATTTGACTTTAGAATATGTACTAATTGATTTTGAATGTAGAGGTAAACTCAAGACGGGTACAAGTTAAATAGGCAATTTGTGTGGCATACGTGCAATGCATTTGGATCTAATGGCACTTCCACCAGATGATTTTTTCATGAATAAAAACAATCTTATTCACCTCATTGTTACTGAACAAGCTATAATGTATTATGGTTTATCAATTCTTTGAGAAAGAAAATTCCTTTTTTAGGAAAGGGAAAAGTCAGCAAAATGTTTGTATGGTAAAGAGAGGTAAGAGTGGAAGGGGAACGAAGAAAAGGGACTTGAGAGGCTTCTGCATCAAGAATGAGAAAAGGTCTTACTATGTCTTTCCTATCTTCTTATTAATCAAGGTCTCAATAGGTCTCAATGTCTTTTTTAAACTATTTTGTTCTGATTCTGATTCCCTTGGAAATTTCCTTTTGGTACCGCAGGATGCTTTATGCCAGACGATGCTGGACAGCAGCTCCTTCACCAATATTCATGGATAAATTATGTGTATTACGGTTACGTTATCGACCGAATGCGACGAACGGTTAATGATGGATAAAATTCAAAAAATGACACTTGCACTAGTTGATGTTATGATGAAATAATTTAGTTACAACACTTGATTTATTTTCTGGAATCATATAATCAAAATCCATTTTTACATTGAAGCCAATTGGGATTTAAAATGTATGGCCAATCGGGATCTGTCATCTGCTTTATGCAGTGCTAGATAATGCCTTTTAATAAGTTTTATCGCAAATAGGTGATAATCAATTGATTTTTACCTATTTGCGATAAACCTTATGGGGAGGGGGAGTCCAAACAACTTCAACAACTTTTCATATACAATATTTGTCTTTTTATATCCATTGTTATTACAGGTCACTTTGGTTGTGTGTACGAAGGCAGGTACATCAAAGACGGAGAAGAACTCCACGTGGCTGTCAAAAGCCTACTACATGGCGCCACCACAGAGGTGGATAATTTCCTACGAGAGGGTATCATGATGAAAGATTTCAAGCACAAACATGTCTTACAACTGATTGGTGTGTGTATCAAAGATGACCAGATTCCATTGGTTGTGTTGCCATTTATGAAATTTGGAGATTTATTGAGCCATCTCAGAAATCCACAAAATGTAAGTGGTTTATTTCTGTCACTGTTTTTTTATTCTTTGCTAATGTTGATGGAATGAGAGACGTGAGAAAACTTGTTATGTTGTTATGGATACACTGGTAATTTTTAAAGCTAAAATGATCATTATTGTGGGCTTTGCGGTACAATGCCTTTCAAGTTGAGATTAGATTCCCAGCAAACACATAACATTATCATAACCTTAAAGTGATAGGCTGTAGTTTGGTTAGGTCATGGAAGAACGTTATGCAACATTGGAACAAGTTTATTTTAGAAAGTCATAAAACATTCAGACCTAATGTTGCACAAACGTTTTCATCACCTAAGGCTTGAACAACATTTTAGGAACATTACTAACGTTGTCATGAACATTTTTAAAACATTGGGGTACATCCACAAAATGTTGTATTTTATAACGTTTTTCATAAAATTGTTATAGCAGGGTTAAGACTTCCATTTCATTGTCATGCCATACAGCAAAATTGTTCACTTGATTTGTTGGGTGTGGCTGTTTACCCGAGTCTTTTCTTATATTGTTTTTCTTAATTCCATTTCATACAGTCGCCATGCTTGTATTGTACCAGCAATTTGTAGTAGTTTAGTGTGAGCCTTTGTTTGAGTCTAGTCCCATTTGGACCAAGCATGTGTCTGCACAGATCGAACTGGTAAACAATCTATTATTTCTATCGGGTATTTTTCATCTTTTCTGCCTTCTTTTTATTCTACAGGATTTAACAGCCCGTCAGCTGCTGGTATTCAGCCGTGACATTGCAGACGGCATGGCCTACTTGGCAGATCTCAAATTTGTCCACAGAGATCTCGCTGCTCGTAACTGCATGTTGGATGCCGAGTCCTGTGTGAAAGTCGCCGACTTTGGTCTGTCCCGCGACCTCTACGAACGCGACTACTACAGTGCCAAGGACAAGACGGCGAAATTACCTGTGAAGTGGATGGCACAAGAAAGTTTGGAGAGAAATATCTACAATACAAAGACAGATGTGGTAGGTTAATGAAGGCATGGATTGAATATTGAAGATATAATGAATGATTGTAAGATATCCCCTGGGAGGAGGGAGAGGAATTGAGGAATGGCGTTGTTCGGTGCACATTTATCCACCGACGTCGGCAAATGCGCAACATCTTTAGATGTACACATGTGAGTCCAAGTTTTTTCAAGACCTGAAAAAAGGCTTAGAGTATTGTCTGTTCTCACTAATTGTCTGTATATACTACCAGCACAAAAAACAACAAAATATTGCTAGAGTACCGTAAAACGGGGTGAATAGGGACAGTTTCAGCACTCTCTAGATTGTAGATTTTTCAATGTAGCCTCATGAGCCAAACTTTTTAGCACATATTATGTCCACCTATAATGTCTTTGAACTGCCACTATAAATAATTAAAAATATGTGACGGGTATATATATTTTTTCTCACAAAGGTCGGTGTCCCTATTCACCCCAACGTCGGGGTCAATAGGGACAACATTATTCTGGGTAGGGAAATCACTAGATTTGAAGAGTTTTTACCTGTTTTATTCTACATATGGGTGAATATAGATAATGAGTAAGTTTTGAAAAACCAAAACAATCACTTTTAATTAGTTTTTACCATTATAACTATTCAAAATTATTTTTTAACAATATTTCTTAGACGTGTCAGTTAACAAGGAAATAAATACTTGACTGATTTAAGTAAAGAGTTATATAGGTGCTTGAAGATCATAACATTATGTTATTCTTTGAATTGAGTTTTATATTTTAATCGATATGTAGCAATTCAGTATCAAATGTTCATCTATTCTACAACAAATATGGAGATAAATATTATGTGTCATTAAATGTGAAAAATACTAGTGAACAAAATAGCACCCTCATCTCTTGGAATATTAGCATGAAGTATTATATCTGGCACACTTTTGGAGTTGGTTTATGACATATTAATGTCATAGTATCAGTTTTAACAAGAAATCTGAACATTTCTGGTCAACAATGGCAAAATAACAGCTCAAAATTAAAGCTTTCAATCAAGCGTTCATAGAACTGGGTCAATAGGGACATATATACACTTATCCAGACCATAATTGTTTTCTTGTACCCAAATGAGTCAACCTTTTGAGATGATATTATGTCCACATAATAAGCCTTTAAACTGCTCTTTCAAAAAATCAAATATATGGAGTGGATATAATATTTTCATTAAAAACATTGTTGTCCCTATTGACCCCAGATTTTACAAATTTTACGGAAAAAATGCAAAAAAACTTAAAATGTGAAATCCTTTCAGAATTTCTTACCAATGTCAAAGAGTATGTTGAAGAACCTTAAAAGCTAGGTCCTGGTGCATTTCCAGCTCATTTGCTCAAATTATGCAGTTAGGAGCAGGAAAGTTTTGACCACATCATTTTTTTAGTGTTTTTTCGGACACCTCTATTTTCGATACCCTGGGCTCCGCATTTGTTCTTTCACATCAACTGAACCATTTCCTGAACACTATTATATTGCTCTTTAAACATTTGGAAAAAATAAAATAAATAGCATACATCAAATACAAAAAATTGACATTTCAAAAACTTTCCCATTTTTGTCCCTATTCACCCCCATGTCCCTATTCACCCCGTTTTACGGTAATGTTATTATTCAACCAGTTTTAAATATGAGAATACACATTTCATTGGGCTCAGGGGGAGATGGAAGGGGAGGTTTTGGAGGGGGAATGTATGTTTACAAGGTATACAGGATGTGATGCTTTATTGGGTAGCTTTTTGACATTTTGACAAGAACTGCTAGATAAGCCTATGCATGACAAATTTTTCTTTAGACAATCATCGGTGGTGTGTCCGCTTCCGTCAAATCAGCTGTTTTCTAAAGTAGAAAGAGAAAAAATGATCGGTCAGGCCTGTACAGCGTGTCCCAAAAAACTGGGTCCAAAATCTGCAGAGGTTGTAACTTAAAAAGTAGAAATTGTAGCTGCTTTGTATTTAAGGATATTAAGGTAAATATACCTGACCTTAATTGGTAAGAATGTGAGACCAATCAAATTGCAACTTTTTGAAATACAAAGCTTTCAACAGAGTGTGATTATAATCCGTTTTTTCCAATTTATCAATAAACCACCTTATGCCTTGCATTTGCGTTGTGTGCAATTTTCCCTGCATCATTGTGCATGGTGTTTATTCTCCAAAATACCTTATGTTTGGTATAAAAGTGTTAAATTATAGGTATTTTGACTCAATATTCAACATTAGAAATACCCATTGCAGTAACCTTTTTTGTTGAAAATAAACAAAAACAGAGCAACTGTTACTCTGATGATACCATGTCTGGAAATAGCACACGCCCACCTGCCCATAGTAGCCCATGGCGGGAAATGTTTGTGTCTGGGAAAAGTATCCCGGCAACCAACTGGCAGGTAAACAATTTTAAACTCACGGTGTTAGTGTGAGAGTTACACTGGCTGGTGGACTTTCTGTCGGGCAGGTATTTTTGTAAGTTACCTACCTGATCCCGTCTGGCTGGATAAAACAAATCTGAAGTTCCAGCCCTGCCTCTAATTCATTTGATGAGATGACTGACTTAACGGCTGGTTTCCAATTTCGAAGATACCATAAGATGGTTCTTGAACTGCTTCAAAGGTGGCAGTATTTCGGAAGGGTATTTATTGATTTTTCTTACAAAAATCATAGGTATTTACACTTTTTATCCTCCTTATGAAGAAGAATTTCCTGAGTAAGTTATTGTTATAAAGTCGAAGGCAAAACTTTGATGATGTCAGTACGATGCGCAAATGCAACGCATGGACAGTTCATGGCCAAAATCGGAAAAAACGGGTTCTGATCACGCTGTATTCAAAGCTTTGTATTTCTAAAACCTTACATTCGATTGGTCTTATAATTTCACAAAATATTGTCGGATATATTTACTTTTATATTCCCAAACATCAAGTAGCTATGTTTCCCATATTTCAAGTTATAAGCTCTGCAAGTTTTGGACCCAGTTTTTTGGGACACGCTGTATAACACAATTTTTGCCCCGTTACCTAATTGCAATCCCTCTTTATATTTCAGTGGGCATTTGGGGTATTGATGTGGGAGCTGATGACCAGGGGTATCACTCCTTATCCGTCAGTGGATAACTATGACCTAGCAATATTTCTACAGCGTGGACGTCGTCTGCACCAACCACCACTCTGTCCAGACAATGTGTAAGTATTTATAGAAGCAAATAACATGAATCCAAAATACAACTTTTATTTTAAATGATGAAAGAGATTCATCAGGTTTGTTGAAATTCAGAGAAAGTAACAATACGTACGCTTGGCGAAACCAATAAATGCATATGTGACGGGATCAAGCGAAATTAATCACATTTTTCTATTTTCAATGTTGATATTTGTCCATCATATTTATAAGCAGGTAAAACATGCTACAGTATGATCCAAACCCCACTAAAATCGAACTTCTAGTTATTAAGTTACAAACAAGTTACCAACTGAGAAAACAAAATAAAACATAACAAATTTGTCCCTTCTTTTTACCTAGAACTCAAATCTATATTCTTATTTTTGCAGAAGAAAAAAACAAAGCCAAAAACAAACAAACAAACAAACAGAAAAAACAAATAAAAAAATGATTTGTGGTGTTCCTCATCAAAAAAGGAATACAGCAAATCTGACAATCGCAAACAGCCTCATAATGTTTTGGGATTTATTTGACTCTATGTGATCAAATTTAGTAATTTATAGAATAAATACAATTAAAAATTAAAAATCCCGGCTGCCCTACCCTAATTTCAATGGCATGTTAGGTCAATACAAAAAAAAGATTGTTGGCCTAATGGACCACATTTGATTTGTTGTCTTACGCTCAAAAAAAATTGAAGGCAAAGCATCTAAGAATGTGTATAAAGATATTTAAAATCAAAAAACATCTTGCTTATAGATTATTTATTGATACATACATGGTTTGTTTTATCAGATATGAAATCATGAGCAGCTGCTGGTTAGTGAGCCCGGTAGACAGACCGTCATTTAGTCAACTGACCCGGCAGCTTGATGAAATCCTGATAAATGCCGATCGCGATACGACGACAAATTTTGACGACATCTATATCAATCTGCCACGTGGTCTGACACATTTATAGCAAGTTGTGGATCAAGCTTATAGCATCTGGATTCCACGATGTCTGCACCAGTCTATCCAAATGGCCTGAAACATTAGCAATTACAAGTTCAAGTTGTAGACGCTGCCAAGTACAGGGTACCCAAAAAGCAACGTGTTCCAGGATTGTTCAAATGACTGTATATATCAGGCATGAGCATTTCCAGGTTTAAACCTGAATTTAGTTGTTGTTGTTTTGTCCGAATTGTTGCGCTTTCTTTTAATTTCAGCCCGTTTTAGGGCTATATTTAGCCCATTTTCATGCACTTTTTTCAGGGTCATAGTTGTCAGGTGTGTTTTTTCTTCAATTTAATATGTTCATTCTCATGCCTGGTATACTGTGTATAGAAGTTTGGAAGTGACATCACTGTCACTGCATACTCTGTATAGATGTTTGGAACTGATGTCACTGTACCAAGGCTGATATGCTTCTTTAGTATAAAAGGTTCATATGCCATGTATTTGTACTTTTTATATGAGAATAATGCACATATCAATATGTTGAATGACTCCATTTAGACAGATAATGGGGCATTATTATTATTTATACTTAACATCCTTATATTTTGGATATTTTCTATTTCTTCACCCAAGAAGCTGATGACTGTTAGAGGTTGTACATTGTATTTTATCAACTAATATTTGATATTTTTTATAAATATACATAGCAGTATATAAGTTTAACAGACTTGTACATTGTATTTTATCAACTAATATTTGATATTTTTTATAAATATACATAGCAGTATATAAGTTTAATAGACTATATCACTTTACATTTAGAATATAGACGAAATTGCTTGACATAATTGTTTCAGTGTCTAAAAGGCTGAGAAAAAAAATCAAAAACGTTCAACAGCTTTTACAAAATGTATGGAAATAATGCACTAGCATATATAAAACAAACATTCCCAACAATATTTTAAAACTACACATTTATACGGTATTTATACCTCAAAGACTGACAAAATAACAAACATTGCTTAAGTTTGTATATTATTGGTTGAAGCTTTAAATGTTGAAAATGATTCTTTTAAATAAAGACAAATAAGAATGTGTAAATGATTGGTTATTTAATTTATGTCATTTAAATAATAAATCAGATCAATTAGTAAGTAATAGCTGTATGATAATGAATGAAAAAAATGGGATTGATTGATTGATTGATTGTTTAATTGATTGACTGATTGATTGATTGATCAGCTGGTTGATTGATCAGTTGTTTGGAATTATTGGTATAGATAATAATATATGATCTAGTTTGTAAATATTTTTGCAAAGTAAATAGCAATATATGTAGATTATAATAAATCCTCAAATCCTTTAGAATTCTTTATCAATCGCCAATTTTTCGGATATTTTGTGATATATTCATATTGGGTTTCATATCAATGAAAAGCTGATGGGTTCCCAACGATACGTCATTCGTAGCAATCACTTGTTTCAGTGCATAGCCACCTGCTTGAGAATGTTGGGAGGTCTCATTCAAAATGTGCCAAATGCACCACTAATTGGTGCTCAAAAGAACAACTCTGTCGCTGTTCAATGAAGTGTTACATTGACAACATGGCACATTTAGATTGAGATTTACCCATATTCTCAAGCAAGTGGCTAAGCACTGAGACAAGTGCTTGCTACCAATGTTGTTTCATTGTAGAGATGAACGCATCAGCTTTTATTTATGTGCGACACACTATAAACATATAACAAATTATATGAAAGATAGACAATTGAAAAAATCCCAAACTTGTTTTGAGGGGTTTAATTACAGCTCTTTGGAAAATAATGTGTCGTAAATATTGCATATATCAGTATTGAATAATATAAAGGGAATATATATATTGTAAAATCTGCCAATCCTGTAATTATGCTGCAATATATTCTTGCCAAAATGTGAAATAATTATAGATATATATTTTATTATAGATGTGAATATTATGCAGAAAAATATAAATATATTTAGCTACCTTGATCATACAGTAATTTTAATTAAAATGTGTTGAATGAGAGGAGAAAAGTGTTAAAATTTATAAACATATGTAATAGATTTCTAGATTTGTAAAACATTATTTCCACTCACTCACAAAATGAATGTTAAATGTGTTTATCAATTTTAACAATCCTATGACAAGGATTTTTTAGAATGTTATTTAAAATATTGCCTTGGGGTAGAACATTAATATATGTGGCCATTGTATTATATGCAGAAAATTTTGCCTAATGGGTCAGATCGAGAAAATTAACTTTTTCGATACCATTTGATAGGACTGTATGCGCTTCCATTTACGCGCACTGTAGTAATTTGTAGGTATAAGGAAGGTTAGGGTTAACAGAACATGAAGAAAAGTGTGTATTAATAGCCTGGGTAAATAGTCTGCTTTATATTTTATACTGATAGTTTTATTTTAAAAACTTGTTAAACATGTATTTGTATTACCTGTAGTAAGCAAGTACTGTTCATAGCACTAAGCATATTATCTATAGTAGGAAAATAATTACTAAATGCATATATCAACCAATTTTATTGAAAGCAAAACTATGATAATCAACTGACAACTTTCAACTGTATATCCTCAACCCGTGATTACTTTAAATTTGCGTGCTCGCTTGGTGGTTTGTGTCAAAAGTGCTGATGGAATAGCCATACAGTATACACGATATCATCATGTCATTGATACTGTCTGTCTCATCACATACTTGTGTAGTAATCCAATGTACAGGGTGTATCAGAATGAACTGTACCGTGTTTCTAAAATACATACAAAATACAAAATGATTATTGTTTTAAATTTAAACACCTGCAATATAAAGGTGAACATGTTTCCTATATTATATGTTAATTTCATTGAGATATCTCTTTTTGTTCTCGTGTGGCAAGACATAATTGAAAATCAATGAAAAACATGTTTTCAATTTCAATCAATCCTCTCTACCACTACCCCCAACATTTCAAACAATGTAGCCCACACCACATAAGCAATATTCAAAACTCCCGCCAAAGAAAGGAAAGTTAGAACCACTCAAGCGTAACAAATCCTGGTTCATATGCAAATAATAAATAGTTATACAAGTGATGTGAAAAGTTGAGATATGGCTACCAACAATAAACCCTGTCCTATGGACGGATGGATATCTCAGGTAGGATTAGTAATTTCACTGATTTTTTAAATTGATCATTTCGACCAAAATTGAAATCTACCATCTTTACCAGAAAGTCTGTATTTTCCATCTGAAATGTCCGATGTTTAATATTAAAAATTCTTATGAAAGCTGGGCGTTTGCGCAAGATATATGTGAAAACGGTTTGAACAAGATCAATCGAATTCATACCGTAATAAATCATATTGCCTTGGTACAGTTCATTCTGATACACCCTGTATAATTCGAAAATGACACTATTACACGAAACAGAGACACGAAACAGAGACGTGGAAATCTTGCCACTGTTTTGTCATAGCTATCGATTAATATGGTGATGTCCATACAGGTGATTTTTTTCATTCTAAAGCTGATTTTGAATGGCGCACTTTTCAAACAAAATAAAAATTAGTAGTGCTAACATTATGAAATTGATCTGTTTTCAAATTGTTTCTTAAAATCAATGAAATGAGATATGATTCATCATGAAATATGAATTATAATAGTGTATCGGTTTGTGATGTAGACGATTGTTTGCTAAACCTATGTAACATTGTATTGCTCATCTCAGTGGCAGCACCAGCAAAAAAGAAGGGTTTTTGTTTGGTGTTGCGGTGGTGTGGGGTTTTTTTTGGGGGGGGGAGGTGTTTGGCTTTTGTAAAATGTAAAAATTGCCTGAAATTAGCTTAATTTGTTCTGAATTAGACATTTTTAAGCTAATATTAAGTAATTTTGACATTAAAACTCAACATTTTTAATTGTTTGGAGGATAAAATGAGGTGGGGCTTGCGCTGATTGGGGGTTTAAGTGGAGGGGCAAAGGTCCAAGACTGCCCCCGCCACTGCTCATGCTTATCTTCACCCAAAACCAAAAGGAATCCCACCTGGTGTGGGGGATGTCATGGATGGAAATGGGCTAAACATATACGACCACATAGCGTTTTAGCATTTACACCAAAATCACACATATTTGTTAAAGCAGCCAGAATTTATGTTGGCACTGAGATCAGGCAAATTTACTACTTGCTGATTGGTCCATAAAAACAAATGGAGAGCGACAATGCAATACAGTTGACTTGATTTCATCTTCAGCATTTGCCACTCTTCCCTCGAAGTGTAGATTGATCGGAAAACGCTTTCCCGATGATCGGGCGTTAGTTGTGTCATGAGCGTTGGTGTGCATGTGTGAGAGAGTGGAGAGTGGAGCGTGTAGCCCAATATCCAAGTCTCACACATAAACCTTTTGCACTTGGATTACAGTTTTCTTGAGTTCTATTGCCCCTTGAGCTTATGATCTAAGAAATAATTATTGTTACACATTTGAGGGCCTCAAGGAAATAATTTCCCCAGCCTCCATAATCCCATGTTGCTTTGAACTGTTTCCCTATGACATGATTGGTGGGTGGTGAGTAAGATAAGAATCAGTTGATAGTTCAAGGTGTATGGAAAGGTTTGCTGTCAACAGAGCTTGAAATTTACCCCACAAATGTGGCATATTACCAGAGATATGGTGGTTCAGAAGTCACATAGAAATGGGGGTCTCGTGCATCAGAAGAGCAAAATCCGAGCACGTTAAAGGTCACAGACTCCTTCGTAAAGAGTAGGGGATCATCCCGGTCTGTGTACACGAAAACTCATGTCCCTAGGTTTCAGGGGCACTGTACCATTAATGCCCAAGGTAGGGCGCTGTGTACAGTATAGATGTATGTAGGGGTGTATGAACTTAGTGTATCAGCACCATTTTTGTGTGAATTGTCGTTTAAATCCAGTTGCAGTGTAGATGAGGCTAGCCTGCTATGTGAACTGTACAAACTGTATTGTAACTGTACACCCCTATGGAAGATATGGCCTTATTCCATACAGAGAGTGTATATTTCATTTGAAATTCACACTCCCTTTGGGAAAGATTAAGGAAATGTCTTGCATGGGGGTGTGTGGAGTTCAAATGGAATAGCCCAATAATAAATGAATTAATATTTGGAAGTGCCAATAAAAAGTAACATTTTCTAACATTTAGTTGTTAACTGTGGTAATTATTTTAGAATGAAAGTTCATCTGTGTTGGTGAAAAATAATATGAAGTTAAACTTTCGATCTCAACACAAGAAATAATTACCTGGAATTTTCAGGTGTTTCTACACCTTTCATCAGCAGACTAATGACTCGACTTGACCTTTTGGAGGTGTGACGTCAGAATCGGGTCATAGACTCTTGGTAATTTGTACCAAAACTAGGCAAAAAGGACCCCACCGCGAAATACAAGAAAGAACTAGTATCCGTTCTTCAAGATATTGAGAATGGCAAAGGTATTAATCGCATAGAATATAGACGTTTATTCCCCACAACAGAGACACCTCCAAAGTTCTACGGTCTACCAAAAGTCCACAAACCTTCCATTCCGCTGAGGCCTATTGTTAGTAGTGTCAACTCTATCACTTACAACAGCGCCAAACTTCTTGATGATATTCTTTCCCCTCTGGTTGGCAAAACTTGCCATCACATCAAAAACTCGCAACAATTTTCGGAAATAGTCAGACATGAACACGTGGAAGCTGACGAGGAACTACGCTCATATGATGTGACAGGGCTCTTCACTTCTGTACCCATCGACCGCGCGCTAGTCATCATACGCTCGCGCCTGGAAAGTGACACCACCGGTGATAGAACCCGTCTTACTTCTGAACATGTGTTAAAACTCCTTGAGGTTTGCCTGCGATGCACATATTTTGTCTACAATGGAGTATACTATTTACAGATCCATGGAGCTGCGATTGGGTTCCCCTGTTTCGCCTATTGTATGCAACCTTTTCATGGAGCATCTGGAACAGATAGCAATTAAAACTGCTCCCCACCCACCATTAAAGACCAAACATGCTCAAGAGTTCACTGCTCACCTTAACACCATTGATCCGGACATCAAATTCACAACAGAAGGTGAAGACAACAGGACATTAGCCTTCCTAGACACACTGACAGTAATCAAACCAGACGGTAACCTTGACGTAAGGATTTACCGAAAGCCAACCCACACAGTTCAATATTTGAACTTCTCGTCAAATCACTCTGTTCAGCACAAATTGGGCGTTATTCAAACGCTACACCACAGGGCTGATGCTGTCATCACTGACCAGGTTGATATCACAACAGAGAAGCAACACGTTGATAAAGCATTGACCAAGTGTGGGTACCCGAAGTGGGCATTTGACCGTGTCCACAAACCTAAGGGTATAAGGTCAAACCGAAAACTAAAGACAGTGAGAACCAGACAAAAGGACACGTAGTGTTGCCTTACATCAAGGGCACATCCGAGGCTCTCCGCAGGTTTTTTGGAAACTACAGTATACGCGCATACTTCAAACCTACGCGCACACTACGCCAACTTCTGGTCTCTCCAAAATACAAAACTGAGAAGAAGGACACTGTAGGCCCAGTGTACATGATCCCGTGTCAGGGTCAGACTACCCGGGGTCTTTGCTCCGAGTCATACATCGGAGAAACCGAACGCTCATTAAAGACACGGTTTCTAGAGCACAGGCGTCCTAGTTCCACCTCGTCCGAGGTATCCCAACACATCCATATTGAGTCACCGGGACACCACGTAGACTTAGACAAAGTCAAAATCCTGGATAGGGATCCTCGTTGGTTTGAGAGAGGGGTCAAGGAGGCAATTTACATCAGAGCCAACCAACCATCACTCAACAAAGACGGGGGCAGGTACAAATATGACCCAATTCTAACGTCACACCTCCAAAAGGTCAAGTCGAGTCATTAGTCTGCTGATGAAAGGTGTAGAAACACCTTAAATTCCAGGTAATTATTTCTTGTGTTGAGATCGAAAGTTTAACTTCATATTGTGGTAATTATTGTTGCAAATGTAGTGTTTTGATCCATATGCACAGGGCTGGGTAGGGGCTAGTAGCAGTTGAAATGTAGATATCATGCACTCATAAAACAGCAAAAACAGCAAAAATGTGTATGTTTTTGAGCATATTGAACTGGTAAATACTTAGTACGGGTATAAAATAAAACAGAGAAAAACCTTATTCATTTATTTATTTTGAGGGCGACAAGAAAAATACTTGTTTCAGGACCATTCCAGTGCTACATGTTTCTACTGTAGCTGGGATATGAGCACACGTCACACTGACTTGAATTTTGTGTGCTGTGTATACATGTTGTAGATAGCTGTAATACAACATTGCTATTAGCAATACAGCACACAATCTTTCATAACCAGTGGCGATACCATTGGGTCAAACCTCACACCCCCACCCCTCATCACGAACCATCTACCCCCACCCCCCCCCCCCCCCCTTATTACCTTAAAGCAGTGTTTCCCCTTTCCAGGAAATTACCCAAAATTCGGGAAAATGTTGGTTGTTTTCGGGTAATGGTCGTGAAATTAAATAATTCCAGATAATTTTGGGAACTCCGGGAAATGTCAAAATTAAACTCAGTGGGTTATCTTCGTACGTTGAGGCGACGTATAGAGAGGTTGTTAAACAACCAAAAAAACCACAGATATTGCCATTTTGAAGATTTCAGGAAATCCCATCAAATTCCAGGACATTTTGTTTGTGGAAGTACTGCCTTAAAGCTATATCTCTGACCACTTCCTTCCCAGGTTGATCCAAGAGGTTGATCCTATATAGACAACTATTTTCTCATTATGCAGGCAGGTCGGAAGTGCAGGATGTTGGAATTTTCAATGGTGTCATATCGTCCACCGGATCGGAAATATGTCAGTGGTCAGTGATATGTCTGGATTCTCACAGTTAGGTATATAGCTGTTGAATGGGATGAACAGCTATAATTCATTTGTATCTTTGTAATTTGATTTTGACACCTACAGGCTACAACTACATATTTGTTGTAGGAGGTGAGTACATTTTGTAATATTTATTGTCAATTTTATCCATGAAATAGAATCTGGGGTGTAGGGTGGTGGTTTGGCAGGGGTGGTCACTCTTCTACCAAGCAGCTACGGGCTTCCCATGCTCGTCCAAACACTACCAAAATGGATCCTTAATGTTGTAAAACACAGAACCATTTTGATACGTCCTAAATCATGTGTTCTCAACTAATGGCGCGCGTGCCACTTGTGGCGCATCAAGGCATCTTAAGAAAGAAAATAATCTATCATGATATAGCCAGATGTCATAGGCCTACTAAAATCATTCACTGACCGTCCGCGAGAAAAAACTTGCCCCTCCAACACACCAAGCCGTTTTCCTCTGAAAAATAACTTGAATTGTAAATTCTAAAAGAATGACCAACGAGAGACGATTTAAGTCAGTTAAAAAAACCGGGCCAAAACCCAGGAGCTTCAGGGGGCTGCCCCTGGACCCCAAGTGGGCTTCAACATGTTAGTTACTAAAATGTGGAGCATCAGTAAATCTAGTTGAGAAAGCCTAGCTGCCCTAAATGTTATAACACTCAAACACTCACAGACTCTATGTTTATTCATAATGCCATTTTGTTTTGTTTTTGATTTTATTTACCAGGAATATTGGAAACAAATCAAGATTTAACATTTCCATGAGCTAAAAATGGATGTCCTACACCACCTGAAGATGTTACCGTTTATGTCATCATCTTATCTAACTGCCATTGTGTTCATCAACTGTTTCTTACAAATCAAGCCCAATCTTGTTCCCTCTCAAATCCCACGAACAGTCACACAGTTTTCCATATTGGATGGAAGTCAACTACAGCATATAGCGGTGCATGAGACCACTGGAGATGTCTTTTTAGGAGCTCATAACATGGTTTATAAATTGGATGCTGATTTAAATGTTCAATCACAACAGAATTGGCTCACTGCTGGTATAGGGACCACAACATGTCCACCGGAAAATGAGAATTACAACATGGATAACAGTACGGAAATCAACGACAATAAAGTATTGGCCATTGATTATGACAATGACTTGTTGCTCTCGTGCGGAAGCTCACATTTTGGAACATGTGTTCTACACAGCTTGGACTCTGTATCGGATATCGAAGGACGCATCATGTCCAACTTAGCAAACGATTCCATAGCAGTTGGTGAAACTGTGGTGGCGTTCTTTGGTGACTTCCAACCGGACGGTGTACGCACACCGTCTTCTCTGTACGTCGCCTCAACGTACGAAGATAACCCACCAAGCTCGTCAATCATTCAGCATGCAGTAGCCACTAAAATACTGAGCCAATCAGATAATGGACAATGGGAGATGAAGCTAGGATATGAGGATGTGTATGGACGATTGTCATACATTGACCTTAGAAACGATGAGGTGAAGCGTGACTTTAAGATTAAGTACATAGATGGATTTTCAATTCCAGGAGAACCAGGGTTCAATTATTTCTTGACTGTACAAAAAGATGATGTGGATCAACGAGACTATAAATCAAAACTTGTGAGGATATGCAATGAAGATAAAGGTGAGACATAATGTGAGGGGGGATTTTTGTTATTGTTAAATTTGAGTTAATTTTCCTTTCCTCCATCTTGCTTGTACGACGTATTTGTGGCATGTGTGATTTGTCGACCAACCCTGATTTTTGCTCACAGCTCACAGCCAGTTTAGCTACCAACTATCTTTATCTCCCCAAATCTAGCGAGGATCGAGGAGGAAGCATCAGCTTTGAAAACTCAACATTTTGTTCAACTTTAACGCCCCAAATGATCATTGTAACAATAGAAAGACATTTACATGCACAGAACATACTAAACACAGAGTACTATAATATTGCATGCTTTATTATTAATACGAGCCGTACATGCAGCGAGGAAATACCCACATGACTTTCCACCCGGGGTTAACTAGGAATGTCTACACACTTTGTGGACTTAGAATATTTCTAACCATAGACGGTTATCGTCTATGTTAACCCAACTTTTACAAAAAAAATTAAATCAGTTGAAAAAGTGGTCCTAGTGGGAATCGAACCATGGACCTCTGCATTGTTAAGCATGTATGTCAACCACTACACTAGCGAGGGGTGAACTGGCCAAGACATGATTTTAATCGCTCGTATTATTACTAAAGCTAAACTACTGTTATGATCAGTACATACAATATTATTATTAATAGAGCTGCGACAAACATGATCGTCAACCCCCACACATGATCATCAACCCCGGGTGGAAAGTCGAGTGGGTATTTCTACTACTGCATATATATATATATATGCAGTGATGGAAATACCCACATGACTTTCCACCCGGGGTAGAGCGACCCGGGGTAGACCGACCCGGGGTTGATCAACCCTAAGTCGACCAACCCTGGGTGGACTACAATAGCGCCCTCACGGAATAAACCATAATACTGTTTAAAAAACACCTTGGAAACTATATTCATTCTAAATTATATTTTAACAAACTCAGGGGGTATACAGGGTGAGTAAAAAAAAAGTGTACTCAACTTTGGGACTTAATATTTTTAAATCTGCACAAATTTCACAGATTTGTTATCAAGGCAGACGGATTATCTCATTAGCTTTCTAAAGAATTTTGGTTGGTTGAAATTGTTTGTGGTAAACATATTTTATGCTCATTTGCATAAAAGTCAACATTTTATAAACCGAACAAGATTTGCGATATTTTCTCTTAAAAGATCTACTAAATGCCACTATTGAAAACGGTCCACACTCTGAGTCCGACTATCGCAAAGCCAAATGTATTGTTGTTGCTAAATTTGTGTAATAATGACATTGTTTTGTCATTATTTCGCATTTATTGATTGAAAAAATAAATGAGAATGTTTGATTTGTCTTTATTAGTTAGCAATTGTGTACCATACATGAATCCACTTGTTCGTTAATATCAAGCATTATTGCGTAAAATATTCAATATAGTGTTCGGTTTCAAAATGCAGTAACTTTACCAAAATAGTTATATCTGGTAAACGGTTCCATGAAATGTCATGATTCTTTTTGCTGATGATAGCCAATAAATGTATCTATTGCCGCACTTTTTGTTTGCCTTTATATTCTGATAATAAATATTTTTAATAATTATTTTACTTTTGAGTACACTTTTATTTTACTCACCCTGTATATCAGAAAACCTTTGTTTTGACAAGAATTTAGATCAGAAGAACCCTTTCAACTAATAGTTCATACAATCAGGTCTGGAAAGACAGAGGAATTCAGGAAATTACAATCGTGGTCATAATTAGTTGGGACACCCTGGTAATAATTATACTTTAATAATGTGTTCCCGTTTCCGCAAAATTTACACTATTGAAGCAGAAAGCTTGAAGTCTTTCCTCAACATGAATAACTTTCCCCACCCCACTGGGCAATGTTGACCCTTTCCAGTATCCCGTAACCCAAAAATCATGTTTCAACATTGATCCAAGGGGAGCGACATATTAATCATACATGTGTCCCAACAATATTGTCCAGGATTGTAGGATATTTTGTGTGTAGAGGCTAGGAATAGTCTCAGATAGTGACAAAACATGAAAGTTTGATGCATACATTTTTAGGTGAATTCTGTCCTTTTAAAGAGAAACTATTGCCAACTTATAGAGAAATTAGAACCCTCATCTATAAGAATAACAAAAGTTGACAAATGTGGGCAATTAAAGGTACAAATTTGATTAAATGAATGTCTAAAGTACAAATGTTTAAGAATGAAAATAAAGATGATTTTTTTTTAGACCGTACATGTGTTGTATAGTCTGACATAAATGCGTTCTGTAGTATTATTTTTTGCGTAGAACAAAAATAATACTACCGGCCACATTGAGGTCAGACAATACAACATGCGTACGGTCTAAAAACATACCTTTATTCTCTAATTATCAATGTTAATTTTTTTACTTTCAGGATATGTTTCCTACACTGAGCTTACACTCAAATGTAAGTGTCGATCCACTGGTGTAAACTACCCACTCCTCCAAGCTGCATATGTTGGCAAGGCTGGAAACAATCTAATCAACACCATGAATAAGGTTAAGACTACCGATGATATCCTATTTGCAGTTTTCGCACAGAACTATAACGCCAACTCATTGGAACCAGCTATCGGTTCGGCACTTTGTGCATATCCGATATCAAAAATCAATAGAGACATCAAGAAAGGGTTGCAAGAATGCTTTTATGGAGAGGGAACTAGAGGTTTGGAGCATATGGAACGTGCAGAGGATGTTTTAGACTGTACAGATACACGGGTTAGTTTGCACATAGGGCTGTATTCTTGTACTAAGCCCGGTTTTAGCCTAAAACTGTTGCTAAACTAAACTTGTGTTTAATGCAAAACTATGTTTTTATTAAAACACCTTTTTAAACATGGCGAATCGTCCCAGAAAATTTGTATGATAAATGAACACATTTGATATATAGGGAGTCCCTGTACTTATTAATCAAATGCATTAAATGTATGTGTATTTTCAGCAATACCTGGCCTATCCATCAGCTTTTTAATCATTATTTTCCAAAGTAACGAATATTGTAACGTAACAAACAATTAACGTAACAAACAATTATATTTGTGTGAGGGGCACAAACAAATATCGCCACTTGTAAAAATGTGTAAAATAGTTGATTTATATCGTCATCAATATTGACATTTTAATCAACAGTTTAGAGTCATTCCGGATAACTTTTGTGGCACCTCTATTATTTTACATCCGATTGACACACACGAGATGTACACCCAAACAGACATGTTGAACGGTGGTGGAATAGGCGATATCTACACATCCATTGTGGTTAAGCGGAGCGATGATGATACCATTGCAGTAATAGGTACACAGAGTGGACATTTACTAAAGGTATGCAATCAAGTTTACCACCAAAATAGGCAAAGAAGTGAAGAATCTATTTAATGTCTCCAGAGTGCTCAAACTTGTTCTTGGTTCGGGGGGGGGGGGGGGGAGTACTCAAATTATTTTTGACGGGGGGTGCCACTGGAGGTTTGAAATCCTGACTCACTTTTAGGGTGATTTTACCTCAAAAATGTCTAATTTGACAGGGTTTTTTCTCGCAATTTGGGACCCATGGTTTTTCTTGTGACTTGGGACTTGTGTTTAGGAATTTTGCCATGATTTGGGACCCATGTTAAGGGTTTTACAGCACAAATCATACTCCATATTTAGGTTTTTTTGTTGCAAAAAGTGACCAATTTGGGCGTCACATACCTGTATACCTTATATGCATGAGCCCCCCCCCCCCCCCCCCCCCCCCCCCCCGGGCTTTGATTATCTGTGAGAATGAGAATCATACCCTATTCTTGGAAATTACAATCAAAATGATATTTGTGACACATCATGTCAAAGATACATCTTTTCTACTTTTGAACAAAATTTAAATGTTGACAACATCTGACAGAATATTACACAAGCTTCTACTAATGTCACCAAGTTTTTGAAAATTGAAGTAACATTTTTGAAAATATGACAGAGAGTAAGTAGAAATTAGTTTTTATATTTTTTGTATTTGGGGGTTAGGTAAGGACACCATTAAGTGCAGCATATTGCATTCCCAAATCCTAGTGTATAATGACAAACTGAAAGTTCATGATTATTATACCTTCATTAGCAGTGAGGTGGTCACCTTAATCATGATGCTAAGGCCATGAAAAAACCCACCTGTTCTACGGGCCTGACCGCCCCATTTTTTCTTCAAATTTGCTATTTATTTTTTTCTTCTTTTATAAAACTATCATTCTGTATGAGGTTTTGATTTTGAACCCTTATAAAAAAGCTTATCAGAATATTGCTTTAAAATCAACATTTTGTTTTTATTTGTAGTTTCTTCTAGAACCTTCAGTGGAAGCACACACAGGCATTCCATTCAAGAATCTTTTACTGGATGGACCTGTACTCCAAGATATGACCTTTGACCCCAGCGAGGATCATATTTATGCAATGACCCCAGACACAGTAAGTGATTTTCCCTTGGTCTAAACTTCTTTTGTCTATAGCCACACGGTCTATATTATACTCATTTATCTAAACCCAATTTGTCAACAACATGAACAAGGTGTCTGATAATCGTTTGGTCTGTTAGGCGTGGCATCGAAACGAATCCTCAATATATTGCTGACGTATCCAATCGGAATCCCCAATGCATTGAGAATGTAAGAGAAATATATTGAGGATCTGAGCCTGCATCTTCCATCAATTTCACACCGTGTTTAAATTCTCACAAATTTGAGGATGTTAACATTCACATACTCAACTGTTTGAAACATTCCACTCAACATCAACATGCTCAAGTTACTGCTGTAATTGGTTTACTTTTCTATTGTGTGAGTAACAAAGCCATCGATCAACAATCCATAATTGCCCCAGTTGCGTAGCCAGAGTCACTTGTCAGGGGGGGGGCAAAGGATATGACAAGCGGGGGTGGGGTGGGGGGAGGGGTTGGGTTAGAGGCATTGCGTCCCCACTGAATTGCCCTCGCATTCCTACGTTCAAAAGTGTAGCAACTTTTAACCGTTTACAGGACGTTTGAAACATTTCTATTGGTTCTTATGTAACAAATGTGTAGGAATAGAATAATTAGATTTATTAGGGAAAACTGATGCATTTTGATTCGTCAACGGACGAAAACAAACGTAGATTAATGAAATTACGGCTATGGTTGTATGGCAGTGTTGACAATCCCGTGGGAAAAATGCTTGGATGTTGCGGCCTACAAACTATTACCATACTATCTTTTTAAATCTTTGAGATTTCTTTTCTTGAAAGAGAAGGGAGTGGGTTGATTTTTTATTTTATTTATTTATTTATTTATTTATTTATTTATTTATTTATTTATTTATTTATTTATTTATTTATTTATTTATTTATTTATTTATTTATTTATTTATTTATTTATTTATTTATTTATTTATTTATTTATTTATTTATTTATTTATTTATTTATTTATTTATTTATTTATTTATTTATTTATTTATTTATTTATTTATTTATTTATTTATTTATTTATTTATTTATTTATTTATTTATTTATTTATTTATTTATTTATTAGTATATTTATTTATTTATTTATTTATTTATTTATTTATCTATTTATCTATTAATCTATTAATCTATTAATCTATTTATCTATTTATCTATTTATCTATTTATCTATTTATCTATTTATCTATTTATCTATTTATCTATCTATTTATTTATCTATTTATTTATCTATTTATTTATTTATTTATCTATTTATTTATCTATTTATTTATTTACAAAAGGGTAGATGACATAAGCTTTATAGATCAAATCAGACCCATATAGTTGGAAAATAACCAATTCCACGCACAGGTAAACATACATATATCGGCTACTTTTCGACTCAAAATATTTAAATACATCCATGAACATATATTACTAAAAAACTTCAGTTTATTTTCTTATAGTCGATCCAATCACACAAATAAAACCAAATTACAGAAACACAGGTCACAGTTGGTGCAAAGAGTCAATATTTTGTAATGGTGCCGGGCCGCATCCTATGGGGGTAACATATGATTAACTTGTAGAAGTAATATTTTTTATGGCTTATTGTATCCCAACAATTTGAGACCATTTTCACTCAAATCTGAGCATTTTGAGAAGTTAACCTCTGTTCCAAAGATATGAGAGAGATGTTGACATTTGACCCAGTTTTAAACAGCTGATGTTGAGTTTCCAAGATGAAGGGTAATATCCGGGGGGGGGGGGGGGGGGGGGGATACTCTTGTATGTAAGGCATACAGGGATTTGACTTGTCAAGTCAAATCTTTCTCAATTTTCCTCAAATTAAGTCAAGTCAAGTTAGTCCAATAGGTCATGTCAAGTCAAATCAAGACATTGATTGTTTAAAGTCCCGTACAGTCATATTGAACATGAAACAGTCAATAGTTATTATAGATTCAACATCCTCAGGTTAGATTTAGCTCTTAACTCTAGGCAAGTCAATTCTTTTATTATTATGTGACTCAAGTCAAGTTAAGTGTTTCAAAATATTTTGAATCCAAGTCACAAGTCATGACTCAAGTCAAGTCATCAAAATGTTATTGGCCTGAGTTGGAATAATACTTGTATACTTGTAATTGCAAGTCATTCTTGGACCCCCTCCTATTTGTAGACCTGGAATCCAGCCTAGTACACCTAAAGATTGACTAATCCTACTTCACAGTATTTCAGATTGTATTATCACACACTTTGGGTAGAATTTGATGAAAACATTTACCTCATTGAACCGCGAAACCACAGAACTGCAAAACCCAATAACCGCGAAATCAAGGCTGTCTTTTGGGATTTGCTGGGAGGGAGAGATACAATATTACAAATACGATGGCCAAAGTGTACCAACAAAAAAATAGTAAAAGGTAGCCCCAATTTTTTTTTCAGTCACTTCGTGAATTTCAAGTAGGGGGGGGGGGGGACAAAAAAATGTGCACGGTCAAACAAAAAAAATCGCACAGTCAAAAAGGTACAGCAAATTAATGTAGGCGACAGGCTATAAATAGTCAATTTTGTGTGATTCCGTAGTAGTACGCCGGTGATGGGAAAGGGTAAAGCACTGATTTATAGCGTCTCGCGAAAGAAATAAACGCTAAATATTTGAGGCGCCTAATGCGGGAGAGTTGACAGCCCTGGCGAAATGCAATAACCTTGGTATGTTAATAATAATTGGTCACGTGTTGAAGCCTTTTGTTAATTATCTTCTAACAAAATGGGACTAAACTTACAATTCTAAAATTCAGTGGTAACAAATTATAGCAATACTGACAACCACTCCCCCTACCTTCCGGCCACGGGTTGTAGAAGTCAAGGTGTATTGGTCAAGCGCACTTCCTTTATTGGTTTAATACAATGGGTTGATAGGATTTGATTGAGTCAACAGACATATTTAATACACACATGTTCTACAGTTCTATGGAGACTTGGCAAATTTGAGAGGTGGGAGGTGTCAGGACCTCCACAACCCTCCCCTTCCCCCACCCATGGCTAGGTTACTGTAAATGTTGAGGGTTTAGTGCAACAAGGGTCCATCTGCAATAGCTGCCAGATGTTATCATGTGTGGTAGTCTATTGCAGACCCCTTGATATAAACTAAAAGTAACGCAGGGCAGCTATTCGATATTTTATCACTTACATCTCATCAGTTATGAGTAAGGTAATATCTATAATAGCTGCCATAACAAATGGCAACCATTACAGATAGGAATTTATAGTCAGTGTGTAGTTCAATCATAGAATTTAGCGCCTGTCATATCTTTAATTAAACGTAGAGTAAGATAGGTGGGTGAATTTGTGTCCATATTTTGAGAGAGCGAGTCAGTAAAGTTAATGGTCTAATGGTAATTTGGTTTAATAAAAACTTTTTAGTTGTAGTTTTTAAGATTTTACTGTGTAAAGCGCTCAGAGGCCTCTTCTTGTGTTGGGCGCTATATTAAGTACATTATTATTATTATTATTATTATTATATTATTATAACCATTGGGTCTAATTGTCATTTGGTCTAACAACCATTAGCCTTAGGCCTAATGGTCATTTGGTCTAAAAAACCATTGGTCTAATTTGGTCTTATAACCATGCGGTTTAATTGTCATTTGGTTTAATCAGTCAGTGTTTTATCCATTTATAAAATATCCACATTATCTTACATCCAAGGTAGCTTTAGTTAATTGATCATATCTCAGGATTGACAAAACCAAATTAGATGAAATAAACGGCATATGAAAGCTAAGCGTTTTGTCTATCAAAATGTATACAATTGTTACACCAAATTCTAGAAGTTCATGGTCAATAAGTAGGGTAAACACTTGCAGGTTTTTTTTGAGACACCCTGTATGGTCCAAAATCCATTTGCATGACAAAAGTGTTAAGCACTAATTTGCTAAAAACAACGAGCAAAACACTGCACATTGAGTTCGTAATGCTATATTTTGATAATGTTGCAAACCTGTCGCAATTTTCTCAACAGATTTACAAGTTTGCCATTTCTACCTGTGATCACTACATAGAATGCTCAGCTTGCATACTGACCCATGACCCTGCTGGGTGTGGATGGTGCGGTTCAGGTTGCGCAACGAGAGATGAGTGCCTGGAAGAGGGCGGTAGTTTTGTGGATGATTTTTGCCCACCTGTTATCTATAAGGTAATTACTGCAAATGTCTCTGTAGTGTGGTTATGTATTGAGACCATGTATGTTAAGAATATTTCACCATAAG
The DNA here is from genome assembly GCA_035610835.1 of Ophiura sarsii. Classification (NCBI taxonomy): domain Eukaryota; kingdom Metazoa; phylum Echinodermata; class Ophiuroidea; order Amphilepidida; family Ophiuridae; genus Ophiura; species Ophiura sarsii. The sequence goes on along the minus strand of CM069445.1, from coordinate 53,948,988 downwards.
GCGATGAAAAAAGGACCCTGTTGTACGGGCAAACAGGCCTCACAGGTCAGGTCTGTCATTGGGGCTTTTTTCTTCTTATTTTCCCTTGAAAATGACCATAAAATTTGTAAAACTCAACAACAAAAATCTGTAAACATGTTGCTGTTTTTTGGTAAGCAAAAATATTTTTGGGTGGATATTCATTTGCATGTGAACTTTGTTTTTACAGAATTCTAAAGAAATGGGTTGGTTCAGGCCCGTACTACAACAGGGTGTCTTTTTTCATTCCAAAACAGGATTTAAAAGTGTGCATGATCTTTGATACCATCCTGTTTCATTGAACCACTAGAATATCTGCAATCAGTGGAAATGGGGTTATGGGGAATGTGCTGCCGACAGGGCCTAAAAATATATTGGTTGGTTATCTTCAACACCTCTTTCATGGCAGGTGAATGGTTTTTTTAATTAAAAAAAAAAGTATAAATGATTGTCAAGGGATTGGAAATAATTCACCAAAAAGGCTTGGTAGGTAGGTATTTTGGCGAACATGTAGACTTAAAACTCTGTTTACTTAGAAAACATATAAAATGATTTTAATTATAATATTGTGACATTTTCAGATGAGCCCACCATCAGCACCTCTAAACAGCCCGGTTGATGTGACTTTGACTGGTGATAATCTAGGGACAGGTCTGGGACAAGGTATTCATGAATTCACTGTTGCTGGACAACCATGTACAGTTCAACCTGCAAGCAGTGATAACAAAAGGTAGGACATTCTATAACTCATAACTATTTTAATAATGCTGTTGTTTGGAAAAGTGATTATAATAATTTTTCAATGACTGGTAAGATGCTGAGAGGTAAAATAATCAGCATTATCAATTATTTTATCATTTATGAGAGGTTATGATATGTACAATTCATAAATGGATGATTGTGCTCATTTTATTGTTTATATTGTACGTTCCACACCACTCAACAAAGACCACAGGGTTTTATACTGTACTATCTTGTATCATCATACTGTCATATTATGATACAATGTTTTAATATATGTTCTGATCTCGGGGTAGGTTACATCATACACTCTGAAGGAAGATTTAAACCAATTAAATTTATACTTATGCTCACTAACTCTGTGCAGTGACATCAGAGTGTATTTTGGTGATCAACGCTGCATTTATGTGTAAGTTCTGGGATTTGTCTGTGATTGTGTGGGTTCTTACACCAGTGTATCGCAAACATGCTCGCAATTATGAAGTGCAATCCTTGGAGTATGCTATGTTGTTACTGCACTGTAAAATATGCTTCATTCATCAGTTCCAAATTGGCGAAACTCATTACAGCAGGGAGTTAATACAGGATAGAGCGTTGCTAGTGGGTGTGTGTAAGCGTACGCAACATGACGCACATCACATCATAATCATATGTGAGACGCGTGTGCAGTGGCGTAGCCAGAGGGGGCAGAGTGCCCCCTGACAAAAGAATTGAGCGACAACATCGGGATCGGGAAGGCAAAGAAAAGGAAAAGGGGAAGGGAAAAAGGAAAAGCAGAAAAAGTGGGAAAAAAGGAAAAGGAGGAAAAGGAAAAGGAGAAAAAGGAAAATATACAAAAAGGAAGAAGGAGCACATAAGGAGTATCCAGAACTGTCATGCTGGGACGAAAAAAGCTTTCTCTTGGCCATGTTGGGAATTGAATCTGGAACTCCTGCGTGGGAGGTGAGTGAAGCGACCGCAACACCAGTAAGTCTGGCTTGAAATTTGTTGTTTTTTCTCGCCATTTATACCCTGCAGTAGTTTAAGCAATGAGATAGATCCAGGAAGATGGGCTCACAGCACCATGCTGGCATGATTTTTTGTTTTATAGCAGGGTTAGGGTCGATGTTTTAAAATTAAGGTAAGTATTCTTATATACAAGAAAAGTTCAAACAAAAGAATGGTGTTTTTTTACCATTTAAAAATTACGAAAGGGTGGTAATGTTAACTTATACACAATAATAAGTGGTGTGTTTACCAGCAGGGTTTGCGCAAATGCTATTGTTGTCCCTTGACTTATCATTTTTGTTCATATTTAGTTCCAAGGTCATTTAGCCTCTCAAAACACAGCCTATTCACATGTTCACCTGTATGTGTTATTCTTATAGGATTGTGTGTAAAGTGGATCCAGTTTTAACACCTGTAGATGGTCCTGTAGTAGCTCATGTTGAAGCCTCAAGTTCTGACCCAATCTATGAAGTGAATGGTACCTATTCAGACTTCACTTTCTCATTTTTGGTAAGTACTGCAACGGTGTAATATTGAAAAAGTGGAAATTTTTGCGCTACATATATTTTTGTACTTTTCGCGCTCAAATGAGCTACTGCGAAAATGATAACACATGAATGTATTTCTATGTGATGAAGCTACAAATCTCAAATTTAAAAGACATGTAAAACAGTTAAAAATCAAGAAGGCACAAACATTACCACTTATACAATATGAAGGACTAGGGGGTGTCACTTTCTGAAGATAACATGACTCGTAATGGCAGTTGTGCAATCTTCTGAAGATAACATGACTCGTAATGGCAGTTGTGCTATCTTCTGAAGATAGTATGACTCGTAATTGCAGTGGTGCTATCTTCTGAAGATAACATTATTCTGAATGGCAGTTGTGCCATCTTCTGAAGATAACATTATTTTGAATGACAGTTGTGCTATCTTCTGAAGATAACATTATTCTGAATGACAGTTGTGCTATCTTCTGAAGATAACATTATTCTGAATGGCAGTTGTACTATCTTCTGAAGATAACATGACACGTAATTGTAGTGGTGCTATCTTCTGAAGATAACATTATTCTGAATGACAGTTGTGCTATCTTCTGAAGATAACATTATTCTGAATGGCAGTTGTGCTATCTTCTGAAGATAACATGACACGTAATTGTAGTGGTGCTATCTTCTGAAGATAACATTATTCTGAATGACAGTTGTGCTATCTTCTGAAGATAACATGACTCGTAATTGCAGTGGTGCTATCTTCTGAAGGTAACATGACTCGTAATTGCAGGGGTGCTATATTCTGAAGATAACATTATTCTGAATGACAGATGTGCTATCTTCTGTGACCCATACCTTTTGTGACCCATACCTTTTGATATGCGTCCAAAAGAAACCTACTGTTTAGAAAACCTGACACCCAAAGAAGTTTGATTTGAGTCAATTAATCAGACTCTCACCTCATGACCCTTACTTTTGCACATTCACCAAATGACCAAGGGTTCAGAATTTCAGTCTTATATACCCTTATATCCATGGTTTCAGGCTGCAATAGACATTAAGGGCAGTGTCAACCCGGCACTTGTTTCAAAAATTGAATTTCATATTTCTCTATTATTTTATACTTTTATATGTATTCTATCATTACCATCATAAGTTACTAATCAAAAGCTATTATTTCCCGTTCTTTTGGGTGATTTTAAATTGTTGTTTTAGTAAGTTTGAGTCAGGAAAAGGCGCATAGTTATTTGGCGGGAATTTAAGCGGAGTTCCACACTTTTCAAATGCTGCGACAGCTGTTCGATCATTGCGTCGCGCGCCGAAACTTCCCGCGCATAATACTAGACGCGCCGCTTAATATCCGTGACGTAGACGACAACATAACTAAAAATATATCAAACTATCAGGTAAGCTTTTACTACCATTGTGTAGAGGACTTTCAGCGCTAGGAGGCGATTTTTTATTTTTTCGATTATGGATTTTAAACTCGAGATATGCATCCATTTCTAGCGAAATGTACGCAAAAAAACATGACTTTTACACTTTTCCGATGTTTTAATCAATATTTCCAAAACCAAGCTTTATTTTGGAAAAAGAAAAATTTGCCTCCTAGACAAAATTGTTTTGTTTACAAAAACGTATATTAGAACAAATTACCATTTTTTATTTTATAGTTATGCTGTCTGAAAAATTTGGGGTAAAAAAATGGCTTTTTGGTTCATTTCTCAAAATTTAGTTTATTTGGTATCACATTGATATCACCATCGGCTTCCTTATCAAATGTCCTTTCTAAAAATGTATACTTTTATGTACTTTTATTCAATATTCTCAAACTTATTTGCTATTCATCAGATGCAGTTTGTATTGAGTTATCGTGTCTGTAAATCGTATTTTTACTCAAAAATGAACATAAAGAAATCATCCAATGAAGGTGAAAAGTGACAATACCGCCGTTTGATCATGGTTTACGGGGAAATACACATATTTCAAATCCTGTTCTTTAGATATTGTGGGAAGCATATAAAAAAAAGGGATCGCATGATTGACTTCCCACGGCATGGCGTGACAATCGTTAAATGCACTGCACTTTGAATTGGACCAAATCTGTATGCTCAATCTTCAAGGAATTCAACGAAGAGCCCTCACCATTTTTTTCCAGTCCCTAGATGTCGCCCATATAGAAATATAGAAGGAGGGACATGAGGACCTAGTCTAGGTCCATAGTCCTTGTTTGATAGACCACTGATAGAGATTTACCCCTCTGTTTTTCTGCATTCATTTAACAGGACTCTAGCATTGAGAGTATTCAGCCTGCATTTGGTCAACTAGTTGGTGGTACAAATCTCACAATTTTAGGGGTAGGACTTAATTCTGGCAACAATCTTGCTGTGACAATTGCCGGTTTACCGTGTCATATACAAAGGTAATGATACTCATCACAAATATGATTTTTCAGATTTCACTTATTTAAATTTGTGTATATAACAAAGCTGTTAGTACATTTGTGAATAAAGTATTTCCTCATAATGTATGTTTTCTTAATTATAATTTTTGTAATTCATCAAAAGTTAAGTTAACGGCAAGTAGTATTTTGAAGGCATATTATGCGATCTTTTTCATGGAATGCCCTCTATCTGTGATTTTTCCTAGAAATGCATTTTTTGGGTCAAATTACATTGATAACTATGAAACTAAAATATCTTATAAGTTACAGAACAATACGCTTCCTAAATATTTCAAAATCAGATTTTGAAATAAGTTGTCCTGGTACCAGGACAGTTTTTGTGTGTTTTTTTCGTTCGTAAATAGAATTTCATGGTTTGACACTGTGTTAACCCCGTTTACGGTGTTTCCTGTTATGACCGCAACTGTACACAAGTGAAAATACCCCTACGGAATGCTTTATGATGAAGATCGAAACAAATATGTTGACAAATTCCTTAAATTGGAAGCAGATTTCCATTATGATTTAGTCCAGGAAAGTATTTCCTAATAGTCAAACTTCATGATAAGAGAAAGAAAAATATATGACAAAATTTGAAGAAGATCACATAATATTGCTTTAAGTAGTTTTATCAACATCGATTATTTGGTTCAAGAAAATGTCGAAAATAAGAAATAGCTGAGACCAAATATTACTGAAGTATGTTCCGATCCGACGTATTAACAGTAACAATATTTTGATATTGTATGGTACATTTTCTATTTTTGAACTTTATCAGATCAAATAGCACGGCTTTGATATGCACAACAACAGCAAGTTTGGAAGTAGCTAGTGGAAAAGTGGTGTTAAATATCGATGGAAAGACATACGTCAGTCAACAAGAATTCACCTATATGAAACCCCCATCAGTTAAAGGTTTCTCTCCTAGTAGTAGCATTTTGAGGTGAGCTTGGGACTATCATATCATTTTGTTGCATGTACCTCATGGCTTTCTAAGCAATTACCTTATCACACAGACCAAAGATATTTGGACCATAGATCATCAATTTGTAGGCTCAAAAACAGCTGATATTGATGACTTATCATCATATATAGATCACCTCTCTGTGTCATTGGCGGCGGATGAGGGGGGGGGGGGGAAGGTGCCTCCACCAAAAAAATTCATGACCCCTCTGAATTGTCACTGCCCCCCTAAATTCTGACATTTCCCTCGCCACTGCTCTGTGTCAATGCAATGACTGATCACCAATCAACAATCAAAATCAATAACCAATCTTTTGAATGTGTTTGAAATAGCTAAATTAAGACTCCCCTATACCATTTCAAATCCGAAAATATACGATCAGTTCCGAATATTTCCGATTAACATGACTTGTCAGCTCACCAGTCATGTCCATGTGCCGGAGAAAAACAAACGTGGTTTTTACCAGTCTGCCTGTGTGGTAAATTGCGCTGGTGATGGTGATATATTGTTTCCCTCACAAAGTTGTATGTTGCGTTTCAGTAACAAAAACAGTGAGGTAAAAGAGATTTGGGGTAATATTTTCACTTTTTACCGTTTTGCTCGATACATTTGGAAGTTGCCGTCCCACTCAATAATAGTAAGTCTTACCAACGTCCAAGCACCAACAAAGACTGCTACAAGAACTCATTTTTTCCGAAACAATAAGTGACTGGAACTTACTTCCTGAACCACTAATCAACTTAGCAATGCACGAAACCTTCAAGGTTCAAGCAACCAACCACCTAAGAACAACAACCCGTCGCATCTACAATGTAGTTTAACTCCTTGCGCACTCACACCTCTGCGTTTGGCTTCGTAGGAAGCGTTGCAGGGTACAACTTCAAAGACAAAGTTACCGGTCGACGCCATTGTTGATAAAAAACAAAATAGTCTCGTTCCACGTTTTACTTCTCAATGTGTGCACACGTGTATATAAACATAGTAAATCACTAGGCGGACAACCAATGCTATGAATGCGATCAACTGTTGCGAAGAACGTACTACGCGCCTAGTCCATGTGACCTGCTTTTCCGAAGATTTCCTATCTCAATTTGAAATGGTCTATAGTTTAAATCAGCTCCAAATTGGAACTATTTGGTTTTTATCTCTCTGCGCGCACAAGTAATCCAATTGTACTCACGCAATTATGGCCGCACGCTCTTTTGCATATGGCCACACACTCTTTTACATATGGCCGCACGCACTGGATGCACAGTGCGCTTTATTTCCTGGCATTCGCGCCCACATCCTTCTGTATTTATTTGCTGTTGTAAGGAGGCTTTGCCAATTTGGAGCTGATTAAACTATAGCAATGTACTGTAACAGCTCATGCACATTTTAAATATGATTTACAAAATGCATCAAATATTGGCAGTAATGGAAAATCATCTCTTACAGGGAGAGTTTCATCAGAAAAACCTATATGGGTTTGTTTTTGTTAATTTCACACTGTTTTCCAGCCTCTCCTACATTTATTTGTACACCAATGATTCACATGTCTGGTCCCAATGTAGAACTTCAGCATCCAATTGGTGCGACAGAATGGTCCATTTTATGGGTACAAATTACGCTCGTGTTAATAAACTCGACAGTGGGATCAGGATTATAGTTAGGGTAATAATTTTGCTATGGGTAAGAGGTAAATGTTGAGGTTATTACTTGCAAAAGTTTAAATAAACCAGGCTAGCTAAGCTAAGCAATTCTTATATTGGTGTAGAATCCAATTGGTGCGTCAGAATGGTCCATTGCATGGGTACAAATTACGCTCATGTTAATAAACTCACAATACCACTATTTCTAGATACTTCATGTTATCTCAAGTTTGGAGGTGATATCATCACATAATCCTGTCATAGGTGCAGCATTTTAATGTCATCACCAACATCTGTCAATGATCACACAGATCTAAATACCATCCCATAGGCCGCATTGGGGTTATGTTTACAATGCTATGATTGCTATCCTGGGTTGGGGGTACTCAAATACTTTATTGGTAGGGATGTGCCGCCAGCAAAATGAAAATCGACCTAAACATTTACCAATTTTCGGGGGAAACTGGACCCATATATTTACCAGAGACCCATATTTTCCCATAGATTTGACAGATTTTGCTAACATTTCTGTGAAAAACAGCAAATTTATGGATTTTTAGACACATTAATTTACCGAAAATGGCTATCAAAAGGGGTCATTCATTTACCAGACAGGTGAAAATGGGACCCTATTTGGCGGCACATCCCCGTGACCTCATATGTACCAACCTCCCCTGGATCACTATGCAATTACTAAAATGCACAGTTGATGTGACCACTAAGTATAGGATCAAGGCATTTTTACATCAACATCAGCATGCAATTTATGTCCCTGTCAATTTATAAATTATTTAACAACATTTGGTTTTTTCAGTGGTGGACGTCAGTTGGTTGTGAATGGAGTCCACTTGTATATAGTTGAAGAACCCAAGATTGTTGTCACCATCCAGAAAAATGATCAAATATACAATATTCAAGAGGTAAGTTAAGTAAACCTTTTTTTTTCTCTCGTTTTATTTAATTTAACATTATTTTTAATCCGTAGGTTTAATATCTTATCAACAAAGCCCGTTAAAAAGCACAAGGGGTGGATTACTATATCTAGTTGATCAATAATTTAAAAATGTTGTTAACTTTAAAAAACTGAAGGGATGGTTTTGACAATTAAAATGCCTAAAATTGTTAGTTTGTTAAAGGTAGATGACCCGATCACATTCCGATTTTCAACTTGAAGTTTTCTATTCTACATGAAAGGTCATCCTTAAAAAAGTCGTATTCCAAAGTTTGAGTTACATAGCTCTAATGGTTCTTATTTTACACGCACAAGATGCTGTGAACTGTACCCATTGAGTAGTACACAAACTATATCGGTGGTATACCACCATTCGCGGTAATTCGACGTTATTTCATCGATTTCTCCGTAATTATACCGATTTAGGCCGTCAAATTTCAGTATGATGATGAGAAAAATACGAGCTTTCATATGATATGAAAATCTCCGTATGTTTGAAATAATTCTGTGTTACGAAAATGTGATCGGGTCATCTACCTTTAAATGTATTTTTAGGCCGCCCATAAGGCTGTCTATAAGAGAGAGACCTTATTAAGTTATAGCTGCATCCTCCGTGTGTTATGCACTTATCAATTGCAAGCCTGGTCCCTGGGGACCCGGGCATGGCGGGGACCATGCGGGGACCGTACACGAGTGTACAAAAAATGATGCCCGGCTATGCGGGGGAGTGTACGCGGACGTACGCTAAGGTACACAAATGTACACCCCGTGCCAGAGATGCGATGCGCTTGACGAAATAAGCCTAATAACACATAGGGAACACATAGAAATACATTCCGTTATGGTTGCAAAAAGAAATAAGCGACCTTGGGACTGTAGCCGGGTGAATACTTTGTTCTGGGAAATGGGTGGCCGGGACTGTACACTTTGTCCTGGCCAAGGGGGGCCGGGACTGTAGCGGGGACGTACACAAAATGGTGCCCGGCCCTGCGGGGACCGTACACGATTGTACCCGGGACGTCACATGGGCAATTTGTACGTCCCGGCCCTAATCCCCGCTATCCCCGGGTCCCCCGGGGACGGGGATGCAATTAATAAGTGCATTAGTCTGTCGGGGTGGGGGTGTCAGTCTGTCAAACATTGGTATACACTTCATTCAAAGTCCAATGGACGACCTATATCAGGTCGCGTCTGTATAATTGCCATGCGTTAAACATGTTGAAATTGTTAAAAGCTTATACTGGTGGTAATCTACCTATCATTGGCAGATTTGCACAAACTGCAGAATTTGTTACTTGATAGTCTGTTATCGTGTTCAATCAATGTATGAGTTTTATAAAACATATATTGAATGAACTCTTGATCTTTGCAGGAAATGTTGAAAATATATCTCCCTCAGTCAACTGGTTTGCCTTTAAGACATAGTTTCTTAGGTTCAGATGTTCATGAGCATCCACCATGTACATGATGTATAAACAAAATGCACATTCTATTTACTTTTCCTTCAGAGTTGTTGCCAAGCAGATTATCCAGGTGACACTATGATTTGTGCCTCACCAAATATTACCGCAGAATATCTCATGGCTTCAGCAAATGAACCAATAACAGCATCTGTATCATTCATCTTGGAAGGATGGTTTGAAACACCAATAGTGATTGGTCAAGAAATGTTGTATTATCCTGATCCATCTTTCAGTCAGCTTCCACCAGGGATGACCATAACAGAAGGATCTACATTAACGTTGGAGGTATGCTTGTTTGTGCCTATACAATATAATGGGGTTTTTTAGGCCTCAAAGTTTTAAAAGTTGAACTTTACAAGGTGATGAATAGCAACACCCTTTTAAGGGGGTGTTAACCCTAATAATATGACATTTATCAAGCGCTGTAACTTTTGAACTATTAATGTGATGTATATACAACAAAATTTGAGCAAAAAAAGTGATTTCTTTGTGTCAAAATTTTAAAAATCAGAATTTTTAGTGACATTTGATACCAAATAATGGATTCTCCAACTCATTTCCTCTTTTATTCATTTACTTTTATATACATCACATTAATAGTTCAAAAGTTACAGCGCTTGATAAATGTCATGTTTTGGGGTTATCAGCCCCCTAAAGGCAACAACCAACATAATTTTCCATTTTAGGGCAAGAACAGAAACATAAAGATTTTTTTTAATTTAGATTTAAAATAAAAACATAGAGTTTTGTTGGAAAACATTTCATAATAAAATATCAAAAACCTGACCTTTGGAAACCTGACCCCTGTAAAAAGAAATCCCCTCAAAAATAGAACTAGTCTGATTGAACCCCAGGGGGTACTCACATGTATGTAATAAGGTACACGGGTATGTGCTGCTCTAATGGGTTGCTTCTTTTCTCAAAGTTTTTCTAAACATGGGGTATGATTTGTGCTGGAAAACCCTAAATATGAGTCCCAAATCTAAAACAAAACCTCAGTAACCATGGGTCCCAAATCGGGGAAAAGGGTCCAGTCAAATCAGCTATTTTCTAGGTAAAAACATCCCTAAAAGTTGGTCTGCAAGATTCAAAACCTCCAGTAGCACACCCCACAAAAAATAATATGAGTACCCCCTTCCCCGGATTAACCCCCTCCATATGGTTGTCCACCCGTTAAACATGTTTCATTCTGTATGATATAAGCGAGTGTCATTGTGCAAGTGTCAAATTAATTAGTTTCAATTTAAATTGTTGCCATGGATAACTAAACCAGTTGACAGATCATTATTGCACAAATCTCACATTTTATTCCTTTTTTCCCCTATGATATTTTCAGGGCATTAACTTGGACTTAGCTAGCAATGCGAATGAGATCACAGTGATGATTAGAGACAAAGCATGTGTGGTGACAGAGTTGACTCAGACTAATCTTGTCTGCAAAGTGCCATCATTAGACTCTACAAGTGACGAGGATGATATCGGCGTTCAAGTTACGGTAATATACGCATCCCTTGAAACATTTCCCTATCTGTATTGTAGTTGACCTCCGTTATAGGCCATATATGAAAATCTTAGTTTCAATAAAATGACAAGCTTACAACAAGAGAATGTGTATAGTTCAGTTAGATTGAAATTGACCAACCTCCTTACGACAGAAGAGCGTGGACGTGCATAAGGCGCGCATTGCGCAATGGATGCGTGATGCATGCATATGCCAAAATTGCGCGTGTACGCTTGGATTATTTTTGCGCAGGGAGAGATACATTTCTTGAATGACCATGCATTAGCCTAAAATGACCTACAATTTTGCTTATATTTCACACACAGGTCACCGTTGGCAACCGCCAATATGAACTTGGTCTTATCCAATCTTTGCCTAGTACCATGTCACAGACAGTCATTCTTCCTGTAGTTGTGATGCTTGTCTTACTGCTAGTTACAATATTAATAATTGGGTTATTGGGCTGGGTTGTGCGTAAAAAACGAAGGAAACCTGCAACCGTTGGAGATCTAACCGACGAAGGAATGGTGGTTTATCACTGCATCAACTCCGTTACAGGCTCTCATCATTCGGCGACACAATACTCAGGTGGCCAGGCGCGAGTAGTGCCACCGATGTCCTCCAACAACAGTGAGTCAGTGATTCTATTCTCTTTCTGCATGTCTGCCTGTCTGCATAGACACAAAAAAACTGGTTGCATGTGTCATCTGACTGCACTTACCAATAGAGCTTTTAGAAATAGTATTGTTATCTTGGCATGTATGTTGAAAGTCATTAGCCCGTATTCATAAAAATAAGTATTTACTAACTAGTCAAAGATAAGTAAAAGCAATAACTAGATAAGTAAAAGGTCTAGCTGCTAAAAAACGTATTCATAACATTTTGCTTATGAGAACACCTCTTTACAAGGCTAGCAAGTTCTGAATAACTTACTTACAAAAAGCAGCTCCAAATGTGTGTATATGATATATACTGTAGGCCTATAGCTGCATGCATGCCATCGTAGTCTCAATTCTCACAAAGCATTTGGATTGTAAGGATGAGCAACATGGATTCCAATGACAACGATGCAACCAAAGACCTAACACTTCAACTTCAAATACAATGTTGGATAGAATATTAATTTGTGGATTTTGTTCTAATTCAATAGCAAATTAAAAATGGGAATGTCATAAATTGATTGTTAAAAGTTAAAGCGTCTAACCACAAACAATTTAAAGGTTAGAGAGAAAAGGCTACAAAAGAGCTTGCTTAACAAAAATACAATATTTTCATCATCATTAATTTACTGAAGTTTGACTTAAAAGTTGACGAATCAACTATACAGTATATCATTTGTGTCCATACATGAAAAAGTATATTAAATTAATGTGCTGATTTAAAATAACAGGACTATAAGCAGTTTATATGCTGCTGCTGTTTAGCCATAGTCCTTCAGAGAACCGTCGGCATTCTCTTGCATGCTTTCACTCTTGTTGCTACCAGTCCGCCGTCTGCCCACTCTCTGATGTTGTCTGTCCAAGCAGTTTTTCTGCATCCTGGTAGAGCCTTCCTTTCTACCTCTCCTTCAATAGTTAGTCATTACTATGCTATCCGCACGTCACTTCCAGTGACCATACTTTGCAAGCTTCCTCTTCCTTAGTTGGGCTAGCAGTCCCTTTTCTTCTTTCACCCCTATTTGCTTGCGCACCCATGACTTCTTATCATCAGTCCAGCTGATGTGTAGCACTCTGCGCCATACCCACATTTCAAATGCTGTGATACAACTCTTGTCTCTTTCTTTGAGGGTCCAACTTTCAGAGCCATAGAGCGCTGTACTCCACACAAGTGACCGGACCAGCTGCTTCTTGAGTTTCAAGCTTATTTACTTAGCCTTCCATATTCCATTCAGTTGGCTAGTGATGCCTCTGGCAACTGTCAGTCTGACTCGTATTTCTGGTGCGGAGTCTCCATCCATCCCGACCATTGAGCCAAGGTATTTGAACCGATCCACCTACTGAACTTCATCTCCGTCTAGATATATAGGCTGCTTGTTACCTAGCATCATGACATGAGTCTTGGCTGGGTTTATACGCAGGCCGAATTGGAGATTGCATCTCTCTAGTTCTTGTGCTTGCTTTTCCAGTTCCTGTTTAGAAGTCGTCCTAGAAGTGTAGTGTCATCAGCAAAGCGGAGATTCCATATTGCCCTTCCGCCAATGGTGCAGCCAGGTCTGTCTTCCAGCCTGTCCTCTACTTGTCGCATGATGGTTTCACCACAGGCATTAAAGAGTAGGGGTGATACAATGCAACCCTGACGGACTCCTTGCTCAAAGGGGAACTGATCTGTGTGGCCTTATGCTAAGCGTATAACTCCACTAGCTTTGGTATACAGCTTCTCCAGCAGCCAGACTAGGTGTTCTAGTGTGCCAAATTCAATTAGTGATTTCCATAAGGTGGTGTGATTAACTGTATCAAATGCTTTAGAGTAGTCCTCAAACATCATCCACAGCTCTTGGTCTTGTCGCTTGATTGTTTTCTCTATGATGTTGCGTAGAGTCAGGGTGGCATTAGTTGTTCCCTTTCCTGAAACGAAACCAAACTGTCCCTCAGCAATCTGTGGCATTATGAAGGATGCTATCCTGCTTCTGATGACTTCCAAAAGCACCTTAGAGGCATGAGAGAGTAGACTGATTGTACAATGCTTGGAGCAGTCTTGCGTTCCTGGAACTTTAGGTACGGTGATGATCTCTGACTGTGTCCAGTCGGTGGGCCATTCTCCAGTTTTCCAGATCTGGTCAATGATGGTCCTCATGGCTTGTACCACTGTATCTCCACCAGCTTTAATAATTTCTCCAGGTATCCCGTCAAGCCCGGCTGCCTTGTCATTTTTCAATTTCTTTATGGCTGCTCTGATTTCAGACTTCATTACTTCTGGTTCCAGCTCTCTTGGAGGTCGACCTGGTTCTTCCATTTACATCCAGGCGAACACCAAGTGAACAGCTGATTGTGTCTATGTTGAAAACAGGTGTTAACAGCCACAAGTTAATTATCTCCAAGCCAGTCCAGAAACATTTGTCCACGGTCATTCCCTTCTCCAAGACCAAACTTTCCACAAGCAGCATGCTGACGATTAACACCAATCTTAGTGTTAAAACCACCCATCACCACCAATCTGTCTTTCTTAGGACACTCTTTAACTGCCTTGTAACACAGCATAGACTGCAAGAACATCCTCATCCTCTGCTTCTGACATTGGCATGTATGTCTGGATAATTGTTATTGGCTGTGGTTTAGCATCTACACGAAGAACAATGACTCTGTCAGATATTGGTTGAACCTTCAGTACTGCTCTAACAATCTTTGGTGAAATCAGAAAGCCAACTCCTCGATGGTGCACTTATCATCGCCTATGTAGTAAAGCTTCCAGCCATTTGTGTTAACTTGTCCTGTTGATGTCCATCTTACTTCTGCTAACCCCACTACATCCAGCTTCAATCGTTCTGCTTCCGAACGAACCTGATGTAGTTTACCATGCTCATTTAAAGTACGGATATTCTATGTTGCAATATTTAGATATCGTTGACCTCTGCCAGCAGTCGTCTGAGAATTGTCGGACCCATGCCTCTCTGGCGAGTTTAAGCATGATTCGTCATTGGGTGTCTCAGAGTTCCTTACTGGAATCGGTCCTTCCCCAGTATGTCTATCAGAAGACTGGTCAACCCCGGGGGGGCCTAGCTGCCGTCTTCATAACTTTCTTCATATACATTGACTTTTCCATGCTTGAGAATTTGGACTCAGTTGGCCAGTATCCACTCAAGCGTCTTTGGTACCGCCCCTTCATATCGCTACTGCTTGCGATGCTGTACGCCATCCATGCCGTAAGGTTCACTATAGTAACCAGCGCCATTTCTGCCGTGCAGACTTTGAGTGAGATGAGAAGAGAAGAGGATCCTCTTTACCCAACGCTGCTGGATGGTCGATGGCTCTCCAATGAGTTCATACGCCCTTGTAGGTAGATTTTCTTTTTACATGTAGTTCTACCAGGGTATTTAGCTACCCTCCTCATCAGTATCCTAGGAAACTGATGGTCGGGGTGACGGTTTAGGCGCCGACAACCCGCCAATGGATGTAGTTTAACGTCTTACCCAGGACATAGTTTATATGCGGCATGTAAACTATAGTTGTGTTTTTCATTAATGTCAGTCTCAGCTATTTAATAGTCACGTTGATTGAAAAGAAAAGTGGCAATCTCTTCCCGTTTTTGCTGTCCCTGGTCGTACTTGATGTGCAGCCAATTCACCCTGTTCTGTAAGATCTGGCTGTTCATCTTCCTGTTCATCCCTGTTCATCCCGGATCAGCTAAATAAACCAAAGTCGTTTCCATTTGCGCCAATGGTGTCAAACATCCACCATGAGTCTCATTATTTTCCGGTATAAATGTTTCGGCAAGCCAATCCACATGTTCCTTGTCAAACCTAAATAATGTTCTGTAGGTGGTAGGATTGACTTTGGTACGGTCAAACCTGTCCTTATACACCTTAGGTTGTCCTCTCACAGGTAGAAACATGGCAGCAAAAGTTATATGACTGTGTTGGCTAAAGGACAAGCTTCAAAAGGAGGTGCTTGTAAAAACACAAGTAAATGCTCGTTCTCATGAACTTTTCTAGAAATACTTATAAGAATTAGTAATTACTTTTGCTTAAAATGTCTAGATTTTGCTTACAAGTAATTACTTATTTTTATGTATTAAGATTCAAGTAAATGGTTAGTAAATGGTTAGTAAAAGCAATGCTTATTTTTATGAATACGGGGTAAATTATACGGTATACAGTTCTCAAAAATAATAACTTACAATGAAATAAATATTCCCATATCTTCAAAACTATTAATTCCAACATAAAAATATTAAAATATACAATTGTGAAAACCTTTCTTCTCTTTAATTTGAGATATTGCGTGTGACAATTGGATTATATATTGGTAAAAATCAAAAGAAAGTGCAATTTTCATGTTTGCATTTGGTATCTGTATAGCAATATGCAAATTATTGATTAACTGTCCCTCCCCTCCCCACACCTCCCCTCCCCCGCATAACATTTGCAAAGGGAGGGCGAGAGAGGGAAAAAGAGAGGGAAAGAAGGGGAAAGGGAAAGAGAAAGGAGTAAAGAGGAAGTGGGGGAACTTACGAATTTAATAGAATATATATTCCAGGAGAGCTTTCTGATTATCTTAGAAAAAGATTATAATCCAGGAGCATCCCGGGGCAGGCGGGGCTCACAGGGCCCCTGGAATCCTACGCCATGAGATGCTCCCAGATATGCCACATTTCAATGCCAAAAAAGTAAGCATTTACAAAATAAAAAATTATGTGCTAAATTTCTCTGTCTATGTTTCAAATATTATGTAATGTGTTTCAAAAGGGATATTGCAAACTGTCTTAAAAACACTGAAACCCTAGAGCTTTTTTTCACCACCCTGTGGCATTTCTGCTGACTCTAGCTCTGCTACCTTCACTCACTAACGTTTGAATTGGTCACTGAATTATATCATCCAATGGCTGCGTATTGAATAAATATAAAGTTTACTCATCATGTACGTGTGTATCTATAGCAATAGCTATCTTCTGAGGGAGTAGTGACAGGTACTCAATCTTGACTAAAACACACATTTCTTTCTAATTTTCAGCGAATCTAAGAAACCCAAGTACCAACTCTGCCGTTACAACAGCGGCCGCGGCATTCACCTCTGATGATAGTAAACCATTACTGGAGCGGATAAGTAATGAGTTAGTGGCACAGGTTGGTGAGATCCTCATCAATGAAAGCACTCTGAAGCTTGGAGATACCATAGGACAAGGTAAAATACATGTAGGAGGGTTTACCCTGCAGCAGGTGTGGTCCTGCAGCATATTCATCAGGGAATTAAAAGCTGGCCTAACGATGCAATAGAAAAATTAACATCCACTTTGATCAGTCACTGTGTGTTTGTACACAATGTTCTTTAAAAGTATCAATTGTGGTGGAAGATATATTCCAACTACTCCTCAAAAAGCCAAAAATGTTATTTAACTTTAGAATGTGTACAAATGCCAAATTGATTTTGATGGTAGAGGTTAACTCAAGACACAAGACAGGTACAAGTTCAATAGGCAAAATGTGTGGAATATATGTAATGCATTTGGATCTAAAGGCACTTCTACCAGATGCAGTGGTGTAGCTACCGGTGTGGGGGGGGGGGGGGGGGTATTTGTGCCCCAGACACCCCCCCCCCCCCCCCTTTGTGCCCCCGCCTCACTCTCCGGATGTAGTGCATATATGCGTTATAACCATTTACAAGGACCATTTTTCGCCCGGGTTTTGGAGAAAACATGCCCTTACATTTGGATCTAAAGGCACTTCCACCAGATGCAGTGGCGTAGCTACCGGGGTGGGTGGGGCAGGGGGGAAATGCCCCCCCCCCCTGACAGAAGGTATCTGTGACCCGCACCATTTGTGCCCCCACCTCACTCTCCGGATGTAGTGCATATATGCGTTATAACCATTTATAAGGACCATTTTTTGCCAGGGTTTGGGGCACCCTTTTACGAGATTTTCGTAATCTTGCCCCCCCCCCTGAAATCCTAGCTACGCCACTGACCAGATGACAGGACTTTGTTCATGAATAAAAACAATCTTATTCACCTCATTGTTACTGAACAAGCTATAATGTATTATGGTTTATCAATTCTTTGAGAAAGAAAATACCTATTAGAGGGAAAAACAATATTTTTGCATGGTGAAGAGTGGTAAAGAGTGGAAAGGAGGGAAAGGAAAGCAAAAATGAAAAAGGAGAAAAGGGGACTACTAAGAGACTTCATTGAATCTAGAAAGAGAAAAGGTCTTACTATGGATGTCTTTCCAATCTTCTTATTAACTTATCCATAATGGCAATGTTTCAATATCTTATATTATTTTACTAATTTGTCTTGATTCCGACTCCCTTGGAAATCTGAGAATCTCCTTTTTGGGTACCTTATAATGCTTTATGCAGTGCTAAATGCTACCATTACCAAATAGATTCACAACAAGGAACATTGATTAGAATCTGATATGGAAAGTTCATTATACTGATCCAGTGAACGTGTGGTTGAACCAGTGTAAGGTATTTGAATGTACGTTTCGGAAATTTCTTTATCCTTAGTCAACACTTTTGGTAGTGATGACCTTGATGACTCAACGCTTTTTGCAGTCTTGGAGTTGCCAATTGATTTATCCCCAGATGATTAAAGATCATCAAAAACATGAGTAAGGTTGTATTGCCCCTTGTCTCATCGTGGAGGTCCCTCTCTTCATGATTTTGATAGCCACTCGAATCCATCTTTTGCTAGATGCTGATTTTTTTAATGGGGTGGAGAGGGGGGGGGGGGGATCCAAACAACTTCAACAATTTTTGAAGTATATTCCCTATTTGTCTTTTTATTCCCATTGTTATTACAGGTCACTTTGGTTGTGTGTACGAAGGCAGGTACATCAAAGACGGAGAAGAACTCCATGTGGCCGTCAAAAGCCTACTACGTGGCGCCACTACAGACATGGCTAATTTCTTGCGAGAGGGTATCATGATGAAAGATTTCAAACACAAACATGTCTTACAACTGATCGGTGTGTGTATCAAAGATGATCAGATTCCATTGGTTGTTTTGCCATTTATGAAATTTGGAGATTTGTCGAGCCACCTCAGAAATCCACAATATGTAAGTGGATTATTTCTGTCACTGTTTTGTTATTCTTTGCTAATGTTGATGGAATGAGAGATGTAGGAAAACTTGTTATGTTGTTATGGATATTATATAGTATTTTTTTAAAGCTAAACCGCTGATTTGTTGGGGCTTTGCGGTATAATGCCTTTCAAGTTGAGATTAGATTCCCAGCAAACACATAACGTTATCACAACCATAAAGTTATAGACTGTAGTTTGGTTAGGTCATGGGAAACGCTTATGCAACATTGGAAAAAATCGACTACATTGTTTAAGAGATTTCTTAGAACAGTGCACAAATGTTTTCATCACCTTCTAAGGCTTGAACCACATTTTAGGAACATTACTAACTATAACCATGATAACATTGTCATGAATATTTTTAAAACGTTGGGGTGGGCTACATCCACAATATTTTGGGGTACATCCACAATATTTTGGGAGTTTATGCTTGCATTGTTCCAAGAATTGGTAGTAGCTTGGTGTGAGCATTTGCTGTAGTCTGGTACCATTTGGACCCAAGCATTTGTCTGCACAGATCAAAGTGGTAATCAATCTATTATTTCTATCAAGATTTTTCATCTTTTCTCCCTTTTTTATTCTACAGGATTTAACAGCCTGTCAGTTGCTGCAATTCAGCCGTGACATCGCAGATGGCATGGCCTACTTGGCTAATCTCAAATTTGTCCACAGAGATCTCGCTGCTCGTAATTGCATGTTGGACGCCGAGTCCTGTGTGAAAGTCGCCGACTTTGGTCTGTCCCGCGACATCTACGAATGCAACTACTACAGAGCCAAGGACAAGACGGCAAAATTACCTGTGAGGTGGATGGCACAAGAAAGTCTTGAGAGAGGTATCTACAATACAAAGACCGATGTGGTAGGTTAATGAAGGCATGGATTGAATATTGAAGATATTATGAATGATTGTAAGTTCAACAACTCCCCCATACCTGAAGTACAGTAACAAAGCGTTGTCGATTTGAGATAAACCCACTGTTCATATGCAAATTACTAGGATGGCGAACCTTATTTGGAAATTATGCATCGATGCAAAATTGTAAACAAACAAAAAGTGTTCGCAAAATGTGTTCATTTTTTCGCCCGTTTTTTCGGTGTATAAATGCATTTCGCCATGCAATCCTTAAAGTTAGCAAACAGCTTTATATACCAAAATGTAGCTATATCCCTGAGGAAAATATTTTTGGCAAGGGCCATATGTCACGGCTCACTCCTAAAGCTACAATTTTAGACTGAACGATCGCTACCCAGCACAAGAGAATCGCTATTTTGCATCATCGCGCGGTAAAATGACATTCCTTTCATCCAATGGACCGTACCACTATTGAAATGGAAGGGTGTGTTTTGATTTGATACAAATATTCTATAAACATGTTTCAAAATGTGTTATGTAAATTAAACGCATTCTTGATTTAATTTTTCTCTGAATGTTAAAGGTGGTGTGTGAATAAAATGCTATTTACAAAATATTTTAAATTTTACAATTACTTGCGAAATAATTTGTCTTCTCTAATGTTTACCTTTTGTAACCCAACCTATTCAGAAGTTCCCTCACCCATACAGGGAACGGACGATGTCCAAATAAGGACCTAATTATAATCAAACTTAAACATTTTTCCCCGTTTTTTAAAGAGCAGCTATTTTTTTATGTCAAATTAAGCCTTAAAACATGTTTTTTTACTTGTTTTCCTCAATTATCCGAAACGCTATTCACATATGAATGATGTAAATATGTTTGGTCGTTGTTGATCGGGGTTCAACAAGGTCTTCGTCGTTGTTTATCTTGAATCGACAACGGTAAGACGGGTTTATTTTGCTCGGGCAGCTTTTCTGAAACCTTATTGAACCCCTAAATATCCCCTCGGAGGGGGGGGGGGGGGTGCAATTGAGGAATGGCGTTGTTCATACTCCCAACATTGGGCATCATCCGACGTCGGCGGATATCGGTGCACAAGTTGAGGCAATATTAACTTTTATCCGCCAACGTCCGCCGATGTACACATGTGAGTCCGTAGATGTACACATGTGAGTCCAAGTTTTTTCAAGACCACCAGTATATTGGGTCTGGATAAAAAAACACCCTTTATTATACATATAGCATGGTCCTTACAAGAAACATTTGATCTCTTTGTCACAATATAGATTAAGAATTGCAGTGTATTTAGCCATGCATCATCTTAAATATCCCTAACACATTTCAGGCCAGATATTTTAAGTAAACCGTCTTTCTTGAAATCAGAACCCCTAAATACTTCAGTCAGGTCACTTATCCACTGGCCAAAAATACCCTTTTTGCTTGATTTTCTGAAAATACCTTTTAGTCTGGGATATACAGAGGGTTACTTTGCACCCCCCCCCCCCCCCCCCCCCCAGGACTCCCTCAAGGGTATACACCACCAATGCACTATGGGATAGCACGTCCGGTAAAAGTTTATCACAGCAAGTTCCTTTTTGCGGTACAAATTGCGAGATTTTGACAGACTTTTTTCAATTATATCTATTAGTTTTGGGTATTACACATTTTTAGGAGTGTGCACAATAAGATTTTTTTTAAAAATCGCACTAGTTTGAACATTTTAAAGTTTTAAACGACTGAAATCGGCGGAAGGTCAGTCCTGAGTTTTGGGGCGTAAATATAGGGCCGAAATTGCTACATCAAATGAATCGCAAAATATTGAGAAATCTAGTCAGACACTTTGCCATATCCTTTTGATATGTTTTGCGGACATCCCTTTGGAATAATCTCTGTAAATGTCATAAGGATGTATGGGATAACTCAAGTTAGAGCCGATTGTTTGACCCCTACTTTGCACGTAGCGTCTATGGGGAGTGCGTTGGTGGTGTATACCCTCAAGCCAACTTTTTTGACTTACTTTCATGGTCCTAAAACATATTCAGGATGTTACTAAAAATAATTTCATAATGCTAAGGGGTTATTCAAGATGGCGTCCAAAAATGGCCGCCCCAACTGGGGTAAGGGTTTGGTGTATAAGTCCCAAGTATGCAAATGAGGATAATGAGATTTATTCCGTTGTTGAGTACTGGGTAGATGTGTGGTAGAGCATGACATTGTATTCAGTAAGCTCATTTGCATACTTCGGACTTCTACACCATACCGCTACCCAAACTGGTCAAATCTCATAAAATGACATATAGCAATCAAATTGTATGGTGAAAGTATGGTTTTAATAGTAGGATGTATTGTATGTATTAGACCACTAGACACTCACATCCAGAACCTTTGCTTTGTTAACACACCTAAATCCAAGATGGCCACCAAAATGGCCACCAAAAATGGTAAAATTCCATATTTTGGCATATATAAACCAACACGTATGATCAGAGTATAGTATTAACAATGGGATGTATGTGTTAGACCACTAGAAACTCATATCTAGTACTTTTGCTTTGTTAACATACTTTGTAGAGTACACACCACCAAATCATATTTTGCATTCTGACATTACACAGCAGTGTTTGAAATTAAGATTAACCCCACCATAAGTCTAAATTTAGCATCCTAGAAAAGGTAATAAATGCTGTAAATGTACCTAAATGTTTCATATTTTGCATTTGTAGATTATTTCCTCCACATCAGGCCCAACATCTCTAGCTTTTTCTTGAATGGTATCATTTTACACGATTTCACTGTTTCCACCAATTTAGAACTAGAATCTCTGATCTTAGGATAAAGGCAGTCTGTCGTACCTAAGATAGATATCATTGGCCCATAGCGGGAAAAAATGCTGGTTACCCCCCACAAAAGTGATTGTTTTGAAGCAGAAGACATCTAGATCTTCGATAAAAACAATGATTTGAATGAACCAGTTTGCTCTAAAGGTGAAAAAAATTAACACAAACTTGACCTCTTAACCACACAAAGCAATAGGGAACTGATTTGGTGGTGTGGGACCTGAACCAAAATGGCCACCAAATTGAGGCCAAAAATGGTCAAAAGTGGTCAAAATTACATAAAATAGCATATCAACCGAAATGTATGATGCAAATATAATTTTAACAATGGGATGTATGTGTTAGACCACTAGTAACTCATATCCAGTATTTTTGCTTTGTTAACATAGTTCAAAATCCAAAATGGCCCCCAAAATGGTTCCCGAAGTGGCTGCAAAAATTGTAAAATTCCATAAAATGGCACCTACATATATGATGAAAATATAGTTTTAAAGATGGATGTATGTATTAGACCACTAGCAAGTCATATCTAGTATTTTTGCTAGTAATGGAGTATATACTATTCAATCATACATGTACCTTGTCACATACGTTTACTGGGTGGATTAAAATCTATAGAATATACTAATACTAATACTGTTTTTCAGTTATTTTAACCTTTTGCAGTCATCTTGGATATTTTAAAATACTCAAACTACAATCTTGGAAATAATTCCTTGGAACGCGAACGCTGAGCTGAGCACACGTGCTGGGTATTGTGTGCATGTAATGATACTTAGTGTCTTCTGTTATAAACGGAAATTGTTCAAATGAGATTTTTCCTTCCCCACCCCCATCGATCAATGTTGGGACACTGTGGCAAGCTGCAGGAGCCACTGGCCTTGGTCAACATTGTACGGGGGAGTGGGGAGTGTTTTGGCACCCGTTCCATGACCCGCGAGTCATGAAAACCCCGGGAGAAAAACAAATATGTTTTAATTCACCCGTCTGCCCATGTGGTGGATTGCGCTGGTTTGGTGAGAGATTGTCTCCCTCACAAAGTATGTTGTATGTTGCGGTGTTTCAGTAACAAAAACAGTGCGATGAAAAAGATTCAGGGTAATACATTCACATTTTACCTTCTGATAAATTTTGAAGTTGCCGGTGCCGACGCCATTGTTGATGAAAACAAAAAAATCACGCTTCTACTAGTTTTCTCATGGGTGTACACTTATATGTAAACATAGTAAACCACTAGGCGGACAACCAAAGCTATGAATGCGATCAACCATTGCGAAGAACGCAGTACGCACTCAGTCCACATGACCATTATTTCCGATCTCAATTTGAAATGGATCTATGGGAATTATACCTATAAATCCCTATCTTAACCCACAAAGAAGTATTTCAAATTCACCTAGCATTTAGAATATTTGAATCGTTAATAACAATTAAATATTTTCATTTTGATTGGGCCCCTGCCTCATAGATTTCAAAATCAAAATTCAGGGCCCTCAATATACAACTTTATTTTGAATATTTGTAACTCAGATAAGCTGAAACTGTCAAAAAGACTGATAAAATAGGCACAGAGAATTGTCTGTTCTCACTAATTTTCCATATATATTACCAGATCAAGAACAACAAAGTTTAGCTAGAGTAATGTTATTATTCAACCAGTTTTAAATATGAAAAAAACCACATTTCATTGGACTCAGGGGGAGCTGGAAGGGGAGGTTTTGGAGGGGAAAATGTATGTTTGCAAGGTATACAGGATGTGATGCTTTATTAGGTCGCTTTTTGACATTTTGACAAGAACCGCTAGATAAGCCTATGCATGACAAATGGTTCTTTAGACAATCATCGGAGGTGTGTCCGCTTCCGTCAAATCAGCTGTTTTCTAAAGTAGAAAGAGAAAAAAATGGATCGGTCGGGCCTCTAGAACAGGATTTTGTCCCGTTGCCTAATTACAATCCTTCTTTATATTTCAGTGGGCATTTGGGGTATTGATGTGGGAGTTGATGACCAGGGGTATCACTCCTTATCCTTCAGTGGATAACTGTGACCTAGCAATATTTCTACAGCGTGGACGTCGTCTGCATCAACCACCACTCTGTCCAGACAATGTGTAAGTATTTATAGAAGCAAATAACATGAATCAAATATACAACTTTTATTTTAAATGATAAAAAGATTCATCAGGTTTGTTGAAATTCAGAGAAAGTAACAATACGTTTGGCGAAACCAATAAATGCATATGTGACGGGATCAAGCGAAATGAATCACATGTGAGCAGTTTTCAATGTTGATATTTGTCCATCATACATAAGCAGGTAAAAAATGCTACAGTATGATCCAAACCCCACTTAAATTGAACTTCTAGTTATTAAGTTACAAACAATTTACCAACTGAGAAAATAATTTTGGAACTAACTCAAAATCAATATTGCCGACATCCAACTCATTCCTCTTGATCGTGTCACATATTAGTATGTAATGGTTTATGAGAATGGTAATTACCTATTTAGTTTGACACATTGTTTCCAAAGTAAAGTTGCCAGTTTGTTTTAGCATGCAACTTTATAGTTTCTTTGACAGATTTGATTCTTGTTATAAAAACGTACATTTTATTATCATTATTATTAGTGCCAAGTGTCTTTTCAATACTGAGATCTGATGTGTAATGAAGGGAAGCAAAAGTGTTAGTGATGAACTGATTTATAACCATTTTTCACTTATCCATGGCAACTGAACTTTTGCTGCTAGCCTTGCTCCAAACCCCAAAATGATCTGCCTTTCACTTTTATAGTAAGCCATGCAGATTTAAAGTCTTGTACAATGGATAAGTTATCTTGTCATGCATGATAGATATCCCAAATGTCTTAGTAAAGAGAAGGAAATAATTTGGGTCTGTTATCAACTCAGTTCTTGATCTCAAATGCATCAGACATTTGCAGACATTTGAAAGTAATGCACTTTTTTTTTTGTATTGGAGTAACCCACCCGACCCTAATTTACCCCTCAACCCTGACTTCTTCTTTTTTGCAGAAGAAAAAAACAAAGCAAAAAACAAACAAAAAACTAAACAAAAACAAATAAAAAATTGATTTTTGGTGTTCCTCATCAAAAAAGGAATACAGTGCACAGCAAATCTGACAATAGCAAATGGCCTCATGATGTTTTGGGATTTATTTGACTCTGTGAGATCAAATTTAATAATTTATAGAATATATACAATTCAAAATTTAAAATTAAAAAATCCCGGCTGCCCTACCCTAATTTCAATGGCATGTTATGCCAATACAAAAAGAAAACTGTTGGCCTAATGGACCACATTTGATTTGTTGTCTCACGCTAAAAGAAAATGAAGGCAAAGAATCTAACAATGTGTATAAAGATATTTAAAATAAAAAACCATCTTGCTTATTGATTATTTATTGATACATACATGGTTTGTTTTATCAGATATGAAATCATGAGCAGCTGCTGGTTAGTGAGCCCGGTAGACAGACCTTCATTTAGTCAGCTGACCCGACAGCTTGATGAAATCCTGACAAATGCCGAAAGTACAGGGTACCCAAAAAACAATGTGATCCAGGATTGTTTAAATGACAGTGTGTATATCACAGTCATTAACTGAGAGTGACAAAATCAAGGATCGTTGGAAAAGCTACTGTGAAAATCTGTATGCGTCCCAAGAAGAGACAAATGGCTCACAGGAGTCTCCCCCGTCTCCACTAGGTGAAGATGAACCTGATATTCTTCTATCAGAGGTCACGGCTGTTTGATCCTACATAATTTGTCCGTTTTATTCTGAGAACACCCTAACTTGCAGGCCGGTTCTGGTTTTAACTTATTCAAGTACCTGGATATACTGGTCATCTTTTGTAGAAATTTCAGAACATTTGTTGGTGCCATTTCTGAGAAATAGAGCTTTGCATATTATTATTTACTATAATAGCGCCCTCATCGGCCACATTTCCCATAGAGTTACATGTAAAATGTGTGTACAGTAGAAAATGCCGATAATTTAAAAATGGCTTGAACAATTTTCGTGAAATTTTCACCGTATACTCGTATTCATTAGCGCTACCTAAATCAGGTCAAACCATATCTTTTTTTATTCCATAATTTTAATTATAAATTGGACAGTCAAACAGCCATGAGGTCCAGGAAGCCATCAAGAAGTTAAAAAGTCAAAAGGCACCTGGTCTAGACGATATTCCAAGTGCGCTCCTGAAGCAAGCTGATGATTCTGTAGCAGTGCAAAAGCTGTGCAATACTGTGTGGAAGTCAAGATTATGGCCAGAGGATTGGAAGAGATCAGTTTTCCTAACACTTCCAAAGAAAGGGGATGCTAGCGAATGTAAAAATCATTGTACCATCGCTCTGATATCACATGCAAGCAAAATCCTGCTGCACATCATCAACGAACGTCTTAGACCTCATCTTGAACGTGAACTTCCTGTTGAGCAAACCGGTTTCCGGAAAGGCCGCGGCACAAGAAATCAGATAGCCAATGTACGTCACATAATGGAAAAATGTTTTGAATACCAGAGGGAGCTCTTCATGTGCTTCATAGACTATGCTAATGCCTTTGATTGTGTGAGATATTCGGCATTGTGGACAGCACTGCAATAAATGGGAATCCTTACCACCACGTCCACCTAATTCGCAATCTGTATGATAGTCAAGCTGCCTGTGTTCGCATGCACTGAGAAAGGAAATAGTGACTGGTTCGCTCTAGGTCAGGGAGTACGTCAAGGGTGCATACTTTCACCAGCACTCTTCAACCTTTATGCAGAGTCTATAATGAGACGTGCATTGGATGATTGGCCAGGGGGGCTGTCAGTAGGTGGATACCAAATACACAATCTACGTTATGCCGATGACACCACCCTGTTTGCAAGAAATATGGAAGAGATGGCGGAACTCCTGAAGAAAGTCAAGGTGGAGAGTGAGCAGCTTGGCCTACGTCTAAATGTCAGCAAGACCAAGATCATGTCCATAGTCACAGATGGTGTTGGAGAGCCTCTCATAATTGATGGTAATGAGGTGGAATTGGTCTCGAAATTCAACTTTCTTGGATCCCTAATCACCAAAGAGGGTGGTTGCAGCCAAGCGATTAGACACCGTTTAGCAATGGCTAGATCAGCAATGATCAACCTAAGTAAGATCTGGGCTGACAGAGGAATAACCAGAGCAACAAAAACCAGGTTTGTCCAAGCCCTTGTATTTCCAATTGCCATGTATGCGTGTGAGACGTGGACCCTAACCAAAGCTGACAAAAACAGAATAGCTGCTTTCGAGATGTGGTGTTGGAGGTGTATGCTTCGTATCGTATGGACAATGAGGACCAATGCCAGTATTATTGAAGAAATAGGGGTGTCTAAACGACTTCTTCATGCTATCAACACCCAAATGCTGAGCTACTTCGGCCATATCTCACGTCGCAAGGGTAATAACCTGGAGAAGATGATCATGCAAGGCATGATTGAAGGGAAGCACAAGAGAGGCAGACCTCGTTTCCGGTGGATTGACCAAATAAAGTTGATTACTGGACACCCGCTCCGTGATTGTTACTCCTTTGCTGAAAATCGTAATTTGTGGCGTAGTATCTGTAAGGTCACGAGCTGTCAGTCATGACAGGACCAAACCAACCAACCATATCAGGCATGAGCATTTCCAGGTTTAAACCTGAATTCAGTTGTTGTTGTTTTATCCGAATTGTTGCACTTTCTTTTAATTTCAGCCCGTTTTGGGGCTATATTTAGCCTATTTTCATGCACTTTTTCAGGGTCGTGGTTTTCAGGTTTGTTTTTTTCTTCAATTATGTTCATTCTCATGCCTGGTATACTGTGTATAGAAGTTTGGAAGTGACATCACTGTCACTGTCTGGTATACTGTGTATAGAAGTTTGGAAGTGACATCACTATGACTGCCTGGTGGTATACTGTGTATAGAAGTTTGGAATTGACGTTCACTGTACTAAGGCTGATATGCTTCTTTAGTGTAAAAGGTTCATATGCCATGTATTTGTACTTTTTATATGAAAATAAAGCACTTATCAATATGTTGAATGACTCCTTTTAGACAGAGAATGGGGCATTATTACTATTTATACTTAACATCTTTATATTTGATATTTTCTATTTCTTCACCCAAGAAGCTGATGACTGTTAGAGGTTGTACATTGTATTTTATCAACTAACATTTGTTATTTTTTATAATATACATAGCAGTATATAAGTTTAACAGACTTGTACATTGTATTTTATCAACTAATATTTTTTATTTTTTATGATATACATAGCAGTATATAAGTTTAACAGACTTGTACATTGTATTTTATCAACTAATATTTTTTATTTTTTATGATATACATAGCAGTATATAAGTTTAACAGACTTGTACATTGTATTTTATCAACTAATATTTGTTATTTTTTATGATATACATAGCAGTATATAAGTTTAACAGACTTGTACATTGTATTTTATCAACTAATATTTGTTATTTGTTATGATATACATAGCAGTATATAAGTTTAACAGACTTGTACATTGTATTTTATCAACTAATATTTGTTATTTTTTATGATATACATAGCAGTATATAAGTTTAACAGACTTGTACATTGTATTTTATCAACTAATATTTGTTATTTTTTATGATATACATAGCAGTATATAAGTTTAACAGACTTGTACATTGTATTTTATCAACTAATATTTGTTATTTGTTATGATATACATAGCAGTATATAAGTTTAACAGATTTGTACATTGTATTTTATCAACTAATATTTGTTATTTTTTATGATATACATAGCAGTATATAAGTTTAACAGACTTGTACATTGTATTTTATCAACTAATATTTGTTATTTTTTATGATATACATAGCAGTATATAAGTTTAACAGACTTGTACATTGTATTTTATCAACTAATATTTGTTATTTTTTATGATATACATAGCAGTATATAAGTTTAACAGACTTGTACATTGTATTTTATCAACTAATATTTGTTATTTTTTATGATATACATAGCAGTATATAAGTTTAACAGACTTGTACATTGTATTTTATCAACTAATATTTGTTATTTTTTATGATATACATAGCAGTATATAAGTTTAACAGACTTGTACATTGTATTTTATCAACTAATATTTGTTATTTTTTATGATATACATAGCAGTATATAAGTTTAACAGACTTGTACATTGTATTTTATCAACTAATATTTTTTATTTTTTATGATATACATAGCAGTATATTTAACAGACTTGTACATTGTATTTTATCAACTAATATTTTTTATTTTTTATGATATACATAGCAGTATATAAGTTTAACAGACTTGTACATTGTATTTTATCAACTAATATTTGTTATTTT
This sequence comes from Ophiura sarsii, assembly GCA_035610835.1. Classification (NCBI taxonomy): domain Eukaryota; kingdom Metazoa; phylum Echinodermata; class Ophiuroidea; order Amphilepidida; family Ophiuridae; genus Ophiura; species Ophiura sarsii. The sequence continues at coordinate 53,918,977 of CM069445.1, read as the reverse complement.
TTATGATATACATAGCAGTATATAAGTTTAACAGACTTGTACATTGTATTTTATCAACTAATATTTGTTATTTTTTATGATATACATAGCAGTATATAAGTTTAACAGACTTGTACATTGTATTTTATCAACTAATATTTGTTATTTTTTATGATATACATAGCAGTATATAAGTTTAACAGACTATATCACATTACATTTAGAATATGGACGAAATTGCTTGACATAATTGTTTCAGTGTCTAAAAGGCTGAGAAAAAAAATCAAAAACGTTCAACAGCTTTTACAAAATGTATGGAAATAATGCACTAGCGTATATAAAACAAACATTCCCAACAATATTTTAAAACTACACATTTATACCTCAAAGACTGAAAAAATAACAAACATTCCTTAAGTTTGTATATTATTGGTTAAAGCTTTAAATGTTGAAAATGATTCTTTTAAATAAAGACAAATAAGAATGTGTAAATGATTGGTTATTTAATTTATGTCATCTAAATAATAAATCAGATCAATTAGTAAGCAATAGCTGTATGATAATGAATGAAAAAATGTGATTGATTGATTGATTGATTGTTTAATTGATTGATTGATTGATTGATCAGCTGGTTGATTGATCAATTGTTTGGAATTATTGGTATAGATAATATATGTGATCTAGTTTGTAAATATTTTTGCAAAGTAAATAGCAATATATGTAGATTATAATAAATCATCAAATCCTTTAGAATTCCTTATCAATCGCCAATTTTTCGGATATTTTATGATATATTCATATTGTGTTTCATATCAATGAAAAAACAATGTGTTCCTTTTCCCAACGAAACGTCATTCGTAGCAATCACTTGTTTTAGTGCGTAGGCCGGCCAGGTGCGTAGCCACCTGCTTGAGAATGTTGGGAGGTCTCATTCAAAATGTGCCAAATTCACCACTATTTCGTGCTCAAAAGAACAACTCTGTCGCTGTTAAGTTAAGTGTTACATTGAAAACATGGCACATTTAGATTGAGACTTCCCCGTATTCTCAAGCAAGTGGCTAAGCACCGAGACAAGTCCTTGCTACCAAGTTTGTATCATTGTAGAGATGAACACATCAGCTTTTATTTATGTGCGACACACTATAAACATATAACAAATTATATGAAAGATAGACAATTAAAAAAATCCCAAACTTGTTTTGAGGGGTTTAATTACAGCTCTTTGGAAAATCATGTGTTGTAAAAATTGCATATATCAGTATTACTATTACATAATACAATGTGAATATATATATTGTAAAATCTGCCAATCCTGTAATTATGCTGCAATATATTCTTGCCAAAATGGTGAAATAATTATAGATATATATTTTATTATAGATGTGAATATTATGAAGAAAAAAAATCAATTTATTTAGCTATGACCTGCCTTTATCATACCGTAACTTTAATGGACCTACGGCACATAATCTCCTGGCCACAGTTCGACATACGTGGGCGCACTTCGATCAGGCTGCGCACGCATGCTTGAACTCACAAAATACTGCCAACCAACAACACCAAAGCACCTGATTGGTCAAATTTAAACTGAAGACTTTTTAATGATCGTCACGCTGCGCCGTATCCACCAACGCAGTGCTCCTGCTGCGCCACAACCACTGACGCAGTGGAGCGTGATGGTGCGTGGAAAAGCTCATGAGGTTTTTCAGTTCTCATGTTTGAGCACCAACCAATCAGAACCTTGAGGTCGAGATGACGTAGTGCGCACAACGGAGAACCACGGGACCGTTTTGGGGTGAGGTTGAGCAGGCGTACTTTACGCGAGCTCAACCTCATGTGACGTGGGTCCATTAAAATGTCTAAAATGGGTCAGCCTGAGATAATGAACTTTTTTGTTTGTTTGTCCACGTCCGACCGACCGTGTACCTAGGTGCCGACCGTATTACTTTTTATTTTCGATAATGTTTTTAAAACAACTTTTTGAGCAATTTGAATGGCCAAACGGACCGTTTTTATTCCTTATTTCGTATGATATCGTCATTCTGGTATTTGCAACACCATCCCCAATGCGCAATCCCGTGTACACACGATGTTTAATGCATGAACTTGGCACCCGCGGGACTATTAAAAGGACTAAATGAAAATCAGTGATCGCACGTGCAAGTGATGTCATTTTTATACTAAAAACGCAGTGTGAGAAAATATGAAAAATCTAGTTACAGTTAATATTTGTTCCCAAAATGTTGCTCAATGGCATGAATATTAATTTCAACATAGTATAAAACAATCTTTGGGGTAGTTAGTGCGGGGAAAATAGGTTTAGCAATACTTTCACGTATATATTTCTAGCAAAACTTCAACACAACGTTATTTCACTTTGTGCAACATTCAATCACAATGGCGGCGTCCTACGGTATCTGCGCATTGCAAACTCAGTACAAAAATAATATTTGATCGAGTTTGTAGTGTTGCAACCAATGCGACAATATTGGAACTTTAAATTGACAATCTGCCCCATCCCCAGCAGGAGAAAGAGATCAAAATCAGCAGTGTGAAGAGTAAAGCAACAATGTCGCAAGCTTATGAAAAGTGAGGTGTTTTGGTGTGTGTTTGGACTTTAATTCACAGTATTCATGCCGAATTTATATTCCCAAATACAATATCTGTATTAAAAAATATTTAAAAAAAAAAAAAAAAAATCCGACCTACCGACCCTACCTTTTGAGGACCCTCTATGGACAAACAAACACCTTTTTTTTTTTGGCCTTAGGGTGAACAGAACATGATGAAAAGTGTGTATTAATAGCTTGAGTAAATAGTCTGCATTATATTTTATACAGATAGTTTTATTTTAAAAACTTGTTAAACATGTATTTGTATTACCTGTAGTAAGCAATTTAGAATATTTACTTGAACAGTACTGTTCATAACACTAGGCATATTATTATCTACAGGGTGAGTCAGAAAGAACGGAAACTTTTTTCACAAAAGTGTCACAAAAGATGTAGGCATGCATATCAATGGTGGCGCTTTCAAATCTAGAATTGGGCTTTCATTCGAAAGAAGAATTTTAAAAATCGACCATTTCGATATCATGTTACTTTAATTTGAGTATAGCCCCAAAATCTGAAGCAAATCCACGAAATGGTCAAATTATCAAGCCAAAGTATTCTAATGGGGTTTACCTCCTGAATCAGTGATATGCCTCCTTTGACATTTCCTTCTTGATTTCAGGCTTTTTATTACTCATAATTACACAGATATATTATTTCAAATATTTCAAATAATTACACAAATTGCATATATCAACCAATTTTATTGAAAGCAAAACTATGATAATCAACCGACAAATTTCAAATTTGCGTGTTTGCTTGGTGGTTTGTGTCGAAATTGCTGATGGAATAGCCATACAATATACACGATATCATCATGTCATTGGTACTTTCTTGTCTCATCATATACTTGTGTAGTAATCCAATGTATAATTTGAAAATGACACTATTACACGAAACAGAGACGTGGAAATCTTGCCACTGTTTTGACATAGCTATCGATTAATATGGCGATGTCCATACAGGTGATTTTTTCATTCTTAAGCTGATTTTGAACAGGGCACTTATCAAACAAAATAAAAATGAGTGCTTACATTACGTACTTGTCATTCATCTCATGAAATTGATCAATTTCTGTTTTCAAATTGTTTCTAAAAATCAATAAAATCAGATATGATTCATCATGAAATATGAATTATATTAGTATCGGTTTGTGATGCGGATGATTGTTTACTAAACCTATGTAAAAATTTGTTCTGAATTAGACATTTTAGACCAATTTAAGCTAATATTAGGTAATTTTGACATTAAAACTCAACATTTTGTTTGGAGGATAAAATGGGGATGGGGCTTGCGCTGACTAGGGGTCAAGTGGAGGGGCAAAGGTCCAAGACTGCCCCCCCCCCCCTACTGCTTATGCTTCTCTTCACCCAAAACTAACTTAAGAGGAGTCCCACCTGGTGTGGCGGGTGTCAATGGATGTGTTGTGAGCGTTGGTGTGCATGTGTGAGAGAGTGGAGAGTGGAGCGTTGTCTGAATGTGTAGCCCAATATGCAAGTCTCACACATGAACCTTTTGCACTTGGATTGCAGTTTTCTTGAGTTCTATTGTCCCTTGAGCTTATGATCTAGGAAAGAATTATTGTTACACATTTGAGGACCTCATGGAAATAATTTCCCCAGCCTCCATAATCCCATGTTGCTTTGAACCGTGTCCCCATGACATGATTGGTGAGTGGTGAGTAAGATAAGAATTAGTTGATAGTTCAAGGTGTATGGAAAGGTTTGCTGTCAAACAGAGCTTGAAATTTACCCCACAAATGTGGCATATTACCAGAGATATGGTTGTTCAGAAGTCACATAGAAATGGTGGTCTCGTGCATCAGAAGAGCAAAATCCGAGCACGTTAAAGGTCACAGACTCCTTCGTAAAGAGTAGGGGATCATCCCGGTCTGTGTACACGAAAACTCATTTCCCTAGGTTTCAGGGGCACTGTACCATTAATGCCCGAGGTAGGGCGCTGTGTACAGTATAGATGTATGTAGGGGTGTATGAACTTAGTGTATCAGCACCATTTTTGTGTGAATTGTCGTTTAAATCCAGCCTGCTATGTGAACTGTACAAACTGTAATGTAACTGTACACCCCCATTGGAAGATATGGCCTTATTCCATACAGAGAGTGTATATTTCATTTGAAATTCACACTCCCTGTGGGAAAGATTAAAGAAATGTCTTGCATAGGGGGTGTATGGATTTCAAATGGAATAGCCCAATAATAAATGAATTAATATTTGGAAGTGCCAATAAAAAGTAACATTTTCTAACATTTAGTTGTTAACTGTGGTAATTATTGTTGCAAATGTAATGTTTGATCCATCATGCGCAGGGCCAGGGAGGGGCAGGTAGCAGTTGAAATGTAGATATCATGCACATAAAAAGAGTATTTCTTCATAGAAGGGTGCATGTATTGTTTAGGATGTCAACAAAAACAGCAACAATTTGGAATAAGTGTATGTTTTTGAGCATATTGAACTTGTAAATACTAAGTACGGGTATAAAATGAAACATATAAATCTTATTCAATTATTTATTTTGAGGGCGACAAGAAAAACACTTGTTTTGGGACCATTCCAGTGCTACATGTTTCTACTGTAGCTGGGATATGAGCATACGTCACACTGTGACTAACTGTGCTGTGTATACATGCTGTAGATAGCTGCAACACAACATTGCAACAATAAACAATATGTAGCACACACAATCTTTCATAACCAGTGGCGGCACCATTGGGCTAAACGTCCCCCACCTCAACACGAACCTTATTACTTTAAAGCAGTGTTTCCCTTTTCCAGGAAATTACCCATAATTCGGGAAAATGTTGGTTGTTTTCGGGTAATGTTTAGAAAATGAAATAATTCCAGGTAATTTTGGGAAATCCGGGACATTTCCAAATTAAACTTGGTTTGTTATCTTTGTACATGGAGGCAACATATAGAGAGGTTGTTAAACAACCAAAAATACCACAGATATAGCCATTTTGAAGATTTCAGGAAATCCCATCAAATTCCAGGAAATTTTGGATTCTATTTTGTTTTGAGGTGTGGAAGCACTGCCCTCAAGCTCTCTCACTGTCCACTTCCTTCACAGGTTGATCCCATATAGACAACTATTATCTCATTATGCAGGCAGGTCGGTGGTGCAGGATGTTGGAATTTTCAATGGTTGTATAGATCCTTGTGTCTGACGTCCGCCGGATCGGAAATATGTCGGTGATATGTCTGAAAATATTCTCTACACAGTAAGGTGTATAGCTTTGATTTGTAATTTGATTTTAACACCTACAGGCTACAACTACATATATATTTGTTTTAAGAGGTGAGTACATTTTGTAATAGTTATTGTCAATTTTATCCATGAACTAGAATCTGGGGTGGGGGGGTGTTGGTTTAGCAGGGGTGATCACTCTTCTACCAAGCAGCTAAGGGCTTCCCATGCTCGTCCAAACACTACCAAAATGGACCCTTAATGTTGTAAAACACTGAACCATTTTGATACCCTAAATCATGTGTTCTCAACTGACGGTGTGCGTGCCACTTGTGGCGCATCAAGGCATCTTAAAAGATATTTAAAAATCTATCATGATATAGCCAGATGTCATAGGCCTACTAAAATCATCCACTGACCGTCCGCGAGAAAAAACTTGCCCCTCCACCACACCGAGCCCTGTTTTCCTCTGAAAAATAACTTGAATTGTAAATTCTAAAAGAATGACCAACGAGAGGCGATTTAAGTTAGTTAAAAAAAACCGGGCCAAAACCCAGGAGCTTCAAGGGGGCTGCGGCCCCTGGACCCCAAGTGGGCTTCAACATGTTAGTTACTAAAACGTGAAGCATCAGTAATTCTAGTTGAGAAAGCCTAGCTGCCCTAAATGTTATAACATTCAAACACTCACAGACTCTATGTTTATTCATAATGCCATTTTGTTTTGTTTTTGATTTTATTTACCAGGAATATTGGAAACAAATCAAGATTTAACATTTCCATGAGCTAAAAATGGATGTCCTACATGTACACCACCTGAAGATGTTACCGTGTATGTCATCATCTTATTTAACTGCCATTGTGTTCATCAACTGTTTCTTACAAATTACGCCCAATCTTGTACCCTCCCAAATCCCACGAACGGTCACACAGTTTTCCATATCGGATGGAAGTCAGCTACAGCATATAGCAGTACATGAGAACACTGGAGATGTCTTTTTAGGGGCTCATAATATGGTTTATAAATTGGATGCTGATTTGAATGTTCAATCACAACAGAATTGGCTCACTGCTGGTATACAGACCACAACATGTCCACCGGAGAATGAGAATTGCAACATGGATGACAGTACGGAAATAAACGACAATAAAATATTGGCCATTGATTATGACAATGAGTTGTTGCTCTCGTGCGGAAGCTCACATTTCGGAACATGTGTTCTACACAGCTTGGACTCTGTATCAGATATCGAAGGACGCATCATGTCCAATATTGCAAACGATTCCATAGCAGTTGGTGAAACTGTGGTGGCGTTCTTTGGTGACTTCCAACCGGACGGTGTACGCACACCGTCTTCTCTGTACGTCGCCTCAACGTACGAAGATAACCCACCAAGCTCATCAATTATTCAACATGCAGTAGCCACTAAAAAACCGATCCAATCAGAAAATGGTCAATGGAAGATGAAGCTAGGATATGAGAACAATGTGTACGGACAAACATACATTGATCTTAGAAACGATGAAGTGAAGCGTGACTTTAAGATCAAGTACGTAGATGGATTTTCGATTCCAGGAGAACCAGGGTTCACTTATTACTTGACTGTACAAAAAGATGATGGAGATCAACAAGATTACAAATCAAAACTTATGAGGATATGCAATGAAGATAAAGGTGAGATACATGTGAGAGGGGTGGGATGGGGTTAGAAGGATATGTGCCATCCTGCCTCTGAAGAGGGGTGGGGTGTAGAACTTGATTTTTTTTTAAATGTAGGGATTTAAGAATTCATTTTTAGGACTCGCCAAAGCAGGGTTTTATCAAAGTATGTGTTGTATGAACTCAACTGTTTGCTATTGTTAAAATTGAGTTCATTAGTTAAAGCAAGCTAAAGTATGAGTCTTAAAGAAAACTAAGGGTATGGAAAAGTGTTCTCATAGTGTTTCAAAGCTATAGAATGTCCCCCCTCCCCCCACCCCCACTCCTCCGGCATTAAACATGATTTATTTGCTTGGAGATATCTTCTCAAACCTATTTTAGTAAATGAATGTCTATTTCTGTGCTTTTCCCCTTTTCATGAATTTCAACTAAATATCATTTTGAATCAGGACAAAACTTATTATTAAAGTTGAACAACTGCTTTTCCCATGCATTAGTGTAACCAGGAATTTGAAGTTAGGGCCATTTTGTATTGCAGATAAAAAATGTATCATATAAAAAGATACATTTTCAACCCAAAATGATTGGATTTTTTAATATTATTTTCATTTGCTCACTTTTGCCTGTATTTGTAGCATGTGTGTGTGATTTGCAGACCAACCCCAATTTTTACTGACAGTTCATAGCCATTTTGGCTACCAACTGACTCATCTCTTCAAGTCTCGCGAGGAGGAAGCATCAGCTTTGAAACTGATCACAATTTGTTCAACTTTAACGCCCCAAATGATAATTGCATGCAACAGTAGACAGACATTTACATGCACCATACAAAATACAGAGTACTACATATTGCATGTAATGCTTCATTATAATGTATCAGAAAATCTTTGGACAAGAATTTAGATCAGAATAACCCATTTCAATTATATATTTCAACTAGGAATAGTTTCAGGTAGAGGCAAACGTAAGGTTTGAAAATTAACAGATGCATTGGTGAAATCTGTCCTTTTGAAGAGAAACTATAGCCAACATGCAGAGATAGCATCCCTCATCTATAAGAATCACAATTTAATGCATTATAATGATACTTATCAATGTTTATTTTTTGAACTTTCAGGGTATAATTCCTACACTGAGCTTACACTCAAATGTAAAAGTCAGACTAATGGAAATTATCCACTTCTCCAAGCTGCCTATGTTGGCAATGCTGGAAACAATCTCATCAACACCATGAAAGGTGTTAAGACTACCGATGATATCCTATTTGCAGTTTTCGCACAGAACTATAATGCCAACTCATTGGAACCGGCTATCGGTTCAGCACTTTGTGCGTTTCCGATATCAAAAATCAATAGAAACATTAAGAAAGGGTTGCAGGGATGCTTTTATGGAGAGGGAACTAGAGGTTTGGAGCACATGGAACGTGCAGAGGATGGTTCAGACTGTATAGACGTGCAGGTAAGTTTGTACATAGGGCTGTATTCTTGTACTAAACACGGTTTTAGCCTAAAAGTGTTTTTAAACATGGCGAATCGTCCCAGAAAAGTTGTATGATAAATGAACACATATGATATACACCTAGCACATAAAGTCCCTGACCAGGTGCTTTGAGGTTGGCTAATTTAAAATAGATAATTGGTACCAAAAATCTGAGATATACATTGAATGACCAAATTTCTTCTCCGCAGTTTGATACCTCATTCAACAAAATCAAATGGATACTTTTAAAGTTATGGCGATTTCAATGACCGCGCATAACAACAGCAAAGTTGCACTAGGTATAGGAAATCATTGATTTGATTACTGTCATAACTGTGTGCTATCTGAACGAGCCAGATGAATGGGTCTGGAGTGATAACCGCAATTTGCGGGACAAAGGGTGTGACTAGCTATGAAGAATAAAAGTGCGTAAGGCCAAACAAAGAAGGTCTGTCTCAGAAACATTGTGCAAAAAAGCTAAGTGCTGTGTTTTTTTTGGTTTTTTTTAGAAAATAGGCTATGAGGTATGCAATTTTTTTTTTTGTTGTTGCTTATCCAAGCTTACGGAGAACTTTTTTTAACTTTAAAAAAAAGAAAAAAAAAATTAAAAAAAGAAGAAAAAAAAAGAAAAAGAAAAAAAAGAAGATTTTTTTAGCCCCCAGCGCATAGACCTATGCGCCGTAGCTCATTTCACATACCAATGCGGGCGGGCTTCTGAGACAGACCTTCTTCTTTGTTTGGCCTAATCACACACAAATCAATGATTTCCTATACCTAGTGCAACTGCGGAGAAGATATTTGCTCATTTAGTGTATATCTCAGACAGGCGCGTACGCATGATTTTGTGAAGGGGGGTGTTTCAGAAATATTGATATAATTATTTCACTATCCATGCCTATGTGAACTGCTGGCCGGGACACGCTTGCTTGTCCCGGGAGGGGGGGTTCGAGGGGATCAATCCCAGAAGTTTTTTGAAATTCATGGTTGAAAAGAACGCATTTCCTTGCATATTGTTGAACACTTATTGCAGGTTTATTCTTACTAAGTTCAACATTGCAATTTCTCACCAGTAACTTGTGTTAACACCAAATGTTAATACTTTAGACTGAGTTCAACCCTAAAACATCATTATATAGACCTACAGTAACTTAAAGTGCGTCAGGTAATTGATCCCCCCCACCACCGGTACTAGTCTTTTCGCTTACTCTTTCCCTCCCCGTTCCCATTGACAGTTCAAAGTTCAATGAGGCTTTCTTTCCCCCTCTCCCCGTTGGCGTAACTAGGTTTTTCATATTGGGAAGGGGGGGGAGGCAAGAAAAGTGAACCGAAAATTTGCGACTTAACATTTATTTATGCTATGATTGAGGTACATTTCTGCTTTAAACAAGCTACTACACCCAAAGTATTCCATTTTTGAGACATATGCACGCAGCGCGCGAAAAAAATTTCCATTTGTTTACTTTTGACCATCATAGTTCCATGATTCCTCTTGGGCAATCTGTAAGGTCGGACGTACATTTCGCACACTTTAAAGGTCTGGGTAGTCCTCACCATTAGTGTTGGGTCGATATTTGTATCAGTCTTGTATGTCCCCCTAGTAGTACTATTATTCTAACATCAAATAATGGATCCTCAATTAAAATGAATGTAAGAAAAGTTGCAAAAACTACCCTGGGTCGGACGTACTCGCACAGAATGTTTTTTTCCTACATGCTTCGAAAGAGTACACATTTTAAGAAAGTGTAGGGGTTACAGTGCATTTTTTATTGATGAGGGTTTGTAAGAGGCATGCCTCTACATAATGCAAGAACAAAAATGTCCACATTCATCTCAAAAAGAAAATACAACCAAAAAATAGGTGGGGGTCGGACGTACATTTTGGAGGGGTCGGACGTACTTTTGCAAATAATTCACAGAGCGTACGTCCGACCCCCATAAACCAAATTTAGTTTGAAACAATTTCCAGTGAATGAGAGCCAATAATGTGATTTGCCATTTGGTTTACCTATTTACGGAATTGCCCTCTTGTCAAATGAACCGACAATGCCAATTTCAACTGACATACAGTTAATATTGGAGGGCGATTGCCCCCCCCCCCCCCCCCCTCAACCCCCTCTGGTTACGCCACTGCCTCTCCCCTTATTTTCGTTGTCCCCATCTTTTTCCTTCTCCTTTCCATTCTCTTTTCCTTTCCTTTCCCTTCCCTCTTCTTTCCCTTTTTTTTAGGACAGACCCAAGGGGTGTTTTACACCCAAAACACACCCCCTGTGTACACGCCTGATCTCAGATTTTTGGTAACGATTATCAATTTTGAATTAGCCAACCTCAAAGCACCTGGTCAGTGACTTTATGTGCTAGGTGTATAGTGGCCCAAAGGAGTCCCCATAGTTATTAATCAAATGCATCAAATGTATGTGTTTTTCCAGCAATACCTGGCCTATCTGTCAGCTTTTTAACTATTATATTCCAAAATAATGAATATTGTAACGTAACACACAATTAACGTAACAAACAATTATATTTGTGTAAGGCGAAAAGAAAAACAAAATCCTGTTTTACGGGCGGACGGATCCGTCAAGTGGGGTCGGTCAGTCGGGTTTTTTTTAACCTAAAATCTGCAAAAATTGGGAATTGTTTTAAACATTTGTGAAACATTTTTTATTGGCAGATTTTCGGCCGACAAACGGCTGATTTTACATAATTTGAGAAGAAAAAAAAGGAAAATAAGAAAAAATCTTGAAAAATGCAAAAGGTGGGTCAGTGGGGCCCCTAAAACAGGGATTTTTATTTTCCTCGTCTAAGGAGCATGTAACAAATATCGCATGAAAATTAAGATTTACAAGCAGAATAATTTTTACAAATTTAAAAGAGAACTTTTCAAGAATTAAGACAATTATGATGGGTATTCGTTTGTACATTTAAATGATTTTCAAATTTTGAATATTAGTGGCAAAAAGTGGAGGACATCAACTAAACCACTTTTCCCCCATTTATAAAATAGTTGATTAATATCGTCATCAATATTGACATTTTAATCAACAGTATAGAGTCATTCTGAATGACTTTTGTGGCACCTCTGATTTACATCCGATTGACTCACACGAGATGTACACTGCAACAGACATGTTGAATGGCGGTGGAATAGGCGATATCTACACATCCATTGCGGTGAAGCGGAGCGATGATGATACCATTGCAGTAATAGGTACACAGAGTGGACATTTACTGAAGGTATATATTGCAATCAAATTTACTATCAAACTTTCTTTTTGTTTCCGGGCGGTACCCAAATTATTTTTTGACGGGGTATGCCGCTGGAGGTTTGAAATCCTGTTTAAAAAAATAGCTGAGTTGACTGGTTTTTTGTTTAAGATTTTTCATGATTTTGGACCTATGTTTAGGGTTTTACAGCACAAATCATATCCAATGCTTCCCCCATAAAATTGACCCATTTGGGCGCCACATACCTGTTTAACTTATATACATGAGCCCCCCTGGCTTTGATTATCTGTAAGAATCATACCCTATTCTTGGTAGGTTTACATACAGTTTAATCAAAATGATATTATAAGGTACACCTTGCCTGCTTTTGAAAAAAAAAGAAAAAAAGAAAATATCTGACAGAATATTACACAAGCTTTCCAATGACACCAAATTATTTTGAAAATTGAAGTAATAATATTTTGAAAATATGCAGACAAGTTGGTAGAATGTTTGCATTTTGGGTTAAGTATGCACACCATCATTACAGCATATTATAATATATATTGCATTCCCAAATCCTAGTGTATAAGACAAAATGAAAGTTCATGATTATTATACCCTCATTAGCAAGTAACCTTAATTATGAGGCGTAAGTGTCATTCTGTATAAGGTTTGATTTTCAACACTTTTTTAAAAAGCTTTGACTTGCATTATTCATTGTTTATCAGAATCAAATTAATATTATGGGTGTTTTTTTTAGTTTCTTCTAGAACCTTCAGTGGAAGCACACTCAGGCATTCCATTCAAGAATCTTTTACTGGATGGGCCTGTACTTCAAGATATGACCTTTGACCCCACCGAGGATCATGTTTATGCAATGACCCCAGACACAGTAAGTGAATCTCACTTGGTATAAATCTACTTTGTCCATATAATAGCCACGTGTTCTATATACTCCTTTATCTAAATCCAATTTGTCAACAAGATGTGTGATAATCGTTTGGTCTATTAAGCCGGTTTGTCTAAAACCCATATGTTCTAACAACCATTTCATCTACTTCTTATTATTTCTAAACAGTATGTCAACCGAAATCCATATTGTCTCAAACCATGTGGATGTGGTCTTGATAAGCATTGGTCTAATAACCATATGGTCTAATGGTCATTTGGTCTAATGACCATTGGGTATAATGGTTAGTTGGTCTAATAATCATTGGGTCTAATGGTTATTTGGTCTAATAACCATTGGGTCTAATGGTTATTTGTTCTAATAACCATGGGGTCTAATGGTCATTTGGTCTAATAACCATTGGGTCTAATGGTCATTTGGTCTAATAACCATTTGGTCTAATGGTCATTTGGTCTAATAACCATTGCATCCACTGGTCATTTTGGTCTAATATTTATAACCATTTGGTCTAATGTTAATTTGGTCTAATGGTAATTTGGTCTAATAACTATTTGGTCTAAATAACCATTTGGTCTAATAACCATTTGGTCTAATAACCATTGGATCTGATGGTCATTTGGTCTAATAACCATTTGGTCTAATGGTCATTTGATATAATAGCCATTCGGTGTTTTATCCATTTGTTTAATATCCACATTATCTTACATCCATTTCATTGAAAATCCTATGTTACTATATTTTGATAATGTTGCAAACCTGTCGCAATTTTCTCAACAGATTTACAAGTTTGCCATTTCTACCTGTGATCACTACATAGAATGCTCAGCTTGCATACTGACCCATGACCCTGCTGGGTGTGGATGGTGCGGTTCAGGTTGCGCTTTGAGAGATGAGTGTCTGGAAGAGGGCGGTAGTTTTGTGGATGAATTTTGCCCGCCTGTTATCTATAAGGTAATTCCTACAAATTTCTCTGCAGTGGTTATGTATTAGGACCAAGTTTGTTACAAGCATATTTCACCTTAACAAAGTTTAAAAATGTGCATACTAAATACTTATACCATTCTGTTTCATTGACCCACTTGAATGCCTGAAAATAAATTGTTTGGTTATATTCAACACCTCTTTCATGAAGTGGAGCTGACAGGTAAATGTTTTTTAAATTAAAAAACAATTATCATTGATGGTCAAGGGATTTGAAATAATTCACCAAAACGGCTTGGTAGGTACAGGTATTTGGTCAATATGTAGATTTAAAACTCTGTTCACTTGGAAAACATACAAAATGATTCAGTTGATTTTAATCATTGTTTCATTTTCAGGTGAGCCCGCCATCAGCACCTTTAAACAGCCCGGTGGATGTGACATTGATTGGTGATAATCTAGGGACAGGTCTGGGACAAGGTATTCATGAATTCACTGTTGCAGGGAAACCATGTATCATACAACCTGCAAGCAGTGATAACAAAAGGTAGGACATTCTATAACTCATACCTATTTTAATAATGCTGTTGTCCCGAAAAGTGATTATAATAAGTTTTCAATGACTGATAAGGTAAATCATCATTTATAAATTATTTGATCATTAATTTTTATGAGAGGTTTGCTATCTACAAATCATAATAAATGGATGATTGTGCTCATTTTATTGTTTATACGCTCCACAAACACTCAACAAAGACCACATGGTCTTATATTGTACTGTCCTGTATCATTATACTGTCATGTTAGGAAACATTGTTTTAATATACGTTCTGATCTCAGAGTAGATTACATCATACACTCTGAAGGAAGATTTAAACCAATTTAAGTTTTACTTCATTCACCTAACTCTGTGCAGTGACATCAGAGTGTATTTTGGTGATCAACGCTGCATTTATGTGGTGTAAGTTCTGGGATTTGTCTATGATTGCATAGGTGGATACTTACGCCATTGAATTAAAATCGTGCTCACGATAATGAAGAGTGTGATCATTGGACTTCGCTATGATGTTGCTTCATAGTTATAGTGAGTTCCAAATTAGCAAACCTCATTACAGCAGCAATCTAATACAGAAGAGCGTGGGAGTGCATACGCTCGCATAACGCAACAAGGCGCACAGTGCATCATGATCAGATATAAGACATGTGTGTATGCTTAAATTGAGCGTGTATGCATGAATTACTTTTGCGGGCGAAGATAAAAACCTCATATTTCTCGCTAATTTAGAACTGATTAAACTATAGATGAATGAAGCATATTTTACCAAGACAACCTATCCACCTTTCTCATTCTAATTGTGTAATATAGCACCTGACTTGGTTTCACTTCTCATTATTGTGTTGTTTTGATTTCCAATTTATTCCCAGGAGTTAGTTTTGAAATAATGGTGAGTTGTTTATGTAATGATATGGTGTGTATGCTGTAAGTGCATGTGTGTAATATATTACGTTCAATGTGTTGATATTCAATATATTATTTTCGATTCGAACCAAATTTGCAAAAGTATTATTATATTAAATTGTCAACATGTCCCAAAAATATTTGTAAATATTAGCAACATCTGAGTACCTTTGTGTTACATTTGGACACTAATTGAGGTTTCGTATTTACTGATTGGCAAACTTTAAGAAAACTTTAAAAACTAAAATATAGTTCTCTCAGATCAAAATCGATAAGCCTTGTTACAGCAACGAATTAATACAGAAGAATGAGGGCGCGCATTACGCAACCGGGCACCCCGTGCATCATATGTGCGACACATAGTCCTGGCCCTGGCTAGAACCTGGTCTACACCGAATCCCACAGAGAGTTTGACTCTTGATTTGACTCGAGGGACCCTTTACCTTCAAGAATCACGGAGGTGCTTAATTCAAACCGGCTGCAAATTTGAAAAAACAAAATCTCAATTTTGAGCAATTCACCATAGAGGTATTTTATGAAGCTCTGGTGGAATGGGCCATAGAAAATACCTTTGCATTCCATCTATATCATTTTACTGTTTATTCTACAATTTTCTGAGATTTGAAATATTTGCCTTACAAGCTACAACAACTTGTTAACCAGTCAAATTAAGCGAAAGCAAAAGTGCCTGGGTTGCGCTTGCATTACTGTAATATTATAAACTCAATAACATTTGATGTGCGTAATTGTTGTAAATTGTGCAAAGGTAAATATTAAGTTGGCCTTTGCTTTATTTAAATTATGAGCTTTTGTTTAAACAAATAGGATGCAGAAAAGGAAACCATGTTTAATTTATCAGGAACTCTTCTTTGTTATGGTGGTTTTTTCTTCCTGTACAAGTTTAGTTATATGTTTGTTTTAGACTAATGTTTTCTGTTTCTTTGTTGCCTTTGGCACGTTGTTTGACATATTCCATACACAGGGTATTTCCCATCTTGAGCAATATCATCATGCGTCACTTTCATAATGACCCACTGGTTTCTGTCACCAGCAGTAGCGTAGCCAGGGGGTGAAAGGCCCCCCCCCCCTGAAAAAATTTTACTGGGAAAATCGGGACGGTAGCCTAAAATCGGAAAGGCAAAAGAAGGGAAAGAAAGGATGAAGAGGAGACAAAAAGGGAAAGAAAGGGAAAAGGGAAAGGAAAGGGACATAAAGGAGAAAGGAAGATCGGCAAATTGCAGTTTTTCACGCCGGTATGGGGATAATTTATATCTACAATCCTGATGAACTTATTCAAAGGAAAAAAAACATTGTAATTTTTACTGTTGGGATTTCTTTTTCATATATGTGACGTGATCGAGCGAAATGAGTCATATGTTGGCAGTTTTCAATTTTGATATTTGTCCATCAATTATAAGCAGATGAAAAAGGCTACAATATGGTCCAAACCCCCATTAAAATTGAAATTTTAGTCTTTAAAGTTACAAACAATTTACCAGCTGAGAAAACAATGTAAAACATAAGAATTTGTCACTTCTTTTTACCTATAACTCAAAATCAATATTCCCGACGAACGACTCATTCCGCTTGATTGAGTCACATATGTGGCCAAGCTACGAGTCACATATGTGGCCAAGCTATGCCTATATGTACCATGTATTATAGAAAGGGGAAGTAGTCACGTCAGCTGTTAATTATTTCAACACATGTTTGGGGCTGGGTTTTTTGTTTTTGGTATTTTTTTGTCTTTTTGGGGAAATCCTGTTGGCACTGTAGGGATACTAAGCAAGCTGGACTGTGCAAGAAAACTTCTTTGGGATTTTCCACCGCAATATCAGGGACATGCATGTAACTTACCATGCCATTTAAAGCATATTTGATAGTTTTTGTTGCATTTTGTGGCATCCTGCTGAATTTGTGTTGCACTTTCATTACCCCATCCTCTTCAACATTCCCCTACTGTCAGAGGGTCCATGCAGAGATGCTGTTCAGTACTACTCAAATATCCTAAATTGGTGAAACATTTCTGAAAATATGTGTAAATTGCAAAGGCAATAAAGGGCCTGAAAATAAAGGAAACTGCATACATCTTGACCAACAAAATTTCCTGAAATCAAGAAATGTCCTATGTCCTTAAAACTACCATCTCTGGGATTTGCTACATATTTAAGTTATCAAAGGGTTTGCACTCCATCCATATGATGTTGATATCTTTTTAGCAGGTCTTTTTTAATTTCTATTACACAAGATGTTTTTAGGTGGATTTTGCCACTAGGTTTGTATAATTGCACAATTTAAGAGTTGAGAATCAGTTGTTTGAATTGAACTAATCAAGGGTCCTTTCAGTTATGTAAAAGTTTTTTATTTCTATTTCACAAGATTTTTTTAGAGGTGGATTTTGCCACTAGGTTTGTATATTTGCACAATTTAAGAGTTGGGAATCAGTTGTTTGAATTTAACTATTCAAGGGTTCATTCAGTGTTGTAAAAGTTTTACAACATTTAATCATCTCAAATTTCGACCGGACCTGTAGAACAGGGTTTCCCTTTGTTTTCCTCACATAATATTCAATTGCGCTATACTCTCTTTGTATACCTGGGGGTGAGCTGGTGTACATATACATGTCCTCCCACATTATTAAAGACAAACATTGGTCACATCATTGATCACTGGAGCACTCTGTTCTGATATCACTGTACAGAGGCGAATGAAGAGAGTTTTGCATCATCTGCTTCTTTCACCCATAACACACTATTTGCGCACGGAATAAAGTTGTGCGCTTTTTCCTTTTGGGGGGTAATAAAGTAGACACTGCTGAGATTTTAATGAAAAGTGATACATTTTTACCTACCAAAATGTCGGTGAAACATCCGCCCTTCATGTTTACTCCACCAGGCAGTTAAAACAGAAACCGATAGATACATTTCCTGTACATAGTGAAGTAAAAACCAATAACGATAACATCAAACTATCATGTTCCCGATCTCCATCCCCTGCTGTGGTTTCCATTCCATAAAATTGAGTTGTTACGCAAGGAGTGGGTAACTTAGGTTTAAAAATGAACCTATAGGGTCAGTCAGGTGGATTTATTTTCTTTTCCAAAGTTTCAAATACCGGGTGATAAGTTTCCAAAATGGTATATGAATCAGATGCCAAGCATATTTACTAGTCTTACACTTGATTAACCCTCCCTAACAACCTGGTTGGATGCATTTTATTCAAACTACTTAAACAACTTAGCAATTGAGAAATGGTGGGACAAAAGAAACTTTCACTTGGCCATGTTGGGAATTGAACTTGGGACTGCGTGGCAGGCGAATGATGTGACCGAAGCACCAGCGAGACTGGCTTGAAATTTGGGTTTTTTTCTCGTCATTTATACCCTGCATAGTTTAAGCAATGAGATATCCAGGAATATGAGCTCACAGTACCATGCTAGCATGATTTTTTGATTTGGTATATAGCAGGGTTAGGGTTAATGTTCTAAAATTGAAAAATTGAGGTAGTTATTCTAATATACAAGAAAAGTTAAAACAAAAGAAAGATTTTTTTTGCAATTTTGAAAATTAGGGAAGGATGGTAATGTGAACTTATATACACATAGTGCCATGCTACCAGTACGGGTTGGTCAAATGCTATTATTGCCCCTGTAATTGACTTATTATTTTCTGTCCATATTTAGTTCCAATGTCATTTAGCCTCTCAAAACAAAGCATATTCACATGTTCACCTGTACGTTTTCTTCTAGGATTGTGTGTACAGTGAATCCAGTTTCAACACCTGTCAATGGTCCTGTAGTAGCTCATGTTGAAGCCTCAAGTTTTGACCCAATCTATGAAGTGAATGGTACCTATTCAGACTTCACTTTCTCATTTGTGGTAAGTACTGCAACATGTAATACTGAAAAAGTGGGAATTTCTGCGCTACATATATTTTTGCGCTCAAATGAGCTACTGTGAAAATAATAACACATGAATGTATTGTATTTCTTTTGCGTATAGCTACAAATCTCAAATTTAAAAATATGCAAATAAGTTAAAAATCTGCAAAGCGCAAAAATTACCACTTTTACAGTGAAGGACCAGGGGGTGTCACATAAAGGGTTCAAATAAAGTAAGTCCCCCCTAAATTAAGATCACAATTTTTTGCCTAACTCTACACACAATTGAAACACTTCTGAAAAGGAAAAACATGTGGCTACCAATAGCAATTTTTCCCCTTTCAAATTCAATATCATTATTACTTTTCCCCAAAATAGACACATTTCCCCATGATGTTTTCAGAAAAAGTTGCACTTTTCATTTTTTTTTTGCATAACTTCACACACAATTGGAGAGATTGAAACACTTACGCAAAGGGAAAATGCTTGGCTACCCACCCAAAGTTTCCCATTTCAATCCCATGTTTACTTTTCCCCAAACAGTCTCATTGCCCCAATGTTTTCCAAAAAAGTGGCACTTATCAATGATACAGGGAAGTTATTGACGTGAATGGTGGACACTATTGGCATAAAAAAAATTAAATTTTTTTTATTTCAAATAAGGACTAAAAGACATTCTTTTAATCAAAAATAAAGACAATTGAAATGAATTTTAAAAAGCAGTGGAAACATTTTTGTAACTTTCTTGCATACCATTTTGAAAAGTGCCACTTTTTCTGAAAACATCAATTTGGGGAAATGTGATTGTATTGGAAAAAATGATCATGATAATGAAAAGGGAGAACTTTCTATGGGTAGCCAGGCATTTTCCTCTTTCATAAACGTTTCAATTTTTCAAAACGTCTAATTGTGTGTGGAGTTATGCAAACTAATGGTTGTAGTTAACCTGTTAAAATTGTGCGGAGTCTCTGTGTTTTCGATGTTGTAAAGCATGTATTGATTGTAATAAACGTAGCTTTCAAGTGCTGACTGTGCGAGAGACTATAAGGAGTACACATCGAGATTAACCGAGCTTGTCCACTTGACAAAAATATGGAATAACTTCACTGGAATAAACACTTCGTCAAACTAATGAATTGACGAAATAATGAGGGCGTTATTTTCAAGTCCTGATATTTTCAGACAATGATGGTCGCCACCGAACGTTCATTTTACACAGAAAACTAGCCTAAAACTGAAGTAGATCGACTACTACAACTATAAGTATAACCCTACCAAATACCGCAAAATACCATGGCAGATCTCCCAGCGCATGCATGGACGGTTTTCGATTACGCAATCAACCAAGCCTATATTATGAGTGCGGTATACTGCACGAACGTGAAGCTGATAGTCGTGGCTTTCCAAAGTGGACCAGCGAGTTGATTTGCGGAGGTCCCCGGATCGATTCTTGGCCGGGGAGCGGCGATTTATTGGTTCATCTTGTCCCCTCTCCCCGGTTTTGTTTAAAAACCTGGGGGTGGAAATCATTATTAAATTGTATTTTTTGTCTTTATCAGAAAGAACATAGTGTTTTACAAGTTATGTGGTAGGCAAAATAAGCAGCATTTTTAGCAGCATTCCAACCCTGTTTTTATGCCATTTTCCATAGAATAGTGAATAGAATTACTGTTTACAAAACAAACACTGCTTAAGTGACCCATACATTTTGATATGCATCCAAAAGAATACTACTGTTTAGAAGACCTATCACCCAAAGAACTTTGATTGAGTCAATTTATCAGACTCTCACCCAATGACCCTTACTTTTTGCACATCACTCTATCTCATGCACCGAATGCCTAAGGGTAAAGCATTTCAGTCTTATACTCATACCAATGGTTTCAGGCTGCAATAGACATCAAGTGAAACAACGGGGCGCATGATTGACCTCTCATGGCATGGCGTGGCAATCGTAAAATGCACTGCAGTTTGAAATGGACCAGTTCTGTGTGCTCAATATTCACACTTTTTTGCCATGTTATTTCCAGTCCCTTGATTCGGTCCGCCATTTTGAAAGATAACGCCCATATAGAGGGGCGTGGGGACCCAGTCGAAGTCCTTAGTCCTTGTTTGCAAAATGATGTTGGCATGTTTTTGATCGACCACTGATAGAGATTTACCCCTCTGTTTTTCTGCATTCATTTTACAGGACTCTAGCGTTGAGAGTATTCAGCCTGCATTTGGTCAACTAGCTGGTGGTACAAATCTCACAATTTTAGGGGTAGGACTTAATTCTGGCAACAATCTTGCTGTGACAATTGCCGGTTTACCGTGTCATATACAAAGGTAAAGAAACTCATCACAAATATGATTTTCAGATTTCACTTATTTAAATTTGTGTATTTAAGAAAACTGTTATTACAATTGTGAATAAAGTATTTTCCCCACATTGCTACAGGAAGTTGTAAATCCCCCTTTGTTGTCACATGATATGCCTTTTGGCCAATCATGCGACAGCTCTGGCAAGCCCGCAAATTTGACTTTGTTTGCTAGTGCATTATGGGTGCGCTTTGCTGCTTTGCAATGCATTTCTGATCTGGTGAATCACATGCTATCTGTTATCAACGGGTCCAGAAGTAGAAAATTATTAGCCCTGCAATATGAATATCTGAGGAACTCTCGTTAAATTTATAATTTGTAATTCATCAAAAGTTAAGTTAACTGCAAGTAGTATTTTGAAGGCATATCTTACAATTTTTTTCATGGAACTATCTCTGATTTTTCCTAGAAATGCATTTTTTGTGTCAAATTACATTTATAACCATGAAACTAAAATATCTTATAAGTTACAGAACAATACCTTTCCTTATTACTTCAAAATCAGATTTTGAAAATAAGTTGTCCTGGTACCAGGACAGTTAATTTTCTGAGTGGTTTTTTGTTGTTTGTTTTTGTGTGAATTCCATGGTTTGGCACCGTGTTAACGCCGTTTACAGTATGACCGCAATACACAAGTGTACACCCTTACAGAATGCTTTATGATGAAAATTGAAACAAATATGTTGAAAAATTCCTTAAATTGGAAGCAGATTTCCATTATGATTTAGTAAAGTTCTGTGATGGGTTTTACAGAAAATACAGTCAAAGTAGATTTACGAGTCCAGGCAATGTCTTTCCTGATAAAAGCATACTTCCTTATAAGAGAGAAAAAATATGTATCAAAATTTGAAGATAATCACATAATATTGCTTTAAGTAGTTTTATCAACATCGATTATTGATTAAATTGTCCAAGAAAATGTCTAAATAAGAAATAACTGAGACCCAATATTTACTGAAGTATGTTCCGATTCGAGGTATATCAGTAACGATATATTGATATTGTATGATGAATTTTCTATTTTTGAACTTTATCAGATCAAATAGCACGGCTTTGATATGCACAACAACAGCAAGTTCGAAAGTAGCTAGTGGAAAAGTGATGTTAAATATTGATGGAAAGATATATGTCAGTCAACAAGACTTCACCTATATGAAACCCCCATCAGTTAAAGGTTTCTCTCCTAGTAGCAGCATTTTGAGGTGAGCCTGAGACTATCATCATTTTGTTGCATGTACCTCATTGCTTTTCTAAGCAATTTTGTCATCTCAATAATGTATTCAAGCCTTTTCACACAGACCAAAGATTAATCTTTGGACCATGATAGATCATCAATTTGTAGGCTCAAAAACAGCTGATATAGATGACTTATGATCAAATATAGATCACCCTTCTGTGTCATTGGCAGTGGATAATTGGGGGACATGCCCCCCCCCCCCCAATAAAATCATGGCCCCTCTGAATTGTCCCTGTCACCCCTAAATTCTGATGTTTCCTCCGCCACTGGTCTGTGTCAATGTAATGACTGATAACCAATCAATGATCAAAATCAATAACCAAATTTTTCCATGTGTTTGAAACAGCTGAATTAAAACCCCCCTATAGTTTAATCTGTTCCAAATTGGCAAGTGATATTTGTTTTTTATCTCTCTGCAAAAGTAATCCATGTACTCGCGCAATTATGGCCACACGCATGCAGTTTTAGCCACACGCACGTTTGCATATGGTCACACAGACTATAGATGCACAGTGTGCTTATTGACTGGCATTCGAGCCTGCGTCCTTCTGAATTCATTCGCTGTTGTAAGGAGGCTTTGCCAATTTGGAGCTGATTTAGCTATAGCAACGTTTGATCTACCAAAGATCTATTGTCAACTTTGCGTAAAAAGGCTTACTGTATATTTGCTGCAGAACTGGAATTACTCGCACAGTTTTCAACCTCAGGTTACATTGCCTGTGGTTTTCTAACCTCACATCAACAATAGAATCAGGATTATAGTTAGGGTAATAGTTAGCTACGGGTAAGAGGTGAAGGTTGACTTTATTACTGACAAAAGTTGAAATAAACCAGGCTAGCTAAGCTAAGCAACATATTGACAACATTTGTTTACCAGATGGCAGATGGTTATTGGGCACTTGCAAGCGTGAACATTTCTCCTCTGGTCAGCTTATTTGAATTCTGAAATATCTTCAGCCTATTTGGGGTTGTTTTTTGTTTATTTCATACTGTTTTCCAGCCTCTCCTACATTTATTCATACACCAATGATTCACAGGTCTGGCCCCAAAATACTTTATTCATGTAGAACTTCAGTATCCAATTGGCGCGTCAGAATGGTCCATTGCAAGGGTACAAATTACGCTCATGTTAATAAACTCGACAATGGAATCAGGATTATAGTTAGGGTAATAATTTTGCTATGGGTAAGAGGTAAATGTTGAGTGTATTACTTGCTTAAGTTGAAATAAACCATGCTAGCTAAGCTAAGCAATATATTGATGTAGAATCCAATTGGCGCGTCAGAATGGTCCATTGTATGGGTATAAATTACGCTCATGTTAATAAACACGACAATGTAATCAGGATTAAAGTTAGGGTAATAATTTTGCTATGGGTAAGAGGTAAATGTTGAGTTTATTACTTGCTAAAGTTGAAATAAACCAGGCTAGCTAAGCTAAGCAATATATTGATGTAGAATCCAATTGATGCGTCAGAATGGTCCATTGTATGGGTATAAATTACGCTCATGTTAATAAACTCGTAATGCCACTATCTGCATATACTCTGTATCATCCAAGTTTGGAGGTGATGACATCACATAATCCTGTCATAGGTACAGCAATGTAATGCCATCCCTAACATTCATCATTGATCATTAGGTCATCCGTAGGAAGAGACCTTATGGCAGCATCCTTCGTGTGTGTTGTCTGTGTGTGTAGTCTGTCGGGGGGGGGGGGGTGTCAACAATTTGGTATACACTTTTTGTTTTGTCCATTTCTTTTCCATACTATGACCAATTGCAATCAAACTTCGGTCATAGATGCAACATGGAAACCTGCATATGTTAATGAGGTCAAAGGTCACATACCAAGGTCAAAGGTCATCTGAGGTCAAGATGTAAAATTTAGTATACACTTTTTGTATTGTCCATTTCTTTTCCATACAATGACCAATTGCAACCATTATTATGCAGTTCGAATCTTCCGTCCCATACTTGCAATGCATTGGTAAAGACCAATTATTCTGAACATTGTGTCACTGGAGTGAACTTGGTCGACCAAGTTCATGCGTGAACTTGGTCAGTTGGTTACCTGCATGAATACACTGTAAGCGTGTATTAATATGCCAATTGTATTCGAGCAGTCACAAAATGCAGTAGACTATTTTTTTTTAATTTTGTCTTTTTACATTTTTGAAATATTTTGAAATTTTTTTAGAAATTTTTTGAGAAATTTTTGGGAATTAAAAAAAAAAAATCAAAAAAAAAAATCAAAAAAAAAAAAAATCAAAAAAAAAATCAAAAAAAAAAAAATCAAAAAAAAAAAATCAAAAAAAAAAAAATGTAACAAAATGTTATTGATATTTTTACAATAATATGGTGCATTTTTTTTATTTTAATTTTTTTAAATTTTTTTTATTTTAATTTTGTTGTTGTTAAGTCAGATTCTCACTGCATAATAATGATAAAATTGGATGCATTTTTTCGCATGATACACAAATATATTGGTCTCGCTATGAGTTTTAAAAATATTGTGCTCGACTGCGTCTCGCACAATATTTTTTAAAACTCATAGCTCGACCAATATCATTGTGTATCACGCTCAATCCATCCAATTTTATATCAAACTTGGGTCATAGATGCAATATGGAAACCTTCATATGTTAATGAGGTCAAAGGTCACATACCAAGGTCAACGGTCATCTGAGGTCAAGATGTAAAATTGGCTGCATATGTAAAATTGATTACATTTAAACAGATAAAGTACAATTGCAACCAAACTACCCATATAAACGGACGACCTATTTGGGACCGCTGTCCCTATTTTTTTTATATAGTGGGTGTGGTTTTGGATATCATCAGGCAATTTGATTGGTTTTTGGCTGTATACGCACTATATATTATGAGACAATGGTATATAGGTTGGAGCTGAACTTAAAGAAGGGGTCCTGCAAGCACAGCATTGTGCATTATATGTTTGAAAATAACTATCGAGCCCAACTTTTGTAATTATATAGAACAAAACACCACACTTATGACAAAAACAAATAAAAAACGCAATCTCTCAACATGCAATTTTTAAAACTCATGGCGATCGAAAGTCCTGGTGTCGATGAAGTCATACAATGCACATGCTCAAATTTGAGCACCGATACCCATGACTTCATCGACACCGGGACTTTCGATCGCTGCAAATTTTAAAAATTGCATGTTGAGAGATGGCAGTTTTATTCGTTTTGTGACTAGTATGATGTTTTGTTCTATATAATTACGCAATTTCGGCTCAATAATTATTTTTCTAACAAATAATGCTCAATGTTGCGCTTGCGGGACCCTCCTTTAATTCATTTTAATAATAATACCTACAGTGCGTATGGTCAACACGTTAGCATGCCCAACACAAAGTCGCCGGTATGCATTGTGCGTATAATGCAGCGTTGCCATGTGTGTGTGTGTGCTAAAGAATGCGATTGATTCGAAGCAGGGTGTTAGTAAATAGCTCGCTGGATTCGCCGATTTTATAAAGGGGAAAATGTGTTGTTGTTTGATTAAAACAAATCTAAAAAATTGGTTATTTTATGATAAAAGATAAAAATAACCAATAAACTGAATAAGAATGAGAATAAAATATAGTTCGGCGGCGGCCATACAAGACGACACAAATATGGTGCAGCCTACACATTATGAGACCATCGTATATAGCAAAACGGCTACTAACTATATTGTATTCCCTAACACCGATCTAACTGCCATCCCGTAGGCCCATCAGAGTTTACAATGCTACGATCACTATGCGATCACTAAAATGCACACTGATGTCATCCCCTAACTTGAGGTGACCACTAAATATAGGATCATGGCACTTATACATCAATATCAGCATCCAATTCATTTTTTCATGTCCCTGTCAATAATTTAACTACATTTTTTCCTTCATTTTCAGTGGCGGACGCCAGTTGGTTGTGATTGGAGACCATTTGAATGTAGTTGAAGAACCCAAGATTGTTGTCACCATCCAGAAAAACGATCAAACATACAATATTGAAGAGGTAAGAGTAAACATTTGTTCTCTTGTTTGACTTAATTTTAAATTATTTTTAAATATGGGTCTAATGTTTTATCAACAAAGCCCATTAAAAAGGTGATTAATGATTTTAAAATGTTGTCAACTTTGTGAAAAATTTAAGTGATAGTTTTTGCAATTAAAGTACCTAAATTTGTGTTGTTGTTGAGTTTGTCAAATGGTTTTTTAGGTCCCCCATAAGGCTGTCCATAGGAGAGACCTTAAAGCTGCATCCTCCGTGTGTTAGTTTGTCGGGTGGAAGGAGGGATGTCAGTCTGTCAAACATTTGATATACACTTTTTGGTTTTCTCTATTTCTTTTTCATTCAAAAGTCCAATAGACGACCTATATCAGACCACGTCTGTATTTTTTATCACCTGCACTATAAATGCTTTAAACATTTTGAAAGTGTTAAAAGCTTTATACTGGTGTGGTAATTCTACCTATCATTAGCAGATTTACACAAACTGCAGAATTTGCTACTTGTCTGTTATCGTGTTCAATCAATGTATGAGTGTTATAAAACATATATTGAATGAACTCTTGATCTTCGAAGGAAATATTGAAAATATATCTCCCTCTGTCAACCTTTGGACATAGTCTTCTTAGTGTCAGATGCTCATGAGCATTCAACATGTATAATCAAAATGCATATTCTAATTACTTTTCCCTCAGAGTTGTCGCCAAGCAGATTCTCCAGGTGACATCATGATGTGTGCCTCACCAAATATTGCGGCAGAAGGTCTCATGGCTTCAGTAAATGAACCAATTACAGCATCAGTATCATTGATCTTGGAAGGATGGTTTGAAACACCAATTATGATTGGTCCAGAAATGATATATTATCCGGATCCATCTTTCGGTCAGTTTTCACCAGGGATGACCATAACAGAAGGGTCTACATTAACGCTGGAGGTATGCTTGTTTGTGCCTATACAATATGATGATGTTTTTGTTTTTAGACCGGAAAGTTTTGAAAGTTGAACTTTACAAGGTGATGAATAGTAACACCCTTTTAAAGGCAACAACCAACCTAATTTGCCATTTTAGGGCAAGAACAGAAACATAAAGAATTGTTTAAAATTCAGATTTAAAATAAAACACATAGATTTTGTTGGAAAAAATGTCTTCATAAAATATCAAAAACCTGACCGTTGGAAACCAGTCCCCTGTTAAAAGAAATCACCCTCAAAAATAGATCTAGTCTGATTAAATCCAGGGGGTACTCACATGTATGTAATAAGGTACACATGTATGTGCTGCTCTAATGGGTCACTTCTTTTTTCAATTTGTTTCTAAATATGGGGTATGATTTGTGCTGGAAAATCCTAAATATCGGTCCCAAAACTAAAAATCACACCTAAACATGGGTTCCAAAATCGAAAAAACTTGTCAAATGAGCCATTTTTTAAGGTTAAGACATCCCTAAAAGTGAGTCTGCAGAATTTCAAATCTCCAGCAGCACCCCCCCCCCCCCACACCACATAACGGTCGAGTTTGCATCCGCATAAAAATAAGTTAAAATGTTGAAAAGGGACATGATTTCACCACCCGACGTCTCTCTGAAAAAAGGGGTTGTTTTTAAAAGCCATAGCACTTTAGGATTTTCATTAAAGCATGAGAAATCTTGGAAAAGGTCTGATATTTCCATTATATATTTTAATGATTTGGCTTGTATTCTAACCCGAATTCGTCCAAATTTGCCCACTATCGTTGCAAAAAATAAATATAGGCACCTAGTTACGGATGACTTTGTACTCCTAGCATGGTGTTTACAAGAACGGTACTCATAAAAAACCCAGGAAATATATTAAACCCTGGGAACCCAAACAAAATAATCCCCTGTGTAGAGATCAGTGCAAAAATCATGATGGTATAATAAGTCAATGAAGAAGATATGACCCCCTGGGCACCCTCAAAAATATATATAAATACCCCCCCCCCCCCCCACCCCCACACCCTCCCCGACCGGATTAACACCCCTCTGTATGGTTGTCCACCTGTTGAACATGTTTTAGTCTGTATGATATAAGCAAGTGTCATTGTGCAAATGTGAAATTAATTTTCAGCTAGTTTTTTCAGTTTATATGGTTGCCATGGATAACTAAACCAGTTGACATATCATTATTGCACAAATCTCACATTTTATTCCTTTTTCCCCTATGATATTTTCAGGGCACTAACTTGGACTTAGCTAGCAATGCGAATGAGATCACAGTGATGATTAGAGACAAAGCATGTGTGGTGACAGAGTTGACTCAGACTAATCTTGTCTGCAAAGTGCCATCATTAGACTCTACAAGTGACGAGGATGATATCGGCGTTCAAGTTACGGTAATATACTCAAATGGCCAGCCTCCTTATGGCAGCGAATTAATACAGAAGAGCGTGGATGCGCATAAGGCTCATTACATACTAGCCGGTCGCTGGTCACAGCACCTAGTACTTGCTAGCTCGAGGTAGTTTGATGAGACCTATGGCGTCTGTCAATTGCAATAGATCGCATCGCACTACTACAAATTGCTGGTAGTCGCACATATTTCATGCTTTTTTGGTCGCGCAGATGACATTATGTAAAACACAGCCAGTATGCTGGATAATGACTGTGTATAACGATTATGCTAATTTCCATGCAAAATAACATTTCCCTATTGGCTGAAATAATATGGTGTTCATTATGTCATTAGCGACCGATCGTTGTAGTTGAATTGAAGTCAACTGGCTACGACCGTTTCTCGGGAAGTCGTTGCAGGTCGCTATCATAGGAATGTGTTTTGAATTATGATGTAAAACTCGTCATTGGAGCGAACCTGGATCGCAAGCGACCTAAGTTGGTTATCATCATAAGGCTCGCATTGCGCAACAGGCGCATATTGATGTGTGACGCATGCATATGATAAAATTGGGCGCGCACGCTTGGATTATTTTTGCGCAGGGAGAGATAAATGTCTTGAATGACCATGCATTTAGCCTTAAATGACCTACTATTTTGTTTATATTCCACACACAGGTCACCGTTGGCAACCGCCAATATGAACTTGGTCTAATCCAATCTTTGCCTAGTACCATGTCACAGACAGTCATTCTGCCCGTAGCTGTGACGCTTGCCTTTCTGCTAGTAACACTATTAATAATTGGGTTATTGATCTGGATAGTGCTTAAAAAACGAAGGAAACCGGCAACCGTTATAGATCTAACCGACGAAGGAATGGTGGCTTATCACCGCACCATCTCCGTAACAGGCTCTCATCATTCGACGACACAATACTCAGGTGAGGCGCGAGTAGTGCCACCGATGTCCTCCAACAACAGTGAGTCAGTGATTCTATTCTCTTTCTGCATGTCTGCCTGTCTGCATGAAATAGACACAAAAAAGCTGGCTGCATGTTTCATCTGACTGCACTTACCAATAGAGCATTTAGAAATAGTATTGTTATCTTGGCATCCAAAGTCATTAGGTAAAGTTCTCAAACATAGTAACTTACGAGGTAATAAATATGGCCATATCTTCAAAACTACTAACTCCAACATAAAAATATTAAAATATACAATTGTGCCCTCCCCCCCCCCCCCCCCCCCCACACACGTAAAACTTGCAATGGGAGGGAGAAAGAAGGGAAAGGGAAAGGAAAAGGGGGAAAGAGGAAGAGGAGGAACTTAAAATTTAATAAAATATATCCCAGGAGAGCTTTCCTGAGTATCTCCAGGAGCTTCCCGGGGCTCACCAGGAATTATTTGTTTTGTTTTGTTAAACTGCTGCTTAATCTAAAGCTTAATATATGTTTTGACATTTTTATTGCCAGATTCATATTAGTGCAGCAAATTATGTATACATAGTGCTCTGTTTTAGAATTTAACAAGTTTACATTGCGTTTCTTTTTCTGCTCTGCTAGCCCATGTCTAGAAATTGTCTTTTTTCACGATCCCAACACAAGGCCTCATCTCCATTTTTCAAAATGAGATTTTGGTATCAAAATTTTCAAAAAGAAATTCTCTTTCCAGTAACACACAGCCTTATCTCCATAACACAACCCCTTTCAAAGTTATAGCCAGTATCACAAGGCCTCATCTCCATCTCCCAAATGTGTTTAAAAATCTTCAATACTCTTTTTCTAAAAACGGTTAAAATTGAGATAAGGCCTGGTGTTTCTGAGCCCGTGATGTGTCCATTGGGTCAAATAAATAAAAGTACAAGTAAATGCTGCGGATCACTAAGAAAAGGTCCCCTTTATTTATATAGTCTCAGATTTAATGTAAATTAATGGTTATCATGCTCAAGCATTTACCTAAAAGGCAACAGCATTTGATTTTTCTTACTAGTCTAAGCATTTACATACTAACAATCACTCACGTTTATTTAGAAATATTGAAGAAAAAGGCAAGTACAGGGTGTCCCAAAAGTTTCGATACCCGTGTAAAGCTTTGTAACTCTCTTAAAATAATTTGCATTACCAAACTGAAGACATATTTTAATGAGTGAAAATGGGTCAATTTTTTTTATACCAAACTTGATCCTTTTTATGAGGCCCCTTTTAATATAAAACACATATTGAAAGGTTTGGTCACATAACTCACAATACCATATACTTGTTCAATTTGCCGGACGCAAGGTGTACCTCGCTGTAGTCAGGTCTGGCTGTAATCACATGCTGCATGTTCCTCATATTCCATTCATGTTGATTTTTGCAATAAGGCTTTCACTTATTATATTTTGTGTACAACATTAATATTGTTCATAATAAGGATTATTTCAATAAAAAAATAAAAAAGAATCACAGTGGAAATCCTTACATTATGTTCCCACTCCCCTAACACTTTTGGACCTGTAATTGGACATTTCGCCAGTAATAAATCATCTGAGGATGTGTCTATTTCCTACTATGTGGTCCAATTAAAAGACTGCAAAGGACATAATTATGCCCCAAGGGTTTAAACTATCCTTCATAACCATGAAAGTGGACCACATAGTCAGCGGTTGACAAAATCTTAGATGATTTATTACCTGCGAAATGTCAAAATCACAGGTCCAAAAGTGTTAAGGGAGTGGGAACATAATGTATATTAATCGTCATTACCTCAACTTACACTTTTGGGACACCCACTACAAGCAATTGCCGGTATTTAGTTAATCAGACCATTGCCTGTGGCATTTGTAAAGTCACCTGAGAGGGTTCCCGTCTATATTCCAATAATTGACCCGGCATTCGAATCTCAGTTACTAAGGTAACTCAGAATTCCACCATACAAATTTCTTAGTTACGCGATTGCAAGATTTAATCATGGGAAGAAATTTGGGTCGGAAAATGATTAACAAAGTTGAGATTAAAACACAGTTAAGCATGCAATTGAAATAATGTGCCATTTTGCTCCATCTCACACATAATACCATTACTAATCCTAAATGTAGAAAGTACCTATATGTAATGTAGTGTAGTTAACCAAACACAAATTGTGTTCCATATTTGGATATTTATCATTTATTTGACAACATTGATAAATGTTACAATGATCAATAAACGCACCAATTAACAAAAGAGGAAGAGAGCAACGTGTATGATAAGGTAGAGGGGAACCTGGTTTTATTTTATTTGAAAAATGTTAGCAAATTTTCAAACTTTGATATTTTTGTTTAAATGACCAACAGCCTGTGCAACAGAAACTTTTTTTTATTATTAAGACATTTTGTGAAAATGTGTATAATGTTTTTAAGAGGGAAAAGGATTGCAAATATTGAACCTTTGATTTAAAAACAAATGACCAACCTGCTAAATAGATAATAGATCAGGGTGTTTGTTTTTTTCTAGCCAGGATTCCCATAACGTTTATTAGAACATAAATCATAGCTTGGAAACATGCATGGGAGCAATATACACACGTACACGATGAGTGAACTTAACACATTGTTATTCAATGCAAATCTATTTTATATGGACTTGCTCACAGAAGGGCCGACTCATCATTTGTGTGACTGAAAAATACTTCAATATATACAAACCGCATATGTTCACACTTGACAAAAGAACTTAGCTAATTAGTGGTTGCATATTCAGCGTAATCTAGTGTGCATGCAACCCACGCTTGTGTCCGCATCACGCGATTCCACCGGTTGTGCGCATGCACAATAACCACAGGTTGTCATTTATTACATTATTCAACTGACGAGTGTGGACGGAAGTCAATATGAAACAGATTTGTATTGAATAAATGTCAAGTTTACTCATCATGTATGTGTGTATCTATAGCAATAGCTATCTTCTGAAGGAGTAGTGACAGGTACTCAATCTTGATTAAAACACAAAATTCTTTTTTATTTTCAGCGTATCTAAGAAACCCAAGTACCAACTCTGCCGTTACAACAGCGGCCGCGGCATTCACCTCTGATGATAGTAAACCATTACTGGAGCGGATAAGTAATGAGTTAGCGGCACAGGTTGGTGAGCTCCTCATCAATGAAAGCACTCTGAAGCTTGGAGATACCATAGGACAAGGTAAAATACATGTAGGAGGGTTTGGTTCTGGATCATATTCATAAGGGAATGAAAAGCTGGCCTAATGATGCAATAGAAAAATTAACCTCCACTTTGATCAGTCACTGTGTGTTTGTACACAATATTTAAATCAGGGCCAGAAAAAGACAAATTTCTCGGAAACCTAACTTTGAGAATTTCCCCTAATGGAGAAAATGTTCCTACAATTTCTTATGTATTTCTTTATTCATACCTACATTTTCCTCCAAAGCCAACAATTTCCCACCAAAATCAAAATTTCCAGGGAACCAGCTAGGTTCCTGAGTTCGCCATTTTTTCAGCCATTGATGTTCTTGAAAAGTATCAATTGTTGTGGAGGGTATATTCCAACTACTCCTCAAAAGGACACAAATGTTATTTGACTTTAGAATATGTACTAATTGATTTTGAATGTAGAGGTAAACTCAAGACGGGTACAAGTTAAATAGGCAAATTGCATTTGGATCTAATAGCACTTCCACTAGATGATTTTTTCATGAATAAAAACAACATATTCACCTCATTGTTACTGAACAAACTATAATGTATTATGGTTTATCAATTTTTTGGAGACAGAAAATACCTTTTTAGGAAAGAAAATCAGCAAAATGTTTGCATGGTGAAGAGTGGTAAGAGTTGAAGGGGGGTGAAGAAAAGGGACTTGAGAGGCTTCTGCATCAAGAATGAGAAAAGGTCTTACTATGACTTTCCTATCTTCTATTAATCAAGGTCTCAATGGTCTCAATATCTTTTTTTTAAAACTTTTTTTCTGATTCTGCCTCCCTTGGAAATTTTGCGGTTAAGTTATCGACTGAATGCGACGAACGGTTAATGACTGATAAAATTCAAAAAATGACACTTGCACTAGTTGATGTTAGAATGAAATAATTTAGTTCCAACACTTGATTTATTTTCTGGAATCATACGTATAATCAAAATCAATTTTTACATTGAAACCAATGGGGATTCAAAATATATGGCCAATTAGGATCTGTCATCTGCTTTATGCAGTGCTAGATAATGCTTTTTAATAAGTTTTATCGCAAATAGGTAAAACTCAATTGATTATCCTTTTCTGATGCATTGTGGGATTTTTACCTATTTGCGATAAACCTTATGGGGAGGGGGGAGTCCAAACAACTTCAACAACTTTTCATATTCAATATTTGTCTTTTTATATCCATTGTTATGACAGGTCACTTTGGTTGTGTGTACGAAGGCAGGTACATCAAAGATGGAGAAGAACTCCACGTGGCTGTCAAAAGCCTACTACATGGCGCCACCACAGAGGTGGATAATTTCCTGCGAGAGGGTATCATGATGAAAGATTTCAAGCACAAACATGTCTTACAATTGATCGGTGTGTGTATCAAAGATGATCAGATCCCATTGGTTGTATTGCCATTTATGAAATTTGGAGATTTATTGAGCCATCTCAGAAATCCACAAAATGTAAGTGGTTTATTTCTGTCACTGTTTTGTTATTCTTTGCTAATGTTGATGGAATGAGAGATGTAGGAAAACTTGTTATGTTGTTATGGATACACTGGTAATTTTTAAAGCTAAAATGATCGTTATTGTGGGCTATTGTGTAACGTTATCATAACCTTAAAGTGATAGGCTGTAGTTTGGCTAGGTCATGGAAGACCATTATGCAACATTGGAACAAGTTTATTTTAGAAAGTCTTAAAACGTTCAGACCTAATGTAGCACAAACGTTTTCATCACCTAAGGCTTGAACAACATTTTGGGAACATTACTAACGTTGTCATGAACATTTTTAAAACATTAGGGTACATCCACAAAATGTTGTATTTTATAACGTTTTTCATAAAATTGTTATAGCAGGGTTAAGACTTCCATTTCATTGTCATGCCATACAGCAAAATTTTTCACTTGATTTGTTGGGTGTGGCTGTTTACCCGAGTCTTTTCTTATATTGTTTTTCTTAATTCCATTTCATACAGTCGCCATGCTTGTATTGTACCAGCAATTTGTAGTAGTTTAGTGTGAGCCTTTGTTTGAGTCTAGTCCCATTTGGACCAAGCATGTGTCTGCACAGATCGAACTGGTAAACAATCTATTATTTCTATCGGGTATTTTTCATCTTTTCTGCCTTCTTTTTATTCAGGATTTAACAGCCCGTCAGCTGCTGGTATTCAGCCGTGACATTGCAGACGGCATGGCCTACTTGGCAGATCTCAAATTTGTCCACAGAGATCTCGCTGCTCGTAACTGCATGTTGGATGCCGAGTCCTGTGTGAAAGTCGCCGACTTTGGTCTGTCCCGCGACCTCTACGAACGCGACTACTACAGTGCCAAGGACAAGACGGCGAAATTACCTGTGAAGTGGATGGCACAAGAAAGTTTGGAGAGAAATATCTACAATACAAAGACAGATGTGGTAGGTTAATGAAGGCATGGATTGAATATTGAAGATATAATGAATGATTGTAAGATATCCCCTGGGAGGAGGGAGGGGAATTGAGGAATGGCGTTGTTCGGTGCACATTTATCCACCGACGTCGGCAAATGCGCAACATCTTTAGATGTACACATGTGAGTCCAAGTTTTTTCAAGACCTGAAAAAAGGCTTAGAGTATTGTCTGTTCTCATTAATTGTCCGTATATACTACCAGCACAAAAAACAACAAAATATTGCTAGAGTACCGTAATGTTATTATTCAACCAGTTTTAAATATGAGAATACACATTTCATTGGGCTCAGGGGGAGATGGAAGGGGAGGTTTTGGAGGGGGGATGTATGTTTGCAAGGTATACAGGATGTGATGCTTTATTGGGTAGCTTTTTGACATTTTGACAAGAACTGCTAGATAAGCCTATGCATGACAAATTTTTCTTTAGACAATCATCGGTGGTGTGTCCACTTCCGTCAAATCAGCTGTTTTCTAAAGTAGAAAGAGAAAAAATGATCAGTCAGGCCTGTACAGCGTGTCCCAAAAAACTGGGTCCAAAATCTGCAGAGGTTGTAACTTAAAAAGTAGAAATTGTAGCTGCTTTGTATTTAAGGATATTAAGGTAAATATACCTGACCTTAATTGGTAAGAATGTGAGACCAATCAAATTGCAACTTTTTGAAATACAAAGCTTTCAACAGAGTGTGATTATAATCTGTTTTTTCCAATTTATCAATAAACCACCTTATGCCTTGCATTTGCGTTGTGTGCAATTTTCCCTGCATCATTGTGCATGGTGTTTATTCTCCAAAATACCTTATGTTTGGTATAAAAGTGTTAAATTATAGGTATTTTGACTCAATATTCAACATTAGAAATACCCATTGCAGTAACCTTTTTTGTTGAAAATAAACAAAAACAGAGCAACTGTTACTCTGATGATACCATGTCTGGAAATAGCACACGCCCACCTGCCCATAGTAGCCCATGGCGGGAAATGTTTGTGTCTGGGAAAAGTATCCCGGCAACCAACTGGCAGGTAAACAATTTTAAACTCACGGTGTTAGTGTGAGAGTTACACTGGCTGGTGGACTTTCTGTCGGGCAGGTATTTTTGTAAGTTACCTACCTGATCCCGTCTGGCTGGATAAAACAAATCTGAAGTTCCAGCCCTGCCTCTAATTCATTTGATGAGATGATTGACTTAACGGCTGGTTTCCAATTTCGAAGATACCATAAGATGGTTCTTGAACTGCTTCAAAGGTGGCAGTATTTCGGAAGGTTATTTATTGATTTTTCTTACAAAAATCATAGGTATTTACACTTTTTATCCTCCTTATGAAGAAGAATTTCCTGAGTAAGTTATTGTTATAAAGTCGAAGGCAAAACTTTGATGATGTCAGTACGATGCGCAAATGCAACGCATGGACAGTTCATGGCCAAAATCGGAATAAACGGGTTCTGACCACGCTGTATTCAAAGCTTTGTATTTCTAAAACCTTACATTCGATTGGTCTTATAATTTCACAAAATATTGTCGGATATATTTACTTTTATATTCCCAAACATCAAGTAGCTATGTTTCCCATATTTCAAGTTATAAGCTCTGCAAGTTTTGGACCCAGTTTTTTGGGACACGCTGTATAACACAATTTTTGCCCCGTTACCTAAATGCAATCCCTCTTTATATTTCAGTGGGCATTTGGGGTATTGATGTGGGAGCTGATGACCAGGGGTATCACTCCTTATCCGTCAGTGGATAACTATGACCTAGCAATATTTCTACAGCGTGGACGTCGTCTGCACCAACCACCACTCTGTCCAGACAATGTGTAAGTATTTATAGAAGCAAATAACATGAATCCAAAATACAACTTTTATTTTAAATGATGAAAGAGATTCATCAGGTTTGTTGAAATTCAGAGAAAGTAACAATACGTACGCTTGGCGAAACCAATAAATGCATATGTGACGGGATCAAGCGAAATTAATCACATTTTTCTATTTTCAATGTTGATATTTGTCCATCATATTTATAAGCAGGTAAAACATGCTACAGTATGATCCAAACCCCACTAAAATCGAACTTCTAGTTATTAAGTTACAAACAAGTTACCAACTGAGAAAACAAAATAAAACATAACAAATTTGTCCCTTCTTTTTACCTAGAACTCAAATCTATATTCTTATTTTTGCAGAAGAAAAAAACAAAGCAAAAAACAAACAAACAAACAAAAAAAATGATTTGTGGTGTTCCTCATCCAAAAAGGAATACCGTACACAGCAAATCTGATGACCGCAAATGGCCTCATGATGTTTTGGGATTTATTTGACTCTGTGAGATCAAATTTATAGAATATATACAAGTCAAAATTCAAAATGAAAAAATCCCGGCTGCCCTACCCTAATTTTAATGACATGTTATGCCAATACAAAAAAAAAGATTGTTGGCCTAATGGACCACATTTGATTTGTTGTCTTACGCTCAAAAAAAATGAAGGCAAAGAATCTAACAATGTGTATGAAGATATATAAAATCAAAAACCATCTTGCTTATTGTTATTTATTGATACATACATGGTTTGTTTTATCAGATATGAAATCATGAGCAGCTGCTGGTTAGTGAGCCCGGTAGACAGACCTTCATTTAGTCAACTGACCCGGCAGCTTGATGAAATCCTGATAAATGCCGATCGCGATACGACGACAAATTTTGACGATATCTATATCAATCTGCCACGTGGTCTGACACATTTATAGCAAGTTGTGGATCAAGCTTACAGATGTCTGCATCAGTTTACACAAATGGCTTGAAACATTAGCAATTACAAGTTCAAGTCATAGACGCTGCTAAGTACAGGGTACCCAAAAAGCAACGTGTTCCAGGATTGTTCAAATGACTGTGTATATCAGGCATGAGCATTTCCAGGTTTAAACCTGAATTTAGTTGTTGTTGTTTTGTCCGAATTGTTGCACTTTCTTTTAATTTCAGCCCGTTTTAGGGCTATATTTAGCCCATTTTCATGCACTTTTTTCAGGGTCATAGTTTTCAGGTGTGTTTTTTCTTCAATTATGTTCATTCTCATGCCTGGTATACTGTGTATAGAAGTTTGGAAGTGACATCACTGTCACTGCCTGGTATACTCTGTATAGATGTTTGGAACTGATGTCACTGTACCAAGGCTGATATGCTTCTTTAGTATAAAAGGTTCATATAAAATGCCATGTATTTGTACTTTTTATATGAGAATAATGCACATATCAATATGTTGAATGACTCCATTTAGACAGAGAATGGGGCATTATTACTATTTATACTTAACATCCTTATATTTTGGATATTTTCTATTTCTTCACCCAAGAAGCTGATGACTGTTAGAGGTTGTACATTGTATTTTATCAACTCATATTTGATATTTTTTATAAATATACATAGCAGTATATAAGTTTAATAGACTATATCACTTTACATTTAGAATATAGACGAAATTGCTTGACATAATTGTTTCAGTGTCTAAAAGGCTGAGAAAAAAAATCAAAAACGTTCAACAGCTTTTACAAAATGTATGGAAATAATGCACTAGCGTATATAAAACAAACATTCCCAACAATATTTTAAAACTACACATTTATACGGTATTTATACCTCAAAGACTGACAAA
The DNA here is from genome assembly GCA_035610835.1 of Ophiura sarsii. Taxonomy (NCBI): domain Eukaryota; kingdom Metazoa; phylum Echinodermata; class Ophiuroidea; order Amphilepidida; family Ophiuridae; genus Ophiura; species Ophiura sarsii. The sequence goes on along the minus strand of CM069445.1, from coordinate 53,879,446 downwards.
ATAACAAACATTCCTTAAGTTTGTATATTATTGGTTGAAGCTTTAAATGTTGAAAATGATTCTTTTAAATAAAGACAAATAAGAATGTGTAAATGGTTGGTTATTTAATTTATGTCATCTAAATAATAAATCAGATCAATTAGTAAGTAATAGCTGTATGATAATGAATGAAAAAAATGGGATTGATTGATTGATTGATTGATTGTTTAATTGATTGACTGATTGATTGATTGATCAGCTGGTTGATTGATCAGTTGTTTGGAATTATTGGTATAGATAATATATATGATCTAGTTTGTAAATATTTTTGCAAAGTAAATAGCAATATATGTAGATTATAATAAATCCTCAAATCCTTTAGAATTCTTTATCAATCGCCAATTTTTCGGATATTTTGTGATATATTCATATTGGGTTTCATATCAATGAAAAGCTGATGTGTTCCCAACGATACATCATTCGTAGCAATCACTTGTTTCAGTGCTTAGCCACATGCTTGAGAATGTGGGGAGGCCTCCTTTCAGAATGTGTCAAATTCACCACTTTTTCATGCTCAAAAGAACAACTCTGTCACTGTTCAATGAAGTGTTACATGGACAACATGGCACATTTAGATGGATACTTCCCCATATTCTCAAGCAAGTGGCTAAGCACTGAGACAAGTGCTTGCTACCAATGTTGTTTCATTGTAGAGATGAACGCATCAGCTTTCTATTTATGTGTGACACACTATAAACATAACAAATTATACGAAAGATAGACAATTGATCAAAATCCCAAACTTGTTTTGAGGGGTTTAATTACAGCTCTTTGGAAAATAATGTGTCGTAAATATTGCATATATCAGTATTGAATAATATAAAGGGAATATATATATTGTAAAGTCTGCCAACCTTGTAATTAGGCTGCAATATATTCTTGCCAAAATGTGAAATAATTATAGATATATATTTTATTATAGATGTGAATATTATGCAGAAAAATATAAATATATTTAGCTATGACCTTCCTTTATCATACAGTAAGTTTAATTAAAATGTGTTGAATGAGAGGAGAAAAGTGTTAAAATTTTAAAAGTATATAAATCATATAAACATATGTAATAGATTTCTAGATTTGTAAAACATTATTTCCACTCACTCACAAAATGAATGTTAAATGTGTTTATCAACTTTAACATTCCTATGACAAGGATTTTTTAGAATGTTATTTAAAATATTGCCTTGGGGTAGAACATTAATATATGTGGCCATTGTATTATATGCAGAAAATTTTGCCTAATGGGTCAGATCGAGAAAATTAACTTTTTCGATACCATTTGATAGGACTGTATGCGCTTCCATTTACGCGCACTGTAGTGATTTGTAGGTATAAGGAAGGTTAGGGTTAACAGAACATGTGTGAAAAGTGTGTATTAATAGCTTGGGTAAATAGTCTGCATTATATTTTATACAGATAGTTTTATTTTAAAAACTTGTTAAACATGTATTTGTATTACCGGTAGTAAGCAAGTACTGTTCATAGCACTAAGCATATTATCTATAGTAGGAAAATAATTACTAAATGCATATATCAACCAATTTTATTGAAAGCAAAACTATGATAATCAACCGACAACTTTCAACTGCATATCCTTAACCCGTGATTATTTGAAATGTGCGTGTTCGCTTGGTGGTTTGTGTCAAAAGTGCTGATGGAATAGCCATACAGTATACACGATATCATCATGTCATTGATACTGTCTGTCTCATCACATACTTGTGTAGTAATCCAATGTATGGGTGTATCAGAATGAACTGTACCGTGTTTCTAAAATACATACAAAATACAGAATGATTATTGTTTTAAATTTAAACACCTGCAATATAAAGGTGAACATGTTTCCTATATTATATGTTAATTTCATTGAGATATCTCTTTTTGTTCTCGTGTGGCAAGACATAATTGAAAATCAATGAAAAACATGTTTTCAATTTCAATCAATCCTCTCTACCACTACCCCCAACATTTCAAACAATGTAGCCCACACCACATAAGCAATATTCAAAACTCCCGCCAAAGAAAGGAAAGTTAGAACCACTCAAGCGTAACAAATCCTGGTTCATATGCAAATAATAAATAGTTATACAAGTGATGTGAAAAGTTGAGATATGGCTACCAAAAATAAACCCTGTCCTATGGACGGTTGGATATCTCAGGTAGGATTAGTAATTTCACTGATTTTTTAAATTGATCATTTTGACCAAAATTGAAATCTACCATCTTTACCAGAAAGTCTGTATTTTCCATCTGAAATGTCCGATGTTTAATATTAAAAATTCTTATGAAAGCTGGGCGTTTGCGCAAGATATATGTGAAAACGGTTTGAACAAGATCAATCGAATTCATACCCTAATAAATCGTATTGCCTTGGTACAGTTCATTCTGATACACCCTGTATAATTCGAAAATGACACTATTACACGAAACAGAGACGTGGAAATCTTGCCACTGTTTTGTCATAGCTATCGATTAATATGGTGATGTCCATACAGGTGATTTTTTTTCATTCTAAAGCTGATTTTGAACGGCGCACTTTTCAAACAAAATAAAAATTAGTAGTGCTAACATTATGAAATTGATCTGTTTTCAAATTGTTTCTTAAAATCAATGAAATGAGATATGATTCATCATGAAATATGAATTATAATAGTGTATCGGTTTGTGATGTAGACGATTGTTTGCTAAACCTATGTAACATTGTATTGCTCATCTCAGTGGCGGCACCAGCAAAAAAGAAGGGTTTTTGTTTGGTGTTGTGGTGGTGTGGTGTTGTTTTTTTTGGGGGGGAGGTGTTTGGCTTTTGTAAAATGTAAAAATTGCCTGAAATTAGCTTAATTTGTTCTGAATTAGACATTTTTAAGCTAATATTAAGTAATTTTGACATTAAAACTCAACATTTTTAATTGTTTGGAGGATAAAATGAGGTGGGGCTTGCGCTGATTGGGGGGTTAAGTGGAGGGGCAAAGGTCCAAGACTGCCCCCGCCACTGCTCATGCTTATCTTCACCCAAAACCAAAAGAAATCCCACCTGGTGTGGGGGATGTCATGGATGGAAATGGGCTAAACATATACGACCACATAGCGTTTTAGCATTTACACCAAAATCACACATATTTGTTAAAGCAGCCAGAATTTTTGTTGGCACTGAGATCAGGCAAATTTACTACTTGCTGATTGGTCCATAAAACCAAATGGAGAGCGACAATGCAATACAGTTGACATGATTTCATCTTCAGCATTTGCCACTCTTTCCTCGAAGTGTAGATTGATCGGAAAATGCTTTCCCGATGATCGAGCGTTAGTTGTGTCAAGAGCGTTGGTGTGCATGTGTGAGAGAGTGGAGAGTGGAGAGTGGAGCCCAATATCCAAGTCTCACACATAAACCTTTTGCACTTGAATTACAGTTTTCTTGAGTTCTATTGCCCCTTGAGCTTATGATCTAAGAAAGAATTATTGTTACACATTTGAGGGCCTCAAGGAAATAATTTCCCCAGCCTCCATAATCCCATGTTGCTTTGAACTGTTTCCCTATGACATGATTGGTGGTTGGTGAGTAAGATAAGAATCAGTTGATAGTTCAAGGTGTATGGAAAGGTTTGCTGTAAACAGAGCTTCAAATTTACCCCACAAATGTGGCATATTACCAGAGATATGGTGGTTCAGAAGTCACATAGAAATGGGGGTCTCGTGCATCAGAAGAGCAAAATCCGAGCACGTTAAAGGTCACAGACTCCTTCGTAAAGAGTAGGGGATCATCCCGGTCTGTGTACACGAAAACTCATGTCCCTAGGTTTCAGGGGCACTGTACCGTTAATACCTGAGGTAGGGCGCTGTGTACAGTATAACAGCATGTATGAACTTAGTGTATCAGCACCATTTTTGTGTGAATTGTCATTTAAATCCAGTTGCAGTGTAGATGAGGCTAGCCTGCTATGTGTACTGTACAAACTGTAATGTAACTGTACACCCCTATGGAAGATATGGCCTTATTCAATATTTCAAATGGAGTCACCCATGCAGGTAACATCATTTGAAATGTACACTCCCTGTGGGAAAGATTAAGGAAATGTCTTGCATAGGGGGTGTATGAATTTCAAATGGAATAGCCCAATAATAAATGAATTAATATTCATGATATTTTAAGTGCCAATAAAAAGTAACCTTTTCTAACATTTAGTTGTTAACTGTGGTAATTATTTTAGAATGAAAGTTCATCTGTGTTGGTGAAAAATAATATGAAGTTAAACTTTCGATCTCAACACAAGAAATAATTACCTGGAATTTTCAGGTGTTTCTACACCTTTCATCAGCAGACTAATGACTCGAATTGACCTTTTGGAGGTGTGACGTCAGAATCGGGTCATAGACTCTTGGTAATTTGTACCAAAACTAGGCAAAAAGGACCCCACCGCGAAATACAAGAAAGAACTAGTATCCGTTCTTCAAGATATTGAGAATGGCTAAGGTATTAATCGCATTTATTCCCCACAACAGAGACACCTCCAAAGTTCTACGGTCTACCAAAAGTCCACAAACCTTCCATTCCGCTGAGGCCTATTGTTAGTAGTGTCAACTCTATCACTTACAACAGCGCCAAACTTCTTGATGATATTCTTTCCCCTCTGGTTGGCAAAACTTGCCATCACATCAAAAACTCGCAACAATTTTCGGAAATAGTCAGACATGAACGCGTGGAAGCTGACGAGGAACTACGCTCATATGATGTGACAGCTAGGCTCTTCACTTCTGTACCCATCGACCGCGCGCTAGTCATCATACGCTCGCGCCTGGAAAGTGACACCACCCTCAGTGATAGAACCCGTCTTACTTCTGAACATGTGTTAAAACTCCTTGAGGTTTGCCTGCGATGCACATATTTTGTCTACAATGGAGTATACTATTTACAGATCCATGGAGCTGCGATTGGGTTCCCCTGTTTCGCCTATTGTATGCAACCTTTTCATGGAGCATCTGGAACAGATAGCAATTAAAACTGCTCCCCACCCACCATTATGGTGGTATAGATATGTCGACGACACGCATATCAAAATAAAGACCAAACATGCTCAAGAGTTCACTGATCACCTTAACACCATTGATCCGGACATCAAATTCACAACAGAAGGTGAAGACAACAGGACATTAGCCTTCCTAGACACACTGACAGTAATCAAACCAGACGGTAACCTTGACGTAAGGATTTACCGAAAGCCAACCCACACAGTTCAATATTTGAACTTCTCGTCAAATCACTCTGTTCAGCACAAATTGGGCGTTATTCAAACGCTACACCACAGGGCTGATTACTGTCATCACTGACCAGGTTAATATCACAACAGAGAAGCAACACGTTGATAAAGCATTGACCAAGTGTGGGTACCCGAAGTGGGCATTTGACCGTGTCCACAAACCTAAGGGTATAAGGTCAAACCGAAAACTAAAGACAGTGAGAACCAGACAAAAGGACACGTAGTGTTGCCTTACATCAAGGGCACATCCAAGGCTCTCCGCAGGATTTTTGGAAACTACGGTATACGCGCATACTTCAAACCTACGCGCACACTACGCCAACTTCTGGTCTCTCCAAAAGACAAAACTGAGAAGAAGGACACTGTAGGCCCAGTACATGATCCCGTGTCAGGGTCAGACTACCCGGGGTCTTTGCTCCGAGTCATACATCGGAGAAACCGAACGCTCATTAAAGACACGGTTTCTAGAGCACAGGCATCCTAGTTCCACCTCGTCCGAGGTATCCCAACACATCCATATTGAGTCACCGGGACACCACGTAGACTTAGACAAAGTCAAAATCCTGGATAGGGATCCTCGTTGGTTTGAGAGAGGGGTCAAGGAGGCAATTTACATCAGAGCCAACCAACCATCACTCAACAAAGACGGGGGCAGGTACAAATATGACCCAATTCTGACGTCACACCTCCAAAAGGTCAAGCCGAGTCATTAGTCTGCTGATGAAAGGTGTAGAAACACCTGAAAATTCCAGGTAATTATTTCTTGTGTTGAGATCGAAAGTTTAACTTCATATTGTGGTAATTATTGTTGCAAATGTAGTGTTTTGATCCATATGCACAGGGCTGGGTAGGGGCAGGTAGCAGTTGAAATGTAGATATCATGCACTCATAAAACAGCAAAAACAGCAAAAATGTGTATGTTTTTGAGCATATTGAACTTGTAAATACTTAGTACGGGTATAAAATAAAACAGAGAAAAACCTTATTCATTTATTTATTTTGAGGGTGACAAGAAAAATACTTGTTTCAGGACCATTCCAGTGCTACATGTTTCTACTGTAGCTGGGATATGAGCACACGTCACACTGACTTGAATTGTGTGTGCTGTGTATACATGTTGTAGATAGCTGTAATACAACATTGCTATTAGCAATACAGCACACAATCTTTCATAACCAGTGGCGATACCATTGGGTCAAACCTCACACCCCCACCCCTCATCACGAACCATCTACCCCCACCCCCCCCCCCCCCCCCCCTTATTACCTTAAAGCAGTGTTTCCCCTTTCCAGGAAATTACCCAAAATTCGGGAAAATGTTGGTTGTTTTCGGGTAATGGTCGTGAAATTAAATAATTCCAGATAATTTTGGGAACTCCGGGAAATGTGAAAATTAAACTCAGTGGGTTATCTTCGTACGTTGAGGCGACGTATAGAGAGGTTGTTAAACAACCAAAAAAACCACAGATATTGCCATTTTGAAGATTTCAGGAAATCCCATCAAATTCCAGGACATTTTTGTTTGTGGAAGTACTGCCTTAAAGCTATATCTCTGACCACTTCCTTCCCAGGTTGATCCAAGAGGTTGATCCTATATAGACAACTATTTTCTCATTATGCAGGCAGGTCGGAAGTGCAGGATGTTGGAATTTTCAATGGTGTCATATCGTCCACCGGATTGGAAATATGTCAGTGGTCAGTGATATGTCTGGATTCTCACAGTTAGGTATATAGCTGTTGAATGGGATGAACAGCTATAATTCATTTGTATCTTTGTAATTTGATTTTGACACCTACAGGCTACAACTACATATTTGTTGTAGGAGGTGAGTACATTTTGTAATATTTATTGTCAATTTTATCCATGAAATAGAATCTGGGGTGTAGGGTGGTGGTTTGGCAGGGGTGGTCACTCTTCTACCAAGCAGCTACGGGCTTCCCATGCTCGTCCAAACACTACCAAAATGGATCCTTAATGTTGTAAAACACAGAACCATTTTGATACGTCCTAAATCATGTGTTCTCAACTAATGGCGCGCGTGCCACTTGTGGCGCATCAAGGCATCTTAAGAAAGAAAATAATCTATCATGATATAGCCAGATGTCATAGGCCTACTAAAATCATCCACTGACCGTCCGCGAGAAAAAACTTGCCCCTCCACCACACCAAGCCGTTTTCCTCTGAAAAATAACTTGAATTGTAAATTCTAAAAGAATGACCAACGAGAGACGATTTAAGTCAGTTAAAAAAACCGGGCCAAAACCCAGGAGCTTCAGGGGGCTGCCCCTGGACCCCAAGTGGGCTTCAACATGTTAGTTACTAAAATGTGGAGCATCAGTAAATCTAGTTGAGAAAGCCTAGCTGCCCTAAATGTTATAACACTCAAACACTCACAGACTCTATGTTTATTCATAATGCCATTTTGTTTTGTTTTTGATTTTATTTACCAGGAATATTGGAAACAAATCAAGATTTAACATTTCCATGAGCTAAAAATGGATGTCCTACACCACCTGAAGATGTTACCGTTTATGTCATCATCTTATCTAACTGCCATTGTGTTCATCAACTGTTTCTTACAAATCACGCCCAATCTTGTTCCCTCCCAAATCCCACGAACAGTCAACTACAGCATATAGCGGTGCATGAGACCACTGGAGATGTCTTTTTAGGAGCTCATAACATGGTTTATAAATTGGATGCTGATTTAAATGTTCAATCACAACAGAATTGGCTCACTGCTGGTATAGGGACCACAACATGTCCACCGGAAAATGAGAATTACAACATGGATAACAGTACGGAAATCAACGACAATAAAGTATTGGCCATTGATTATGACAATGACTTGTTGCTCTCGTGCGGAAGCTCACATTTTGGAACATGTGTTCTACACAGCTTGGACTCTGTATCGGATATCGAAGGACGCATCATGTCCAACGTAACAAACGATTCCATAGCGGTTGGTGAAACTGTGGTGGCGTTCTTTGGTGACTTCCAACCGGACGGTGTACGCACACCGTCTTCTCTGTACGTCGCCTCAACGTACGAAGATAACCCACCAAGCTCATCAATTATTCAGCATGCAGTAGCCACTAAAATACTGAGCCAATCAGAAAATGGTCAATGGGAGATGAAGCTAGGATATGAGGATGTGTACGGACGCCTGGGATTGTCATACATTGACCTTAGAAATGATGAGGTGAAGCGTGACTTTAAGATTAAGTACATAGATGGATTTTCAATTCCAGGAGAACCGGGGTTCAATTATTTCTTGACTGTACAAAAAGATGATGTGGATCAACGAGACTATAAATCAAAACTTGTGAGGATATGCAATGAAGATAAAGGTGAGACATAATGTGAGGGGGGATTTTTGTTATTGTTAAATTTGAGTTAATTATAGTCGTCGTCAGAATACTTCGGCACTTTTTTCTGTGACAACTGCGTACAGCGTAAACACGGAAGTGCGTTGTAGAACAGCGTCACAACAGCGTTATCTTTAAGCAGTTCGACGCGTCGCGGCCCCTGTAATCCGATTGGCCGCGATTGTATCTATGGGTCATGAATGTCCCCGCCCACGCGCTCATTAACTAGACGCGCGCATTGGCGGTTTTAAAAAGTGCTGAAGTATTCTGACGACGACTATAGTTAAAGCAAGCTGAAGTGTGGGTCTTAAAGAAGAACAAAGCATTCTCAAGGTGTTACAAAGCTATTGGATGGTCCCCCACTCTTTTTCCTTTTTCATAAATTTCAACAAAATATCATTTTGAGCCAGGACAAAACTTAAGTTGAACCTGCCTCCCCCATACAATAGTGTTACCAGGACTTTGAAGTTAGGGGCCATTTTTCATTGCAGATAAAATGTATCATGAACAAAGATACATTTTCAACCCAAAATGGTTGGATTTTGTAATATAATTTTCCTTTCCTCCCTCTTGCCTGTATTTGTGGCATGTGTGATTTGTCGACCAACCCTGATTTTTGCTCATGCACAGCTCACAGCCACTTGGGCTACCAACTATCTTTATCTCCCCAAGTCTAGCGAGGAGGAAGCATCAGCTTTGAAAACTCAATATTTTGTTCAACTTTAACGCCGCCAAATGATCATTGCAACAATAGAAAGACATTTACATTCACAGAACATGCAAAACACAGAGTACTATATTGCATGCTTTATTATATATACATGCAGCGAGGAAATACCCACATGACTTTCCACCAGGGGTTAACTCCCGGGGTTAACTAGGAATGTCTACACACTTTGTGGACTTTGAATATTTCTAACCATAGACGGTTACCGTCTATGTTAACCCAATTTTTACAAAAAGAAATAAATCAGTTGAAAAAGTGGTCCTAGTGGGAATCAAACCATGGACCTCTGCATTGTAAAGCATGTATGTCAACCACTAGACTAGCGAGGGGTGAACTGGCCAAGACATGATTTTAATGGCTCGTATTATTACGGACTAAAGCTAAACTACTGTTATGATCAGTACATACAATATTATTATTAATAGAGCTGCGACAAACATGATCGTCAACCCCCACACATGATCGTCAACCCCGGATGAAAAGTCAAGTGGGTATTTCCACTACTGCATATATATATATACAGGGTGAGTAAAAAAAAAGTGTACTCAACTTTGGGACTTTATATTTTAAAATCGGCACAAATTTCACAGATTTTTTATCAAGGCAGACGGATTATCTCATTAGCTTTCTAAAGAATTTTGGTTGGTTGAAATTGTTTGTGGTAAACATATTTTATGCTCATTTGCATAAAAGTCAACATTTTACAAACCGAACAAGATTTGCGATATTTTCTCTTAAAAGATCTACTAAATGCCACTATTGAAAACGATCCACACTCTGAGTCCGACTATCGCAAAGCCAAATGTATTGTTGTTGCTAAATTTGTGTAATAATGACATTGTTTTGTCATTATTTCGCATTTATTGATTGAAAAAATAAATGAGAATGTTTGATTTGTCTTTATTAGTTAGCAATTGTGTACCATACATGAATCCACTTGTTCGTTAATATCAAGCATTATTGGGTAAAATATTCAATATAGTTTCAAAATGCAGTAACTTTACCAAAATAGTTATATCTGGTAAACGGTTCCATGAAATGTCATGATTCTTTTTGCTGATGATAGCCAATAAATGTATCTATTGCCGCATCTTTTGTTTGCCTTTATATTCTGATAATAAATATTTTTAATAATTATTTTACTTTGAGTACACTTCTTTTTTTTTACTCACCCTGTATATCAGAAAACCTTTGTTTTGACTAGCCTTGATCAGGCTTTCTAAAATTTATATTGGGTTGTAGTAGTCCGGGCTATTATATACCAAACTCCTTGTGCATACTGATATTAATAAATAATAACAAGTCCTACGAGCTTATTTATTTAGTGCGATAAACTTAGCATCCAAACTGCCGCCCCCTTCACTGACCCACCAATTACTCACTGAACACGCCGGGCGAAGCCCGGTGTAAACTGTGTAGTGATCGCCATTGAAATACCATCGCGGGAGAACGAAGTTCGACTGAGGCCGCTTGCGGCCGAAAGCCTTGTACAATCTGTTATGACTGGTGAAGTAATTTCTGCTAATTGCATAAACATGTTGACCCGCCTCCACTAGTGTCTTAATAGCGCAATTAATGAATATTTACGATGTTTACTGGTCAAAGGCTGCTTGTCTTTTCTGATTGGATGTTATACCTTATGAATAATACATATTCGCCATATTTGGGAATATTTACCCCCCACGAAAAACCGTTAGATTTCCATGAGTTTTATAAAGTGAAACATTAGATTGGCATTGCAGAATGTGCAAGGCTTCGTGTTCAGCACAGCTCTCAGCTCGTAAATCCTATGTCACTTGTCTTAGCATGCTATAATCAGCTTAATAGAGAAGGGTGGGATTTCCGTGTTATGGTGTTAGCAACATCAGATGGTTACGGACAATTATATGGGACTGCGTTATTTTAAATGATTTTAGAAGCCTGGTCAAGGCTATGTTTTGACAAGAATTTAGATCAGAAGAACCCTTTCAACTAATAGTTCATACAATCAGGTCTGGAAAGACAGAGGAATTCAGGAAACTACAATCATGGTCATAATTAGTTGGGACACCCTGGTAATAATTATACTTTGATAATGTGTTCCCGTTTCCGCAAAATTTACACTATTGAAGCAGAAAGCTTGAAGCCTTTCCTCAACATGAATAACTTTCCCCACCCCACTGGGCAATGTTGACCCCTTCCAGTATCCCGTAACCCCAAAAATCATGTTTCAACATTGATCCAAGGGGAGCGACATATTAATCATACATGTGTCCCAACAATATTGTCCAGGATTGTAGGATATTTTGTGTGTAGAGGCTAGGAATAGTCTCAGATAGTGACAAAACATGAAAGTTTGATGCATACATTTTTAGGTGAATTCTGTCCTTTTAAAGAGAAACTATTGCCAACTTATAGAGAAATTAGAACCCTCATCTATAAGAATAACAAAAGTTGACAAATGTGGGCAATTAAAGGTACAAATTTGATTAAATGAATGTCTAAAGTACAAATGTTTAAGAATGAAAATAAAGATGATTTTTTTTTAGACCGTACATGTGTTGTATAGTCTGACATAAATGCGTTCTGTAGTATTATTTTTTGCGTAGAACAAAAATAATACTACCGGCCACATTGAGGTCAGACAATACAACATGCGTACGGTCTAAAAACATACCTTTATTCTCTAATTATCAATGTTAATTTTTTTACTTTCAGGATATGTTTCCTACACTGAGCTTACACTCAAATGTAAGAGTCGATCCACTGGTGTAAACTACCCACTCCTCCAAGCTGCATATGTTGGCAAGGCTGGAAACAATCTAATCAACACCATGAATAAGGTTAAGACTACCGATGATATCCTATTTGCAGTTTTCGCACAGAACTATAACGCCAACTCATTGGAACCAGCTATCGGTTCGGCACTTTGTGCATATCCGATATCAAAAATCAATAGAGACATCAAGAAAGGGTTGCAGGAATGCTTTTATGGAGAGGGAACTAGAGGTTTGGAGCATATGGAACGTGCAGAGGATGTTTTAGACTGTACAGATACACGGGTTAGTTTGCACATAGGGCTGTATTCTTGTACTAAGCCCGGTTTTAGCCTAAAACTGTTGTTAAACTAAACTTGTGTTTAATGCAAAACTATGTTTTTATTAAAACACCTTTTTAAACATGGCGAATCGTCCCAGAAAATTTGTATGATAAATGAACACATTTGATATATAGGGAGTCCCTGTACTTATTAATCAAATGCATTAAATGTATGTGTATTTTCAGCAATACCTGGCCTATCCATCAGCTTTTTAATCATTATTTTCCAAAGTAACGAATATTGTAACGTAACAAATAATTAACGTAACAAACAATTATATTTGTGTGAGGGGCACAAACAAATATCGCCACTTGTAAAAATGTGTAAAATAGTTGATTTATATCGTCATCAATATTGACATTTTAATCAACAGTTTAGAGTCATTCCGGATAACTTTTGTGGCACCTCTATTATTTTACATCCGATTGACACACACGAGATGTACACCCAAACAGACATGTTGAACGGTGGTGGAATAGGCGATATCTACACATCCATTGCGGTGAAGCGGAGCGATGATGATACCATTGCAGTAATAGGTACACAGAGTGGACATTTACTAAAGGTATGCAATCAAGTTTTACCACCAAAATAGGCAAAGAAGTGAAGAATCTATTTAATGTCTCCAGAGTGCTCAAACTTGTTCTTGGTTCGGGGGGGAGGGGGGGGAGTACTCAAATTATTTTTGATGGGGGGTGCCACTGGAGGTTTGAAATCCTGACTCACTTTTAGGGTGATTTTACCTCAAAAATGTCTAATTTGACAGGGTTTTTTCTCGCAATTTGGGACCCATGGTTTTTCTTGTGACTTGGGACCTGTGTTTAGGAATTTTGCCATGATTTGGGACCCATGTTAAGGGTTTTACAGCACAAATCATACTCCATATTTAGGTTTTTTGTTGCAAAAAGTGACCAATTTGGGCGTCACATACATGTATACCTTATATGCATGAGCCCCCCCCCCCCCCCCCCCCTGGGCTTTGATTATCTGTGAGAATGAGAATCATACCCTATTCTTGGAAATTACAATCAAAATCATATTTGTGACACATCATGTCAAAGATACATCTTTTCTACTTTTGAACAAAATTTAAATGTTGACAACATCTGACAGAATATTACACAAGCTTCTACTAATGTCACCAAGTTTTTGAAAATTGAAGTAACATTTTTGAAAATATGACAGAGAGAAAGTAGAAATTAGTTTTTATATTTTTTGTATTTGGGGGTTAGGTAAGGACACCATTAAGTGCAGCATATTGCATTCCCAAATCCTAGTGTATAATGACAAACTGAAAGTTCATGATTATTATACCCTCATTAGCAGTGAGGTGGTCACCTTAATCATGATGCTAAGGCCATGAAAAAACCCACCTGTTCTACGGGCCTGACCGCCCCATTTTTTCTTCAAATTTGCTATTTATTTTTTTCTTCTTTTATAAAACTATCATTCTGTATGAGGTTTTGATTTTGAACCCTTAAAAAAAAGCTTATCAGAATATTGCTTTAAAATCAACATTTTGTTTTTATTTGTAGTTTCTTCTAGAACCTTCAGTGGAAGCACACACAGGCATTCCATTCAAGAATCTTTTACTGGATGGACCTGTACTCCAAGATATGACCTTTGACCCCAGCGAGGATCATATTTATGCAATGACCCCAGACACAGTAAGTGATTTTCCCTTGGTCTAAACTTACTTTGTCTATAGCCACACGGTCTATATTATACTCATTTATCTAAACCCAATTTGTCAACAACATGAACAAGGTGTCTGATAATCGTTTGGTCTGTTAGGCGTGGCATCGAAACGAAGCCTCAATATATTGCTGACGTATCCAATCGGAATCCCCAATGCATTGAGGATGTAAGAGAAATATATTGAGGATCTGAGCCTGCATCTTCCATCAATTTCACACCGTGTTTAAATTCTCACAAATTTGAGGATGTTAACATTCACATACTCAACTGTTTGAAACATTCCACTCAACATCAACATGCTCAAGTTACTGCTGTAATTGGTTTACTTTTCTATTGTGTGAGTAACAAAGCCATCGATCAACAATCCATAATTGCCCCAGTTGCGTAGCCAGAGTCACTTGTCAGGGGGGGGGGCAAAGGATATGACAAGCGGGGGTGGGGTGGGGGAGGGGTGGGGTTAGAGGCATTGCGTCCCTACTGAATTGCCCTCGCATTCCTACGTTCAAAAGTGTAGCAACTTTTAACCGTTTAAAGGACGTTTGAAACATTTCTATTGGTTCTTATGTAACAAATGTGTAGGAATAGAATAATTAGATTTATTAGGGAAAACTGATGCATTTTGATTCGTCAACGGACGAAAACAAACGTAGATTAATGAAATTACGGCTATGGTTGTATGGCAGTGTTGACAATCCCGTGGGAAAAATGCTTGGATGTTGCGGCCTACAAACTATTACCATACTATCTTTTTAAATCTTTGAGATTTCTTTTCTTGAAAGAGAAGGGAGTGGGTTGATTTTTTATTTTATTTATTTTTATTTTTTTTATTTTTTTATTTTTTTATTTTTTTTTTATTTTTTATTTTTATTTTTTATTTTTATCTATTTATCTATTAATCTATTAATCTATTAATCTATTAATCTATTAATCTATTTATCTATTTATCTATTTATCTATTTATCTATTTATCTATTTATCTATCTATTTATTTATCTATTTATTTATCTATTTATTTATTTATTTATCTATTTATTTATCTATTTATTTATTTACAAAAGGCAGTGGCGTAACTAGACTTTTTCATTGGGGGGGCAAGAAGGGGCAGCGACTTGAAATGGGGGGGCTCCTCAGATTTTTGGAGTAAAGAGATGCGCGCGTAGCGCGCAAAATTTCTCGACTTTACAGCTATTTTTGGACGATTGAGCTACATTTTGGCTCTAAACAAGCTTGTACCATAGAATATTTCATTTTGGGAAGACATATGCGCGCGTAGCGTGCGAATTTTTTTCATATGTGTACTTTTGACCATCATAATTCCATGATTCTCAACCGACACGATGTCATTATTGGGGGGGGATTTGGTGTGTACTTTGTTATTGGGGGGGATTTGGTGTGTACTTTGTTTGTAAATTTCATTTACAGCCGTACTTGATTTCATTTGGGGGGGCAAGCGGGGGGGGGGGGGGCAAGGGTTCCAAGGGTTCCCGCCCCCCCCCCTCCCCCTGCCCCCCCCGCTGGTTACGCCACTGACAAAAGGGTAGATGACATAAGCTTTATAGATCAAATCAGACCCATATAGTTGGAAAATAACCAATTCCACGCACAGGTAAACATACATATATCGGCTACTTTTCGACTCAAAATATTTAAATACATCCATGAACATATATTACTAAAAAACTTCAGTTTATTTTCTTATAGTCGATCCAATCACACAAATAAAACCAAATTACAGAAACACAGGTCACAGTTGGTGCAAAGAGTCAATATTTTGTAATGGTGCCGGGCCGCATCCTATGGGGGTAACATATGATTAACTTGTAGAAGTAATATTTTTTATGGCTTATTGTATCCCAACAATTTGAGACCATTTTCACTCAAATCTGAGCATTTTGAGAAGTTAACCTCTGTTCCAAAGATATGAGAGAGATGTTGACATTTGACCCAGTTTTAAACAGCTGATGTTGAGTTTCCAAGATGAAGGGTAATATCCGGGGGGGGGGGGGGGGGGGGGGGATACTCACGTATGTAAGGCATACGGGGATTTGACTTGTCAAGTCAAATCTTTCTCAATTTTCCTCAAATTAAGTCAAGTCAAGTTAGTCCAATAGGTCATGTCAAGTCAAATCAAGACATTGATTGTTTAAAGCCCCGTACAGTCATATTGAACATGAAACAGTCAATAGTTATTATAGATTCAACATCCTCAGGTTATATTTAGCTCTTAACTCTAGGCAAGTCAATTGTTTTATTATTATGTGACGTCAAGTTAGGTGTTTCAAAATATTTTGAATCCAAGTCACAAGTCATGACTCAAGTCAAGTCATCAAAATGTTATTGGCCTGAGTTGGAATAATACTTGTATACTTGTAATTGCAAGTCATTCTTGGACCCCCTCCTATTTGTAGACCTGGAATTCAGCCTAGTACACCTAAAGATTGACTAATCCTACTTCACAGTATTTCAGATTGTATTATCACACACTTTGGGTAGAATTTGATGAAAACATTTACCTTCTTGTTAATACATTGAACCGCGAAACCACAGAACTGCAAAACCCAATAACCGCGAAATCAAGGCTGTCAACTTTTGGGATTTGCTGGAGGGAGAGATACAATATTACAAATACGATGGCCAAAGTGTACCAACAAAAAAATAGTAAAAGGTAGCCCCAATTTTTTTTTTCAGTCACTTCGTGAATTTCAAGTAGGGGGGGGGGGGGGACAAAAAAATGTGCACGGTCAAACAAAAAAAATCGCACAGTCAAAAAGGTACAGCAAATGAATGTAGGCGACAGGCTATAAATAGTCAATTTTGTGTGATTCCGTAGTAGTACGCCGGTGATGGGAAAGGGTAAAGCACTGATTTATAGCGTCTCGCGAAAGAAATAAACGCTAAATATTTGAGGCGCCTAATGCGGGAGAGTTGACAGCCCTGGCGAAATGCAATAACCTTGGTATGTTAATAATAATTGGTCACGTGTTGAAGCCTTTTGTTAATTATCTTCTAACAAAATGGGACTAAACTTACAATTCTAAAATTCAGTGGTAACAAATTATAGCAATACTGACAACCACTCCCCCTACCTTCCGGCCACGGGTTGTAGAAGTCAAGGTGTATTGGTCAAGCGCACTTCCTTTATTGGTTTAATACAATGGGTTGATAGGATTTGATTGAGTCAACAGACATATTTAATACACACATGTTCTACAGTTCTATGGGAGACTTGGCAAATTTGAGAGGTGGGAGGTGTCAGGACCTCCACAACCCTCCCCTTCCCCCACCCATGGCTAGGTTACTGTAAATGTTGAGGGTTTAGTGCAACAAGGGTCCATCTGCAATAGCTGCCAGATGTTATCATGTGTGGTAGTCTATTGCAGACCCCTTGATATAAACTAAAAGTAACGCAGGGCAGCTATTCGATATTTTATCACTTACATCTCATCAGTTATGAGTAAGGTAATATCTATAATAGCTGCCATAACAAATGGCAACCATTACAGATAGGAATTTATAGTCAGTGTGTAGTTCAATCATAGAATTTAGCGCCTGTCATATCTTTAATTAAACGTAGAGTAAGATAGGTGGGTGAATTTGTGTCCATATTTTGAGAGCGAGTCAGTAAAGTTAATAGTCTAATGGTAATTTGGTTTAATAAAAACTTTTTAGTTGTAGTTTTTAAGATTTTACTGTGTAAAGCGCTCAGAGGCCTCTTCTTGTGTTGGGCGCTATATTAAGTACATTATTATTATTATTATTATTATATTATTATAACCATTGGGTCTAATTGTCATTTGGTCTAACAACCATTAGCCTTAGGCCTAATGGTCATTTGGTCTAAAAAACCATTGGTCTAATTTGGTCTTATAACCATGCGGTTTAATTGTCATTTGGTTTAATCAGTCAGTGTTTTATCCATTTATAAAATATCCACATTATCTTACATCCAAGGTAGCTTTAGTTAATTGATCATATCTCAGGATTGACAAAACCAAATTAGATGAAATAAACGGCATATGAAAGCTAAGCGTTTTGTCTATCACAATGTATACAATTGTTACACCAAATTCTAGAAGTTCATGGTCAATAAGTAGGGTAAACACTTGCAGGTTTTTTTTGAGACACCCTGTATGGTCCAAAATCCATTTGCATGACAAAAGTGTTAAGCACTAATTTGCTAAAAACAACGAGCAAAACACTGCACATTGAGTTCGTAATGCTATATTTTGATAATGTTGCAAACCTGTCGCAATTTTCTCAACAGATTTACAAGTTTGCCATTTCTACCTGTGATCACTACATAGAATGCTCAGCTTGCATACTGACCCATGACCCTGCTGGGTGTGGATGGTGCGGTTCAGGTTGCGCAACAAGAGATGAGTGCCTGGAAGAGGGCGGTAGTTTTGTGGATGATTTTTGCCCACCTGTTATCTATAAGGTAATTACTGCAAATGTCTCTGTAGTGTGGTTATGTATTGAGACCATGTATGTTAAGAATATTTCACCATAAGGCGATGAAAAAAGGACCCTGTTGTACGGGCAAACAGGCCTCACAGGTCAGGTCTGTCATTGGGGCTTTTTTCTTCTTATTTTCCCTTGAAAATGACCATAAATTTTGTAAAACTCAACAACAAAAATCTGTAAACATGTTGCTGTTTTTTGGTAAGCAAAAATATTTTTGGGTGGATATTCATTTGCATGTGAACTTTGTTTTTACAGAATTCTAAAGAAATGGGTTGGTTCAGGCCCGTACTACAACAGGGTGTCTTTTTTCATTCCAAAACAGGATTTAAAAGTGTGCATGATCTTTGATACCATCCTGTTTCATTGAACCACTAGAATATCTGCAATCAGTGGAAATGGGGTTATGGGGAATGTGCTGCCGACAGGGCCTAAAAATATATTGGTTGGTTATCTTCATCACCTCTTTCATGGCAGGTGAATGTTTTTTTTAATTAAAAAAAAAAGTATAAATGATTGTCAAGGGATTGGAAATAATTCACCAAAAAGGCTTGGTAGGTAGGTATTTTGGCGAACATGTAGACTTAAAACTCTGTTTACTTAGAAAACATATAAAATGATTTTAATTATAATATTGTGACATTTTCAGATGAGCCCACCATCAGCACCTCTAAACAGCCCGGTTGATGTGACTTTGACTGGTGATAATCTAGGGACAGGTCTGGGACAAGGTATTCATGAATTCACTGTTGCTGGACAACCATGTACAGTTCAACCTGCAAGCAGTGATAACAAAAGGTAGGACATTCTATAACTCATAACTATTTTAATAATGCTGTTGTTTGGAAAAGTGATTATAATAATTTTTCAATGACTGGTAAGATGCTGAGAGGTAAAATAATCAGCATTATCAATTATTTTATCATTTATGAGAGGTTATGATATGTACAATTCATAAATGGATGATTGTGCTCATTTTATTGTTTATATTGTACGTTCCACACCACTCAACAAAGACCACAGGGTTTTATACTGTACTATCTTGTATCATCATACTGTCATATTATGATACAATGTTTTAATATATGTTCTGATCTCGGGGTAGGTTACATCATACACTCTGAAGGAAGATTTAAACCAATTAAATTTATACTTATGCTCACTTAACTCTGTGCAGTGACATCAGAGTGTATTTTGGTGATCAACGCTGCATTTATGTGTAAGTTCTGGGATTTGTCTGTGATTGTGTGGGTTCTTACACCAGTGTATCGCAAACATGCTCGCAATTATGAAGTGCGATCCTTGGAGTATGCTATGTTGTTACTGCACTGTAAAATATGCTTCATTCATCAGTTCCAAATTGGCGAAACTCATTACAGCAGGGAGTTAATACAGGATAGAGCGTTGCTAGTGGGTGTGTGTAAGCGTACGCAACATGACGCACATCACATCATGATCATATGTGAGACGCGTGTGCAGTGGCGTAGCCAGAGGGGGCAGAATGCAGAATGCCCCCTGACAAAAAAATTGAGCGACAACATCGGGATCGGGAAGGCAAAGAAAAGGAGAAGGGGAAGGGAAAAAGGAAAAGCAGAAAAAGTGGGAAAAAAGGAAAAGGAGGAAAAGGAAAAGGAGAAAAAGGAAAATATACAAAAAGGAAGAAGGAGCACATAAGAAGTATCCAGAACTGTCATGCTGGGACGAAAAAAGCTTTCTCTTGGCCATGTTGGGAATTGAACCTGGAACTCCTGCGTGGGAGGTGAGTGAAGCGACCGCAACACCAGTAAGTCTGGCTTGAAATTTGTTGTTTTTTCTCGCCATTTATACCCTGCAGTAGTTTAAGCAATGAGATAGATCCAGGAAGATGGGCTCACAGCACCATGCTGGCATGATTTTTTGTTTTATAGCAGGGTTAGGGTCGATGTTTTAAAATTAAGGTAAGTATTCTTATATACAAGAAAAGTTCAAACAAAAGAATGGTGTTTTTTTTACAATTTAAAAATTACGAAAGAGTGGTAATGTTAACTTATACACAATAAGTGGTGTGTTTACCAGCAGGGTTTGTGCAAATGCTATTGTTGTCCCTTGACTTATTATTTTTTGTTCATATTTAGTTCCAAGGTCATTTAGCCTCTCAAAACATAGCCTATTCACATGTTCACCTGTATGTGTTCTTATAGGATTGTGTGTACAGTGAATCCAGTTTTAACACCTGTAGATGGTCCTGTAGTAGCTCATGTTGAAACCTCAAGTTCTAACCCAATCTATGAAGTGAATGGTACCTATTCAGACTTCACTTTCTCATTTTTGGTAAGTACTGTAACGGTGTAATATTGAAAAAGTGGAAATGTTTGCGCTACATATATTTTTGCACTTTTCGCGCTCAAATGAGCTACTGCGAAAATGATAACACATGAATGTATTTCTATGTGATGAAGCTACAAATCTCAAATTTAAAAGACATGCAAAACAGTTAAAAATCAAGAAGGCGCAAACATTACCACTTATACAATATGAAGGACTAGGGGGTGTCACTTTCTGAAGATAACATGACTTGTAGTTGCAGTGGTGCTATATTCTGAAGATAACATTATTCTGAATGACAGTTGTGCTATCTTCTGTAACCCATACCTTTTGTTACCCATACCTTTTGATATGCGTCCAAAAGAAACCTACTGTTTAGAAAACCTGACACCCAAAGAAGTTTGATTTGAGTCAATTAATCAGACTCTCACCTCATGACCCTTACTTTTGCACATTCACCAAATGACCAAGGGTTCAGAATTTCAGTCTTATATACCCTTATATCCATGGTTTCAGGCTGCAATAGACATTAAGTGAAACAAGGGATCGCATGATTGACTTCCCACGGCATGGCGTGACAATCGTTAAATGCACTGCACTTTGAATTGGACCAAATCTGTATGCTCAATCTTCAAGGAATTCAACGAAGAGCCCTCACTATTTTGCCATTTTTTTCCAGTCCCTAGATGTCGCCCATATAGAAATATAGAAGGAGGGACATGGGGACCTAGTCTAGGTCCATAGTCCTTGTTTGATAGACCACTGATAGAGATTTACCCCTCTGTTTTTCTGCATTCATTTAACAGGACTCTAGCATTGAGAGTATTCAGCCTGCATTTGGTCAACTAGTTGGTGGTACAAATCTCACAATTTTAGGGGTAGGACTTAATTCTGGCAACAATCTTGCTGTGACAATTGCCGGTTTACCGTGTCATATACAAAGGTAATGATTCTCATCACAAATATGATTTTTCAGATTTTACTTATTTAAATTTGTGTATTTAACAAAGCTGTTAGTACATTTGTGAATAAAGTATTTCCTCATTAATGTATGTTTTCTTAATTATAATTTTTGTAATTCATCAAAAGTTAAGTTAACGGCAAGTAGTATTTTGAAGGCATATTATGCGATCTTTTTCATGGAATGCCCTCTATCTGTGATTTTTCCTAGAAATGCATTTTTTGGGTCAAATTACATTGATAACTATGAAACTAAAATATCTTATAAGTTACAGAACAATACGCTTCCTAAATATTTCAAAATCAGATTTTGAAATAAGTTGTCCTGGTACCAGGACAGTTTTTTTGTGTGTTTTTTTTGTTCGTAAATAGAATTCCATGGTTTGACACTGTGTTAACCCCGTTTACAGTGTTTCCGGTTATGACCGCAACTGTACACAAGTGAAAATACCCCTACGGAATGCTTTATGATGAAGATCGAAACAAATATGTTGACAAATTCCTTAAATTGGAAGCAGATTTCCATTATGATTTAGTCCAGGAAAGTATTTCCTAATAGTCAAACTTCATGATAAGAGAAAGAAAAATATATGACAAAATTTGAAGAAGATCACATAATATTGCTTTAAGTAGTTTTATCAACATTGATTATTGATTATTTGGTTCAAGAAAATGTCGAATATAAGAAATAGCTGAGACCAAATATTACTGAAGTATGTTCCGATCCGACGTATTAACAGTAACAATATTTTGATATTGTATGGTACATTTTCTATTTTTGAACTTTATCAGATCAAATAGCACGGCTTTGATATGCACAACAACAGCAAGTTTGGAAGTAGCTAGTGGAAAAGTGGTGTTAAACATTGATGGAAAGACATACGTCAGTCAACAAGAATTCACCTTTATGAAACCCCCATCAGTTAAAGGTTTCTCTCCTAGTAGTAGCATTTTGAGGTGAGCTTGGGACTATCATATCATTTTGTTGCATGTACCTCATGGCTTTCTAAGCAATTGCCTTATCACACAGACCAAATATATTTGGACCATAGATCATCAATTTGTAGGCTCAAAAACAGCTGATATTGATGACTTATCATCATATATAGATCACCTCTCTGTGTCATTGGCGGCAGATGAGGGGGGAGGGTGCCTCCACCAAAAAAATTCATGACCCCTCTGAATTGTCACTGCCCCCCTAAATTCTGACATTTCCCTCACCACTGCTCTGTGTCAATGCAATGACTGATCACCAATCAACAATCAAAATCAATAACCAATCTTTTGAATGTGTTTGAAATAGCTAAATTAAGACTCCCCTATACCATTTCAAATCCGAAAATATACGATCAGTTCCGAATGTTTCCGATTAACATGACTTGTCAGCTCACCAGTCATGTCCATGTGCCGGAGAAAAACAAACGTGGTTTTTACCAGTCTGCCTGTGTGGTAAATTGCGCTGGTGATGGTGATATATTGTTTCCCTCACAAAGTTGTATGTTGCGTTTCAGTAACAAAAACAGTGAGATAAAAGAGATTTGGGGTAATATTTTCACTTTTTACCGTTTTGCTCGATACATTTGGAAGTTGCCGTCCCACTCAATAATAGTAAGGCTTACCAACGTCCAAGCACCAACAAAGACTGCTACAAGAACTCATTTTTTCCGAAACAATAAGTGACTGGAACTTACTTCCTGAACCACTAATCAACTTAGCAATGCACGAAACCTTCAAGGTTCAAGCAACCAACCACCTAAGAACAACAACCCGTCGCATCTACAATGTAGTTTAACTCCTTGCGCACTCACACCTCTGCGTTTGGCTTCGTAGGAAGCGTTGCAGGGTACAACTTCAAAGTCAAAGTTGCCGGTCGACGCCATTGTTGATAAGAAACAAAATAGTCTCGTTCCACGTTTTACTTCTCATGTGTGCACACGTGTATGTAAACATAGTAAATCACTAGGCGGACAACCAATGCTATGAATGCGATCAGCTGTTGCGAAGAACGCACTATGCACCTACTCCATGTGACCTGCTTTTCCAAAGATTTTTGATCTCAATTTGAAATGGTCTATAGTTTAATCAGTTCCAAATTGGAACTATTTGGTTTTTATCTCTCTGCGCGCAAAAGTAATCCAATTGTACTCGCGCAATTATGGCCGCATGCTCTTTTGCATATAATAATAATAATAATAATACCAAGCGCTTATATAGCGCCCTTAGCCCAAAGGGCCTCAAGGCGCTTAACAACATATTATGATAGCATATAGCACAATAAACACAAACAATATATATAAAAAGGTCGCTAAAATAGTGGGTCGAGCATCAGGACACATGAGAAAGACGGACACGACCAAATGGTCTCATAAATTTCGACTCGCTATCTTGCAACCTATGATCAGGTCGTCCATAATGCACATGCGTGAGAGGGAAAAGACAGGAGGTCGAGCAAACAACAAAGGAAGAGGATAAACACGCAAATGCATGGATGGAGAACTGAACATAGTATGATATTACACAATTTTGATTAAATTACAACATTAAAATCTAAGATACAATAAAACTGTGTGAAATACTAAAAAAAAAAAGATATGGCCACACACTCTTTTACATATGGCCACACGCACTGGATGCACAGTGCACTTTATTTCCTGGCATTCGCGCCCACATCCTTCTGTATTTATTTGCTGTTGTAAGGAGGCTTTGCCAATTTGGAGCTGATTAAACTATAGCAATGTACAGCCCATGCACATTTCAAATATGATTTACAAAATGCATCAAATATTGGCAGTAATGGAAAATCATCTCTTACAGGGAGAGTTTCATCAGAAAAACCTATATGGGTTTGTTTTTGTTAATTTCACACTGTTTTCCAGCCTCTCCTACATTTATTTGTACACCAATGATTCACATGTCTGGCCCAATGTAAAACTTCAGCATCCAATTGGCGCGTCAAAATGGTCCATTTTATGGGTACAAATTACGCTCGTGTTAATAAACTCGACAGTGGGATCAGGATTATGGTTAGGGTAATAATTTTGCTATGGGTAAGAGGTAAATGTTGAGGTTATTACTTGCAAAAGTTTAAATAAACCAGGCTAGCTAAGCTAAGCAATTCTTATATTGGTGTAGAATCCAATTGGTGCGTCAGAATGGTCCATTGCATGGGTACAATTACGCTCATGTTTGTAAACTCGCATTGCCACTATTTCTAGATACTTCATGTTATCTCAAGTTTGGAGGTGATATCATCACATAATCCTGTCATATGTGCAGCATTTTAATGTCATCACCAACATCTGTCAATGATCACACAGATCTAAATGCCATCCCATAGGCCCATTGGGGTTATGTTTACAATGCTACGATTGCTATCCTGGGGTGGGGGTACTCAAATACTTTATTGGTAGGGATGTGCCACCAGCAAAATGAAAATCGACCTAAACATTTACCAATTTTCGGGGGAAACTGGACCCATATATTTACCAGAGACCCATATTTTCCCATAGATTTGACAGATTTTGCTAACATTTCTGTGAAAAACAGCAAATTTATGGATTTTTAGACACATTAATTTACAAAAAAATGGCTATCAAAAGGGGTCATTCATTTACCAGACAGGTGAAAATGGGACCCTATTTTGGCGGCACATCCCGTGACCTCATATCCACTAAGTACCAACCTCTCCCGGATCACTATGCAATTACTAAAATGCACAGTTGATGTGACCACTAAGTATAGGATCAAGGCATTTTTATATCAACATCAGCATGCATTTTATGTCCCTGTCAATTGATAAATTATTTAACAACATTTGTTTTTTTCAGTGGTGGACGTCAGTTGGTTGTGATTGGAGACCATTTGTATATAGTTGAAGAACCCAAGATTGTTGTCACCATCCAGAAAAATGATCAAACATACAATATTCAAGAGGTAAGTTAAAGGGGCACTAAGAGATGTGTTCACTAAGAGATGTGTTGGAGGCTGCGCCTTCAATTATGATAAAAACTGGGATTAGTATATTTTTATAATTGTATTACATGTATGAACTTACACCTATAAGGATTAAGAAAAATCAGCCCTCTTTGTACAAGAAAACGTCGATTCAAAAATGCTCATACAGCCGCGACGAGCATTTTACGTCCGACAGTATCCCCCTGCAGTACGCGTGATACATAACGCGAACCATATTTGCAAAGAGGGCGTTTTTCAAATAAATAGCGATGATGTTGATTTAATCAAGTTTTGCTGTGTTTTTGTTAGTAGAAACAACAATAATGGCAATTTTTAATGTTCATCTTGAATTCTGAAGTAAATTTTTAAACATTTAAAATTTTCAACACCACTTTAGACTTTAGTTTCACCAAAAATGGTGCCCGTCGGCCTCCGGCTTCATTATTTTATCAAGGTGTCCCTTACCCCAGGCGATAAAATTTTCAACACCACTTAATGTCCCTTTAAATAAACTTTTTTTCTCTCGTTTTATTTAATTTAACATTATTTTTAATCCGTAGGTCTAATGTCTTATCAACAAAGCCCGTTAAAAAGCACAAGGGGTAGATAACTATATCTAGTTGATAAATAATTCAAAAATGTTGTCAACTTTAAAAAACTGAAGGGATGGTTTTTACAATTAAAATGCCTAAATGGGTGTATTTGTTAAATGTATTTTTAGGCCGCCCGTAAGGCTGTCCATAAGAGAGAGACCTTATTAAGTTATAGCTGCATCCTCCGTGTGTTAGTCTGTCGGGGTGGGGGTGTCAGTCTGTCAAACATTTGGTATACACTTCATTCAAAGTCCAATGGACGACCTATATCAGGTCGCGTCTGTATAATTGCCATGCATTAAAACATGTTGAAATTGTTAAAAGCTTATACTGGTGTGGTAATTCTACCTATCATTGGCAGATTTGCACAAACTGCAGAATTTGTTACTTGATAGTCTGTTATCGTGTTTAATCGATTGATGAGTTTTATAAAACATATATTGAATGACCTCTTGATCTTTGCAGGAAATGTTGAAAATATATCTCCCTCAGCCAACTGGTTTGCCTTTAAGACATGGTTTCTTAGGTTCAGATGTTCATGAGCATTCACCATGTACATGTACATGATGTATAAACAAAATGCACATTCTATTTACTTTTCCTTCAGAGTTGTTGCCAAGCAGATTCTCCAGGTGACACTATGATTTGTGCCTCACCAAATATTGCCGCAGAATATCTCATGGCTTCAGCAAATGAACCAATAACAGCATCTGTATCATTCATCTTGGAAGGATGGTTTGAAACACCAATAGTAATTGGTCAAGAAATGTTGTATTATCCTGATCCCTCTTTCAGTCAGCTTCCACCAGGGATGACCATAACAGAAGGGTCTACATTAAAGCTGGAGGTATGCTTGTTTGTGCCTATACAATATAATGGGTTTTTTAGGCCTCAAAGTTTTAAAAGTTGAACTTTACAAGGTGATGAATAGCAACACCCTTTTTAAGGGGGTGTTAACCCTAATAATATGACATTTATCAAGCGCTGTCACCTTTGAACTATTAATGTGATGTATATACAACAAAATTTGAGCAAAAAAGGTGCTGTCAAAATTTTAAAAATCTGAATTTTTAGTGACATTTGATACCATAAATAGATTCTCCGACTCATTTCCTCTCCAAAAATGTATACTTTTATATACATCACATTAATAGTTCAAAAGTTACAGCGCTTGATAAATGTCTGGTTTTTGGGTTATGGCAACAACCAACATAATTTTCCATTTTAGGGCAAGAACAGAAACATAAAGATTTTTTTAAATTTAGATTTAAAATAAAAACATAGAGTTTTGTTGGAAAACATTTCTTAATAAAATATCAAAAACTTGACCTTTGGAAACCAGTCCCCTGTAAAAAGAAATCCCCTCAAAAATAGATATAGTCTGATTGAACCCCAGGGGGTACTCACATGTATGTAATAAGGTACACGGGTATGTGCTGCTCTAATGGGTCACTTCTTTTCTCAAAGTTTTTCTAAACATGGGGTATGATTTGTGCTGGAAAATCCTAAATATGGGTCCCAGGCCCAAATCTAAAACAAAACCTAACCATGGGTCCCAAATCAAGAAAAAAGGGTCCAGTCAAATCAGCTATTTTCTAGGTAAATACATCCCTAAAAGTTGGTCTGCAATCAAAACATTTTCTTCCTTTTTTCCCCTATGATATTTCCAGGGCTCTAACTTGGACTTAGCTAGCAATGCTAATGAGATCACAGTGATGATTAGAGACAAAGCATGTGTGGTGACAGAGTTGACTCAGACTAATCTTGTCTGCAAAATGCCATCATTAGACTCTACAAGTGACGAGGATGATACCGGTGTTCAAGTTACGGTAATATACTCATCCCTTGAAACATTTCCCTATCTGTATTGTAGTTGACCTCCGTTATAGGGTCCATATATGAAAATCTTAGTTTCAATAAAATGACAAGCTTACAACAAGAGAATGTGTACAGTTCAGTTAGTTTGAAATTGACCAACCTCCTTACGACAGAAGAGCGTGGACGTGCATAGGCGTGCATAGGCGCGCATTGCGCAATGGGTGCATATGGATGCGTGATGCATGCATATGCCAAAATTGCGTGTGTACACTTGGATTATTTTCGAGCAGGGAGAGATACATTTCTTGAATGACCATGCATTAGCCTAAAATGACCTACAATTTTGCTTATATTTCACACACAGGTCACCGTTGGCAACCGCCAATATGAACTTGGTCTAATCCAATCTTTGCCTAGTACCATGTCACAGACAGTCATTCTGCCTGTAGCTGTGACGCTTGCCTTTCTGCTAGTTACAATATTAATAATTGGGTTATTGGGCTGGGTTGTGCGTAAAAAACGAAGGAAACCTGCAACCGTTGGAGATCTAACCGACGAAGGAATGGTGTTTTATCACCGCATCAACTCCGTTACAGGCTCTCATCATTCGGCCTCAGGTGAGGAGCGAGTAGTGCCACCGATGTCCTCCAACAACAGTGAGTCATTGATTCTATTCTCTTTCTGCATGTCTGCCTGTCTGCATGAAATAGACACAAAAAAGCTGGCTGCATGTGTCATCTGACTGCACTTACCAATAGAGCTTTTAGAAATAGTATTGTTATCTTGGCATGTATGTTGAAAGTCATTAGCCCGTATTCATAAAAATAAGTATTTACTAACTAGTCAAAGATAAGTAAAAGCAATAACTAGATAAGTAAAAGGTCTAGCTGCTAAAAAACGTATTCATAACATTTTGCTTATGAGAACACCTCTTTACAAGGCTAGCAAGTTCTGAATAACTTACTTACAAAAAGCAGCTCCAAATGTGTGTATATGATATATACTGTAGGCCTATAGCTGCATGCATGCCTTAGTAGTCTCAATTCTCACAAAGCATTTGGATTGTAAGGATGAGCAACATGGATTCCAACGACAACGATGCAACCAAAGACCTAACACTTCAAATACAATGTTGGATAGAATACTAATTTGTGGATTTTGTTTTAATTCAATAGCATATTAAAAATGGGAATGTCATAAATTGATGGTAAAAAGTTAAGCGTCTAACCACAAACATTTTAAAGGTTAGAGAGAAAAGGCTACAAAAGAGCTTGCTTCACAAAAATACAATATTTTCATCATCATTAATTTACTGAAGTTTAACTTAAAAGTTGACGAATCAACTATACGGTATATCATTTGTGTCCATACATGAAAAAGTATATTAAATTAATGTGCTGATTTAAAATAACAGGATTATAAGCAGTTTATATGCTGCTGCTGTTAAGCCATAGTCCTTCAGAGAACCGTCGGCATTCTCTTGCGTGCTTTCGATCTTGCTGCTACCAGTCCGCCGTCTGTCCACTCTCTGATGTTGTCTGTCCAAACAGTTTTTCTGCATCCTGGTAGAGCCTTCCCTTCTACCTCTCCTTCAATAGTAGTCATTACGGTACTATGCTATCCGCACGTCGCTTCCAGTGACCATACTTTGCAAGCTTGATCCTCTTCTTTAGTTGGGCTAGCAGTCCCTTTTCTTCT
This sequence comes from Ophiura sarsii, assembly GCA_035610835.1. Classification (NCBI taxonomy): domain Eukaryota; kingdom Metazoa; phylum Echinodermata; class Ophiuroidea; order Amphilepidida; family Ophiuridae; genus Ophiura; species Ophiura sarsii. The sequence continues at coordinate 53,849,495 of CM069445.1, read as the reverse complement.
TTCACCCCTATTTGCTTGCGCACCCATGAGTTTGACTTCTTATCAGTCCAGCTGATGTGTAGCACTCTGCGCCATACCCACATTTCAAATGCTGTGATACAACTCTTGTCTCTTTCTTTGATGGTCCAACTTTCAGAGCCATAGAGCGCTGTACTCCACACAAGTGACCGGACCAGCTGCTTCTTGAGTTTCAAGCTTATTTACTTAGCCTTCCATATTCCATTCAGTTGGCTAGTGATGCCTCTGGCAACTGTCAGTCTGACTCGTATTTCTGGTGCGGAGTCTCCATCCATCCCGACCATTGAGCCAAGGTATTTGAACCGATCGACCTACTGAACTTCATCTCTGTCTAGGAATATAGGCTGCTTGTTACCTAGCATCATGACATGAGTCTTGGCTGGGTTTATACGCAGGCCGAATTGGAGACTGCATCTCTCTAGTTCTTGTGCTTGCTTTTCCAGTTCCTGTTTATAAGTCGTCCTAGAAGTGTAGTGTCATCAGCAAAGCGGAGATTCCATATTGCCCTTCCGCCAATGGTGCAGCCAGGTCTGTCTTCCAGCCTGTCATCTACTTGTCGCATGATGGTTTCACCACAGGCATTAAAGAGTAGGGGTGATACAATGCAACCCTGACGGACTCCTTGCTCAAAGGGGAACTGATCTGTGTGACCTTCTGTTAAGCGTATAACTCCACTAGCTTTGGTATACAGCTTCTCCAGCAGCCAGACTAGGTGTTCTGGTGTGCCAAATTCAATTAGTGATTTCCATAAGGTGGTGTGATTTTAATCATTGTATCAAATGCTTTAGAGTACGTAGTCCTCAAACATCATCCACAGCTCTTGGTCTTGTTGCTTGATTGTTTTCTCTATGATGTTGCGTAGAGTCAGGATGGCATCATCAGTTGTTCCCTTTCCTGAAACGAAACCAAACTGTTCCTCAGCAATCTGTGGCATTATGAAGTATGCTATCCTGCTTCTGATGACTTCCAAAAGCACCTTAGAGGCATGAGAGAGTAGACTGATTGTACGATGCTTGGAGCAGTCTTGCGTTCCTGGAACTTTAGGTAAGGTGATGATCTCTGACTGTGTCCAGTCGGTGGGCCATTCTCCAGTTTTCCAGATTTGGTCGATGATGGTCCTCATGGCTTGTACCACTGTATCTCCACCAGCTTTAATACTTTCTCCGGGTATCCCGTCAAGCCCTGGCTGCCTTGTCATTTTTCAATTTCTTTATGGCTGCTCTGATTTCAGACTTCATTACTTCTGGTTCCAGCTCTCTTGGAGGTCGATCTGGTTCTTCTATTTACATCCAGGCGAACACCAAGTAAACAGCTGATTGTGTCTATGTTGAAAACAGGTGTTAACAGCCACAAGCTTATTATCTCCAAGCCAGTCCAGAAGCATTTGTCCGTGGTCATTCCCTTCTCCAAGACCAAACTTTCCACAAGCAGCATGCTGACGATTAACACCAATCTTAGTGTTAAAATCACCCATCACCACCAATCTGTCTTTCTTAGGACACTCTTTAACTGCCTTCTGTAACACAGCATAGACTGCAAGAACATCCTCATCCTCTGCTTCTGACGTTGGCATTTATGTCTGGATAATTGTTATTGGCTGTGGTTTAGCACAAGGTTGCGCAAGCACAAGGTTGCGCAAGCACAAGGTTGCGCAAGCACAAGAAGGTTGCGCAAGCACAAGAAGGTTGCGCAAGCACAAGGTTGCGCAAGCACAAGGTTGCGCAAGCACAAGGTTGCGCAAGCAACTGGTTAAATTTGGTAAAATATAACCTTGCGCAACCTTGCAGAAACATCTAAAGTTTGCGCAACCTGTTTGCAACCAGCTAGTACTGCAAGGTTGCGCAAGGTTGCGCAAGCAACTGGTTAAATTTGGAAAAAAGCAACTTTGCAAAAATACAACCTTGTGCAACCTTGCACAAGGTTGCGCAAGGTTACGCAAGCAACTGGTTAAATTTGGAAAAATATATAACTTTCCGCAACCTTGCAGAAACATCTAAAGCTTGCGCAACCTGTTTGCAACCAGCTAGCAACCACCAAAAACGTGCGTCAAAATGGGGTCAAAATTAGGAACCAATACCAAAATAAGCTTATATGTTTTAAACTTACTATTTGTCAGCATTTTTATCTGCAACATCAGTTTCCTTCAAAGATTAGAATATGATTCACAACTTATTTTTCTAGCATCCTTTCATTATGAAATTGATTACAAAGTATGGGTACAATTAATCATCAAAGTCACATTAGTAACTACAATTTTAGTAAAGGTTACAATGACAGCAATGTTTATTTCACATGTTTGACCTTTTGACCTGACCTTTGAACATAAGAAGAAACCTTGCGCAACCAGTTTGGTGTTTCTGAAGAGGTTGCGGGAGCTTGCGCAACCAGTTTGGTTCTTCTGATAAGGTTGCGCAACCTTGCAGCAACCATCCGCAACCTTGCGCAACCAGTTTGGTTCTTCTGAGACGGTTGCAGGAGCTTGCGCAACCAGTTTGGTTCTACTGAGAAGGTTGCGCAACCTTGCAGCAATTATCCACAACCTTGCGATAAACTTGTGCAACCTTGCGACAATCTTGCGCAACCTTGCTACAACCTTGCGCAACCTGGTACCACTTGCTGCAACTACATTTTGGTGATTGCATTTTCGTAAGGGTCCCCCTCCCCACACCTCCCCCTCCCCAAACCTCCCCCTCCCCTGTATAACATTTGCAAAGGGAGGGCGAGAGAGGGGAAAAGAGAGGGAAAGAAGGGGAAAAGGGAAAGAGAAAGGAGTAAAGAGGAAGAGGGGGAACTTACGAATTTAATAGAATATATTCCAGGAGAGCTTTTCTGAGTATCTCAGAAAAAGATTATAATCCAGGAGCATCCCGGGGCTCACAGGGCCCCTGGAATCCTACGCCGTGAGATGCTCCCAGATATGCCACATTTCAATGCCAAAAAAAGTAAGCATTTACAAAATAAAAAATTATGTCTAAATTTCTCTGTCTATTTTTCAGATTAATTATGTAATGTGTTCCAAAAGGGAATTGCAAACTGTCTTAAAAACACTGAAACCCTAGAGCTTTTTTTCACCACCCTATGGCATTTCTGCTGACTCTAGTTCTGCTACCTTCACTCGCTAACGTTTGAATTGGTCACTAAATTATATCAACCCATGGCTGCGGAACGGTGGTGGGGGGGGGGGGGGGGGGGGGTAGGTCACATATAGTCCTATATTAGATATCAGTAAGCTTAAACATATCACATTCATGTAAATCATCCTATAATGCAATGCAAGATATAACACTCGGTATCAGATTAAGTTTGTGAAACATTTTGAGCCCTTCTTCAAACAAATGCATGTCCATAATGTTCAAAATGAGGGCCTGCCTACAGTTCAAGTCACATGGAGCATATTACCCTCAGTAAAGAAGCATAAACAAACAATGCTACCCCCAGACCAAGATTTGTGGACCAAGATGCTGCAGAACTGACGAGTGTGGACGGAAGTCCATACGAAACAGATTTGTATTGAATAGATATAAAGTTTACTCATCATGTATGTGTGTATCTATAGCAATAGCTATCTTCTGAGGGATTAGTGACAGGTACTCGATCTTGATTAAAACACACATTTCTTTCTAATTTTCAGCGAATCTAAGAAACCCAAGTACCAACTCTGCCGTTACAACAGCGGCCGCGGCATTCACCTCTGATGAAAGCAAACCATTACTGGAGCAGATAGGTAATGAGTTAGCGGCACAGGTTGGTGAGATCCTCATAAATGAAAGCACTCTGAAGCTTGGAGATACCATAGGACAAGGTAAAATACATGTAGGAGGGTTTACCCTGCAGCAGGTGTGGTCCTGCAGCATATTCATTAGGGAATTAAAAGCTGGCCTAACGATGCAATAGAAAAATTAACATCCACTTTGATCAGTCACTGTGTGTCTGTACACAATGTTCTTTAAAAGTATCAATTGTGGTGGAAGATATATTCCAACTACTCCTCAAAAAGCCAAAAATGTTATTTAACTTTAGAATGTGTACAAATGCCAAATTCATTTTGAAGGTAGAGGTTAACTCAAGACAGGTACAAGTTCAATAGGCAACATGTGTGGAATATATGTAATGCATTTGAATCTAAAGGCACTTCCACCAGATCCAGATGCAGTGGCGTAGCTACCGGTGGGGGTGGGGGGTATTTGTGCCCCCCACCCCCCCCCCCCCCTTTGTGCCCCCGCCTCACTCTCCGGATGTAGTGCATATATGCGTTATAATCATTTACAAGGACCATTTTTCGCCTGGGTTTTGGAGAAAACATGCCCTTACATTTAGATCTAAAGGCACTTCCACCAGATGCAGTTGCGTGGCTACCGGGGTGGGTGGGGGCAGGGGGGAAATGCTCCCCCTGACAGAAGGTATTTGTGACCCGCCCCTTTGTGCCCCCGCCTCACTCTCCGGATGTAGTGCATATATGCGTTATAACCATTTATAAGGACCATAGCGTCCAAACAACTTCAACAATTTTTGAAGTATATTCCCTATTTGTATTTGTATTTCCATTGTTATTACAGGTCACTTTGGTTGTGTGTACGAAGGCAGATACATCAAAGATGGAGAAGAACTCCATGTGGCCGTCAAAAGCCTACTACGTGGCGCCACCACAGACATGGTTAATTTCCTGCGAGAGGGTATCATGATGAAAGATTTCAAGCACAAACATGTCTTACAACTGATCGGTGTGTGTATCAAAGATGACCAGATTCCATTGGTTGTTTTGCCATTTATGAAATTTGGAGATTTGTCGAGCCACCTCAGAAATCCACAAAATGTAAGTAGTTTATTTCTGTCACTGTTTTGTTATTCTTTGTCAATGTTGATGGAATGAGAGACGTAGGAAAACTTGTTATGTTGTTATGGATACACTAGTAATTTTTAAAGCTAAAACGATTGTTATTTTGGGCTTTGCGGTATAATGCCTTTCAAGTTGAGATTAGATTCCCAGCAAACATGTAACGTTATCACAACCATAAAGTTATAGGCTGTAGTTTGGTTAGGTCATGGGAAACGTTTATGCAACATTGGAAAATCGACTACATTGTTTAAGAAATTTCTTAAAACAGTGCACAAACGTTTTCATCACCTTCTAAGGCTTGAACAACATTTAAGGAACATTACTAACTATAACCATGATAACATTGTCATGAACATTTTTAAAACGTTGGGGTGGGGTACATCCACAATATGTTGGGGTACATCCACAATATTTTGGGAGTTTATGCTTGCATTGTTCCAACAATTGGTAGTAGCTTGGTGTGAGCATTTGCTGTAGTCTGGTACCATTTGGACCCAAGCATTTGTCTGCACAGATCAAAGTGGTAATCAATCTATTATTTCTATCAGGTATTTTTCATCTTTTCTCCCTTTTTTATTCTACAGGATTTAACAGCCTGTCAGTTGCTGCAATTCAGCCGTGACATCGCAGACGGCATGGCCTACTTGGCTGATCTCAAATTTGTCCACAGAGATCTTGCTGCTCGTAATTGCATGTTGGACGCCGAGTCCTGTGTGAAAGTCGCCGACTTTGGTCTGTCCCGCGACATCTACCAACGCAACTACTACAGAGCCAAGGACAAGACGGCAAAATTACCTGTGAGGTGGATGGCACAAGAAAGTCTTGAGAGAGGTATCTACAATACAAAGACCGATGTGGTAGGTTAATGAAGGCATGGATTGAATATTGAAGATATTATGAATGATTGTAAGTTCAACAACTCCCCCATACCTGAAGTACAGTAACAAAGCGTTGTCGATTTGAGATAAACCCACTGTTCATATGCAAATTACTAGGATGGCGAACCTTATTTGGAAATTATGCATCGATGCAAAATTGTAAACAAACAAAAAGTGTTCGCAAAATGTGTTCATTTTTTCGCCCGTTTTTTCGGTGTATAAATGCATTTCGCCATGCAATCCTTAAAGTTAGCAAACAGCTTTATATACCAAAATGTAGCTATATCCCTGGGGAAAATATTTTTGTCAAGGGCCATATGTCACGGCTCACCCCTAAAGCTACAATTTTAGACTGAACGATCGCTACCCAGCACAAGAGAATCGCTATTTTGCATCATCGCGCGGTAAAATGACATTCCTTTCATCCAATGGACCGTACCACTATTGAAATGGAAGGGTGTGTTTTGATTTGATACAAATATTCTATAAACATGTTTCAAAATGTGTTATGTAAATTAAACGCATTCTTGATTTAATTTTTCTCTGAATGTTAAAGGTGGTGTGTGAATAAAATGCTATTTACAAAATATTTTAAATTTCACAATTACTTGCGAAATAATTTGTCTTCTCTAATGTTTACCTTTTGTAACCCAACCTATTCAGAAGTTCCCTCGCCCATACAGGGAACGGACGATGTCCAAATAAGGACCTAATTATAATCAAACTTAAACATTTTTTCCCGTTTTTTAAAGAGCAGCTATTTTTTTATGTCAAATTAAGCCTTAAAACATGTTTTTTTACTTGTTTTCCTCAATTATCCGAAACGCTATTCACATATGAATGATGTAAATATGTTTGGTCGTTGTTGATCGGGGTTCAACAAGGTCTTCGTCGTTGTTTATCTTGAATCGACAACGGTAAGACGGGTTTATTTTGCTCGGGCAGCTTTTCTGAAACCTTATTGAACCCCTAAATATCCCCTCGGAGGGGGGGGGGGGGGGTGCAATTGAGGAATGGCGTTGTTCATACTCCCAACATTGGGCATCATCCGACGTCGGCGGATATCGGTGCACAAGTTGAGGCATTATTATGCAGTTCGAATCTTCCGTCCCATACTTGCAATGCATTAGTAAAGACCAATTATTCTGAACATTATGTCACTGGAGTGAACTTGGTCGACCAAGTTTATTCACACTTGGTCAGTGAACTTGGTCAGTTTGGTTACCTGCATGAATACTGTATAACACTGTAAAGCGTGTATTAATATGCCAATTTTATTTGAGCAGTCACAAAATGCAGTAGACTATTTGTTTTAATTTTGTCTTTTTTAATTTTTGAAATATTTTGACATTTTTTTTAGAAATTTTTTTTTTGGATTTTTTTTTATTTTTAAATTGCAATTTTTTGAGAAATTTTTGGGATTTTTACAAAAAAAATCAAAAAAAAAATCAAAAAAAAATCAAAAAAAAATGTTATTGATATTTTTACAATATCATGGTGATTTATTTTTTTTACATTTTTTTTAAATTTTTAAATTTTTTTAAACATTTGTTGTTGTAAAGTCAGATTCTCACTGCATAATAATGATAAAATTGGATGGATTTTTTCGCATGATACACAAATATATTGGTCTTGCTATGAGTTTTAAAAATATTGTGCTCGACTGCGTCTCGCACAATATTTTTTAAAACTCATAGCTCGACCAACATCTTTGTGTATCACGCTCAATCCATCCAATTTTATATCAATATTAACTTTTATCCGCCAACGTCCGCCGATGTACACATGTGAGTCCGTAGATGTACACATGTGAGTCCAAGTTTTTTCAAGACCACCAGTATATTGTGTCTGGATAAAAAAACACCCTTTATTATACATATAGCATGGTCCTTACAAGAAACATTTGATCTCTTTGTCACAATATAGATTAAGAATTGCAGTGTATTTAGCCATGCATCATCTTAAATATCCCTAACACATTTCAGGCCAGATATTTTAAGTAAACCGTCTTTCTTAAAATCAGAACCCCTAAATACTTCAGTCAGGTCACTTATCCACTGGCCAAAAATACCCTTTTTGCTTGATTTTCTGAAAATACCTTTTAGTCTGGGATATACAGAGGGTTACCTTGCACCCCCCACCCACCCCCCCCCCCCCCCCCCCCCCAGGACTCCCTCAAGGGTATACACCACCAATGCACTATGGGATAGCACGTCCGGTAAAAGTTTATCACAGCAAGTTCCTTTTTGCGGTACAAATTGCGAGATTTTGACAGACTTTTTTCAATTATATCTATTAGTTTTGGGTATTACACATTTTTAGGAGTGTGCACAATAAGATTTTTTTAAAAATCGCACTAGTTTGAACATTTTAAAGTTGTAAACGACTGAAATCGGCGGAAGGTCAGTCCTGAGTTTTGGGGCGTAAATATAGGGCCGAAATCGCTACATCAAATGAATCGCAAAATATTGAGAAATCTAGTCAGACACTTTGCCATATCCTTTTGATATGTTTTGCGGACATCCCTTTGGAATAATATCTGTAAATGTCATAAGGATGTATGGGATAACTCAAGTTAGAGCCGATTGTTTGACCCCTACTTTGCACGTAGCGTCTATGGGGAGTGCGTTGGTGGTGTATACCCTCAAGCCAACTTTTTTGACTTACTTTCATGGTCCTAAAACATATTCAGGATGTTACCAAAAATAATTTTATAATGCTAAGGGGTTATTCAAGATGGCGTCCAAAAATGGCCGCCCCAACTGGGGTAAGGGTTTGGTGTATAAGTCCCAAGTATGCAAATGAGGATAATGAGATTTATTCCGTTGTTGAGTACTGGGTAGATATGTGGTAGAGCATGACATTGTATTCAGTAAGCTCATTTGCATACTTGGGACTTCTACACCATACCGCTACCCAAACTGGTCAAATCTCATAAAATGACATATAGCAATCAAATTGTATGGTGAAAGTATGGTTTTAATAGTAGTATTGTATGTATTAGACCACTAGACACTCACATCCAGAACCTTTGCTTTGTTAACACACCTAAATCCAAGATGGCCACCAAAATGGCCACCAAAAATGGTAAAATTCCATATATTGGCATATATAAACCAACACGTATGATCAGAGTATAGTGTTAACAATGGGATATATGTGTTAGACCACTAGAAACTCATATCTAGTACTTTTGCTTTGTTAACATACTTTGTAGAGTACACACCACCAAATCATATTTTGCATTCTGACATTACACAGCAGTGTTTGAAATTAAGATTAACCCCACCATAAGTCTAAATTTAGCATCCTAGAAAAGGTAATAAATGCTGTAAATATACCTAAATGTTTCATATTTTGCATTTGTAGATTATTTCCTCCACATCAGGCCCAACATCTCTAGCTTTTTCTTGAATGGTATCATTTTACACAATTTCACTGTTTCCACCAATTTAGAACTAGAATCTCTGATCTTAGGATAAAGGCAGTCTGTCGTACCTAAGATAGATATCATTGGCCCATAGCGGGGGAAAATGCTGGATTTTAAAATACTCAAACTACAATCTTGGAAATAATTCCTTGGAACGCGAACGCTGAGCTGAGCACACGTGCTGGGTATTGTGTGCATGTAATGATACTTAGTGTCTTCTGTTATAAACGGAAATTGTTCAAATGAGATTTTTCCTTCCCCACCCCCATCGATCAATGTTGGGACACTGTGGCAAGCTGCAGGAGCCACTGGCCTTGGTCAACATTGTACGGGGGAGTGGGGAGTGTTTTGGCACCCGTTCCATGACCCGCGAGTCATGAAAACCCCGGGAGAAAAACAAATATGTTTTAATTCACCCGTCTGCCCATGTGGTGGATTGCGCTGGTATGGTGAGAGATTGTCTCCCTCACAAAATATGTTGTATGTTGCGGTGTTTCAGTAACAAAAACAGTGCGATGAAAAAGATTCAGGGTAATACATTCACATTTTACCTTCTGATAAATTTTGAAGTTGCCGGTGCCGACGCCATTGTTGATGAAAACAAAAAAATCACGCTTCTACTAGTTTTCTCATGGGTGTACACTTATATGTAAACATAGTAAACCACTAGGCGGACAACCAAAGCTATGAATGCGATCAACCATTGCGAAGAACGCAGTACGCACTCAGTCCACATGACCATTATTTCCGATCTCAATTTGAAATGGATCTATGGGAATTATACCTATAAATCCCTATCTTAACCCACAAAGAAGTATTTCAAATTCACCTAGCATTTAGAATATTTGAATCGTTAATAACAATTAAATATTTTCATTTTGATTGGGCCCCTGCCTCATAGATTTCAAAATCAAAATTCAGGGCCCTCAATATACAACTTTATTTTGAATATTTGTAACTCAGATAAGCTGAAACTGTCAAAAAGACTGATAAAATAGGCACAGAGAATTGTCTGTTCTCACTAATTTTCCATATATATTACCAGATCAAGAACAACAAAGTTTTGCTAGAGTAATGTTATTATTCAACCAGTTTTAAATATGAAAAAAAACACATTTCATTGGACTCAGGGGGAGCTGGAAGGGGAGGTTTTGGAGGGGAAAATGTATGTTTGCAAGGTATACAGGATGTGATGCTTTATTAGGTCGCTTTTTGACATTTTGACAAGAACCGCTAGATAAGCCTATGCATGACAAATGGTTCTTTAGACAATCATCGGAGGTGTGTCCGCTTCCGTCAAATCAGCTGTTTTCTAAAGTAGAAAGAGAAAAAAATGGATCGGTCGGGCCTCTAGAACAGGATTTTGTCCCCGTTGCCTAATTACAATCCTTCTTTATATTTCAGTGGGCATTTGGGGTATTGATGTGGGAGTTGATGACCAGGGGTATCACTCCTTATCCTTCAGTGGATAACTGTGACCTAGCAATATTTCTACAGCGTGGACGTCGTCTGCATCAACCACCACTCTGTCCAGACAATGTGTAAGTATTTATAGAAGCAAATAACATGAATCAAATATACAACTTTTATTTTAAATGATAAAAAGATTCATCAGGTTTGTTGAAATTCAGAGAAAGTAACAATACGTTTGGCGAAACCAATAAATGCATATGTGACGGGATCAAGCGAAATGAATCACATGTGAGCAGTTTTCAATGTTGATATTTGTCCATCATACATAAGCAGGTAAAAAATGCTACAGTATGATCCAAATCCCACTTAAATGGAACTTCTAGTTATTAAGTTACAAACAATTTACCAACTGAGAAAATAATTTTGGAACTAACTCAAAATCAATATTGCCGACATCCAACTCATTCCTCTTGATTGTGTCACATATTAGTATGTAATGGTTTATGAGAATGGTAATTACCTATTTAGTTTGACACATTGTTTCCAAAGTAAAGTTGCCAGTTTGTTTTAGTATGCAACTTTATAGTTTCTTTGACAGATTTGATTCTTGTTATAAAAACGTACATTTTATTATCATTATTATTAGTGCCAACTGTCTTTTCAATACTGAGATCTGATGTGTAATGAAGGGAAGCAAAAGTGTTAGTGATGAACTGATTTATAACCATTTTTCACTTATCCATGGCAACTGAACTTTTGCTGCTAGCCTTGCTCCAAACCCCAAAATGATCTGCCTTTCACTTTTATAGTAAGCCATGCAGATTTAAAGTCTTGTACAATGGATAAGTTATCTTGTCATGCATGATAGATATCCCAAATGTCTTAGTAAAGAGTAGGAAATTATTTGGGTCTGTTATCGACTCAGTTCTTGATCTCAAATGCATCAGACATTTGCAGACATTTGAAAGTAATGCACATTTTTTTTTTGTATTGGAGTAACCCACCCGACCCTAATTTACCCCTCAACCCTGACTTCTTCTTTTTTGCAGAAGAAAAAAACAAAGCAAAAAACAAACAAAAAACTAAACAAAAACAAATAAAAAATTGATTTTTGGTGTTCCTCATCAAAAAAGGAATACAGTGCACAGCAAATCTGACAATCGCAAATGGCCTCATGATGTTTTGGGATTTATTTGACTCTGTGAGATCAAATTTAATAATTTATAGAATATATCCAATTCAAAATTTAAAATTAAAAAATCCGGGCTGCCCTACCCTAATTTCAATGGCATGTTATGCCAATACAAAAAGAAAACTGTTGGCCTAATGGACCACATTTGATTTGTTTTCTCACGCTAAAAGAAAATGAAGGCAAAGAATCTAACAATGTGTATAAAGATATTTAAAATCAAAAACCATCTTGCTTATTGATTATTTATTGATACATACATGGTTTGTTTTATCAGATATGAAATCATGAGCAGCTGCTGGTTAGTGAGCCCGGTAGACAGACCTTCATTTAGTCAGCTGACCCGACAGCTTGATGAAATCCTGACAAATGCCGAAAGTACAGGGTACCCAAAAAACAATGTGATCCAGGATTGTTTAAATGACAGTGTGTATATCACAGTCATTAACTGAGAGTGACAAAATCAAGGATCGTTGGAAAAGCTACTGTGAAAATCTGTATGCGTCCCAAGAAGAGACAAATGGCTCACAGGAGTCTCCCCCGTCTCCACTATGTGAAGATGAACCTGATATTCTTCTATCAGAGGTCACGGCTGTTTGATCCTACATAATTTGTCCGTTTTATTCTGAGAACACCCTAACTTGCTGGCCGGTTCTGGTTTTAACTTATTCAAGTACCTGGATATACTGGTCATCTTTTGTAGAAATTTCAGAACATTTGTTGGTGCCATTTCTGAGAAATAGAGCTTTGCATATTATTATTTACTATAATAGCGCCCTCATCGGCCACATTTCCCATAGAGTTACATGTAAAATGTGTGTACAGTAGAAAATGCCGATAATTTAAAAATGGCTTGAACAATTTTCGTGAAATTTTCACCGTATACTCGTATTCATTAGCGCTACCTAAATCAGGTCAAACCATATCTTTTTTTATTCCATAATTTTAATTATAAATTGGACAGTCAAACAGCCATGAGGTCCAGGAAGCCATCAAGAAGTTAAAAAGTCAAAAGGCACCTGGTCTAGACGATATTCCAAGTGCGCTCCTGAAGCAAGCTGATGATTCTGTAGCAGTTATTATGCAAAAGCTGTGCAATACTGTGTGGAAGTCAAGATTATGGCCAGAGGATTGGAAGAGATCAGTTTTCCTAACACTTCCAAAGAAAGGGGATGCTAGCGAATGTAAAAATCATTGTACCATCGCTCTGATATCACATGCAAGCAAAATCCTGCTGCACATCATCAACGAACGTCTTAGACCTCATCTTGAACGTGAACTTCCTGTTGAGCAAACCGGTTTCCGGAAAGGCCGCGGCACAAGAAATCAGATGGCCAATGTACGTCACATAATGGAAAAATGTTTTGAATACCAGAGGGAGCTCTTCATGTGCTTCATAGACTATGCTAATGCCTTTGATTGTGTGAGATATTCGGCATTGTGGACAGCACTGCAATAAATGGGAATCCCTTACCACCACGTCCACCTAATTCGCAATCTGTATGATAGTCAAGCTGCCTGTGTTCGCATGCACTGAGAAAGGAAATAGTGACTGGTTCGCTCTAGGTCAGGGAGTACATCAAGGGTGCATACTTTCACCAGCACTCTTCAACCTTTATGCAGAGTCTATAATGAGACGTGCATTGGATGATGGCCAGGGGGGCTGTCAGTAGGTGGATACCAAATACACAATCTACGTTATGCCGATGACACCACCCTGTTTGCAAGAAATATGGAAGAGATGGCGGAACTCCTGAAGAAAGTCATGGTGGAGAGTGAGCAGCTTGGCCTACGTCTAAATGTCAGCAAGACCAAGATCATGTCCATAGTCACAGATGGTGTTGGAGAGCCTCTCATAATTGATGGTAATGAGGTGGAATTGGTCTCGAAATTCAACTTTCTTGGATCCCTAATCACCAAAGAGGGTGGTTGCAGCCAAGCGATTAGACACCGTTTAGCAATGGCTAGATCAGCAATGACCAACCTAAGTAAGATCTGGGCTGACAGAGGAATAACCAGAGCAACAAAAACCAGGCTTGTCCAAGCCCTTGTATTTCCAATTGCCATGTATGCGTGTGAGACGTGGACCCTAACCAAAGCTGACAAAAACAGAATAGCTGCTTTCGAGATGTGGTGTTGGAGGCGTATGCTTCGTATCGTATGGACAATGAGGACCAATGCCAGTATTATTGAAGAAATAGGGGTGTCTAAACAACTTCTTCATGCTATCAACACCCAAATGCTGAGCTACTTCGGCCATATCTCACGTCGCAAGGGTAATAACCTGGAGAAGATGATCATGCAAGGCATGATTGAAGGGAAGCGCAAGAGAGGCAGACCTCGTTCCCGGTGGATTGACCAAATAAAGTTGATTACTGGACACCCGCTCCGTGATTGTTACTCCTTTGCTGAAAATCGTAATTTGTGGCGTAGTATCTGTAAGGTCACGAGCTGTCAGTCATGACAGGACCAAACCAACCAACCATATCAGGCATGAGCATTTCCAGGTTTAAACCTGAATTCAGTTGTTGTTGTTTTATCTGAATTGTTGCACTTTCTTTTAATTTCAGCCCGTTTTGGGGCTATATTTAGCCTATTTTCATGCACTTTTTTCAGGGTCGTGGTTTTCAGGTTTGTTTTTTTCTTCAATTATGTTCATTCTCATGCCTGGTATACTGTGTATAGAAGTTTGGAAGTGACATCACTGTCACTGTCTGGTATACTGTGTATAGAAGTTTGGAAGTGACATCACTATGACTGCCTGGTATACTGTGTATAGAAGTTTGGAACTGACGTCACTGTACCAAGGCTGATATGCTTCTTTAGTGTAAAAGGTTCATATGCCATGTATTTGTACTTTTTATATGAAAATAAAGCACTTATCAATATGTTGAATGACTCCTTTTAGACAGAGAATGGGGCATTATTATTATTTATACTTAACATCCTTATATTTTGGATATTTTCTATTTCTTCACCCAAGAAGCTGATGACTGTTAGAGGTTGTACATTGTATTTTATCAACTAATATTTGTTATTTTTTATAATATACATAGCAGTATATAAGTTTAACAGACTGTACATTGTATTTTATCAACTAATATTTGTTATTTTTTATAATATACATAGCAGTATATAAGTTTAACAGACTTGTACATTGTATTTTATCAACTAATATTTTATCAACTAATATTTTTTATAAATATACATAGCAGTATATAAGTTTAACAGACTATATCACGTTACATTTAGAATATGGACGAAATTGCTTGACATAATTGTTTCAGTGTCTAAAAGGCTGAGAAAAAAAATCAAAAACGTTCAACAGCTTTTACAAAATGTATGGAAATAATGCACTAGCGTATATAAAACAAACATTCCCAACAATATTTTAAAACTACACATTTATACCTCAAAGACTGAAAAAATAACAAACATTCCTTAAGTTTGTATATTATTGGTTGAAGCTTTAAATGTTAAAAATGATTCTTTTAAATAAAGACAAATAAGAATGTGTAAATGATTGGTTATTTATTTATGTCATCTAAATAATAAATCAGATCAATTAGTAAGTAATAGCTGTATGATAATGAATGAAAAAAATGGGATTGATTGATTGATTGATTGTTTAATTGATTGATTGATTGATTGATCAGCTGGTTGATTGATCAATTGTTTGGAATTATTGGTATAGATAATATATGTGATCTAGTTTGTAAATATTTTTGCAAAGTAAATAGCAATATATGTAGATTATAATAAATCATCAAATCCTTTAGAATTCTTTATCAATCGCCAATTTTTCGGATATTTTGTGATATATTCATATTGTGTTTCATATCAATGAAAAATTGAATTATTCCTCTTTTTAACGATAGATCATTTGTTTCAGTGTGAAGCAGGCTTCTCATTAGGTAAAAATATTATGGGGTCCACTGGACCCCATAATCTACCAATTTTCAAAATTATCATTCGCTCTTTTGTTTCGTACCAAGTAGGTTGATTTTAAAATATATATATTGTAAAATCTGCCAATCCTGTAATTATGCTGCAATATATTCTTGCCAAAATGGTGAAATAATTATAGATATATATTTATTATAAATTTGAATATTATGTTGCTATTATAAAATGTGCCAAATCAGTGGCGTAGCTCGGGGGGGGGGGGGGGGGGGGGGGGGCAGGGGGGGCAAATGCCCCCCCTGATGGAAAAATCCAATTTGAATTTGCGCCCCCCACCCCCCTCTAAAAAAAAAAAGGGGTGAGAAAAAAAGGAAATAGGAAAAAATTGAGAAAAAAGACGAGGTTATTAGCCAAATAGAAGGCAAAATTGTAAATGTAGTACATTTACTGTGCGATTTTTTTTTGGACTGCGATTTTTTTTTTGGACTGTGCGAAAATTTTTGAGCTCAACCCCCCCCCCCCCCCCCCCCCCACTTACGTGAAATTCATGAGGTAAGTGACTAGAAAAAAAATTGGGGCAACCTTTTACGAAAATTTTAGAAATCTTGCCCCCCTGAAAAAAATCCTAGCTACGCCACTGTGCCAAATGCACCACTATTTTGTGCTCAAAAGAACAACTTTGTCGCTGTTAAATTAAGTGTTACATTGACAACATGGCACATTTAGATTGAGACTTCCCCATATTCTCAAGCACTGAGTCAAGTCCTTGCTACCAAGTTTGTATCATTGTAGAGATGAACGCATCAGCTTTCCATTTATGTGCAACACACTATAAACATATAACAAATTATACGAAAGATAGACAATTGAAAAAATCCCAAACTTGTTTTGAGGGGTTTAATTACAGCTCTTTGGAAAATTATGTGTCGTAAAAATTGCATGTATCAGTATTACTATTACATAATACAATGTGAATATATATATTGTAAAATCTGCCAAACCTGTAATTATGCTGCAATATATTCTTGCCAAAATGGTGAAATAATTATAGATATATATTTTATTGTAAATTTGAATATTATGAAGAAAAAATCAATTTATTTAGCTATGACCTGCCTTTATCATACAGTAATTTTAATTAAAATGTCTAAAATGGGTCAGCTTGAGAAAATTAACTTTTTTGATACCATTTGACATGCGCTACCATTTACGCACTGTAGTGATTTGTAGGTATCAGGAAGGTTAGGGTTAACAGAACATGAAGAAAAGTGTGTATTAATAGCCTGGGTAAATAGTCTGCATTATATTTTATATAGATAGTTTTATTTTAAAAACTTGTTAAACATGTATTTGTATTACCTGTAGTAAGCAATTTAGAATATTTACTTGAACAGTACTGTTCATAACACTAAGCATATTAATTATTATATATAGTAGGAAAATCTGGGGGGGGTACTCACCCAAGACGGTATACGGGGGTGTGCCGCTCTAATGGGTAGCTTTTTGGGCACAAAATCCCTAAACATGGGGTATGATTTTGTGATCCCTAATAATGGGGTAACTTTTTACAAATGGGTCTATTTTTGCGAATTTTTTGTCTATTTTCACGAAAATTTGCAAAAATTAGGTCTATTTTTGCAAAAATTTGCAAAAATTAGGTATATTTTCCTGATAATTTGCGAAAATTTGGTCTAAAATGAAGCAAAACCCCTAAAAATGGGTACCGATTTTTCCAAAATCACCCCTAAAAATGGGTATGGGTTTTGAATCTCCAGCGGCACACCCCCGACCAAACCAAATCCGAGTACCCCCCCCGAGGAAAATAATAGTTAGCGTGCATGTGTGAGAGAGTGGAGCGTTGTCTGAATGTGTAGCCCAATAATGCAAGTCTCACCTTTTGCACTTGGATTGTAGTTTTCTTGAGTTCTATTGCCCCTTGAGCTATGATCTCTAAGAAAGAATTATTGTTACACATTTGAGGAAATAATTTCCCATTATCCATTTCCCTTGGCCATGATCTTTGAACCCTCAACATTTGGTGGGGTGGGGGAGGGGAGGGATAAGAGTTAGTTGATAGTTCAAGGTCTATCGGAAAGGTTTGCTGTGAAACAGAGCTTGAAATTTACTCCCAAAATGTTGCATATTATCAGAGATATGAACTTAGTGTACCAATTGTTGGGTCAAATCCATTTGCAGTCAAATCCATTTGCAGTGTAAATGAGGCCTGCCCGATATGTGTTATACTGAACAAACTGTAATGTAACTGTACACACACCCTATGGAAGATAAGGCCTTATTCCATACAGGGAGTGTAGATTTCAAATGGAGTCACCCATGCAGGTAACATCATTTGAAATGTACACTCCCTGTGGGAAAGATTAAGGAAATGTCTTACATAGGGGGTGTATGAATTTAAATGGAATAGCCCAATAATAAATGAATTAATATTTGAAGTGCCAATAAAAAGAAACCTTTTCTAAGATTTAGTTTAGCTGTAGTAATTATTGTTGCAAATGTAGTGTTTTGATGCATCATGCATGGGACCAGGGAGGGGCTGATGATAGCAATTGCAATGTAGATTTCGGGGGTGGGGTACTCGGCTTATACGGTATACGGGGATGTGCCCCTCTAATGGGTCGCTTTTTGCAAAAAAAATCCCTAAACATGGTGTATGATATTGTGCTGGAAAAGCCCTAATAATGGGGTCACTTTTTACAAATGGGTCTATTTTCGCGTAAATTTGCAAAATTGTTGCCAATTTTCCTGATAATTTGCAAAAATTGGGTCTATAATGAAGCAAAATCCTTAGAAATGGGTACCATATTTTCCAAAATCACCCTTAAAAATGTGTAGGGGTTTTGAATTTCCAGTCGACATCCCCGACTAAACCCCCCCCCCCCCAGGATATCATGCACATAAAAAAGGTATTTCTTCATGGAATAGTGATGTATGTGCATTTTTTGTTTAGGATGTCAACAAAATCAGCAACAATAATAAAGAAAAGTGAATGTTTTGGACCATATTGCACTTGTAAATACTTTGTAATAATAAATATAATAATATAATCGGTATTTTCTAAAGCGCCCTTCCAAATTGCTCATTTGCTCAAAGCGCTGTAATTTTTGCTGCTGGTGAATCATCAGAATCAAGTCGCATCAACTATGGTGCAGCCAATTTCTAGCGCAAACCTATCCGCACTTAGATTGTAACATCCACCATGTAACTGACAAAAATCTTACAAAAACTGACAAAAATCCAACATGCTCCCCTTGTAAGGGTACACAATGTAACTGACAAAAATCTTATTCAATTATTTATGTAGGGAGGGTATTTGAGTGTGACAAGAAAAATACTTGTTTTAGGACCATTCTAAAGGTTCATTCATGATATGCTCCTTTTTTCTTGAAATCCCTCACCTGGATTACATGAATGAGTCCAATAATTTACCTAAATAGCCAACCAAGGTACATTGTAGCAGTGCTACATGTTTCTACTGCAGTAGGGATATGAGCACACGTCCCACTATGAGTAGACTGCTGTGTATACATGCTGTAGATAGCTGCAACACAATATTGATATTAGTTTGTTATCACCCCTTCCCCCAATAATGGAAAATATTGACTTTTAATTTGAATGTAAAATCACCCAAAATAAGCTTAAAATTCGTCTGAAATGTTCAATTTCAGAACATTTTGACATTAAAGGCTATTTTGTGTGGGTTTTGCGCACATATTCATTCCCCCACCAGATTTTGTTTTGTCCCCATTTCCCCCCTGAAAATGTTGATGACTATTATCAGCATTAAATAAGTATTTCAGACATTCTTTGCTATCAGCAGTAGTAGTTAGCATACTAGTATCCAAAAATGTCATTGCTGTGAGCAAAAGATAGCGAATCAAACATGTCATTGCTATCAGCAGAGATAGCAAATCAAACATGTCATTGCTATCAGCAGAGATAGCAAATCAAACATGTCATTGATATCAGCAGCGATAGCAAATCAAACATGTCATTGCTATCAGCAGAGATAGCAAATCAAACATGTCATTGCTATCAGCAGAGATAGCAAATCAATCATGTCATTGCTATCAGCAGAGATAGCAAATCAAACATGTCATTGCTATCAGCAGAGAAAGCAAATCAAACATGTCATTGCTATCAGCAGAGATAGCAAATCAAACATGTCATTGCTATCAGCAGAGATAGCAAATCAAACATGTCATTGCTATCAGCAGAGATAGCAAATCAAACATGTCATTGCTATCAGCAGAAGACAGTATATCCAAACTGTCATTTCTGTCAGCAAAAGATAGCAAATCAAACATGTCATTGCTATCAGCAGTAGATATCATATCCAAAATGACATTGCTATCAGCAGTAGATAACATATCCAAAATGTCATTAATATCGGCATTAGATAGCAAATCAAACATGCCATTGCTATCAGCAGTAGATAGCATATCCAAAATGCCATTGATATCAGCAGTAGATAGCATATCCAAAATTTCATTGCTATCAGCAGTAGATAGCATATCTAAAATGTCATTACCATCAGCAGAAGACAGTATATCCAAAACGTCATTGCTGTCAGCAGATATCATATCCAAAACGTCATTGCTATCAGCGGAAGACAGCATATCCAAACTGTCATTGCTGTCAGCAAAAGATAGCAAATCAAACATGTCATTGCTATCAGCAGTAGATATCATATCCAAAATGACATTGCTATCAGCAGTAGATAACATATCCAAAATGTCATTAATATCAGCATTAGATAGCAAATCAAACATGTCATTGCTATCAGCAGTAGATAGCATATCCAAAATGCCATTGATATCAGCAGTAGATAGCATATCCAAAATTTCATTGCTATCAGCAGTAGATAGCATATCTAAAATGTCATTACCATCAGCAGAAGACAGTATATCCAAAACGTCATTGCTGTCAGCAGATATCATATCCAAAACGTCATTGCTATCAGCAGTAGATATCATATCCAAAATGTCATTGCTATCAGCAAGCAGAAGATAACATATCTCAAATTTCATTGCTATCAGCAGTAGATATCATATCCAAAATGTCATTGCTATCAGCAAGCAGAAGATAACATATCTCAAATTTCATTGCTATCAGCAGTAGATATCATATCCAAAATGTCATTGCTATCAGCAGTTGATATCATATCCAAAATGTCATTGCTATCAGCAAGCAGAAGATAACATATCTAAAATTGCATTGCTATCAGCAGTAGATATCATATCCAAAATGTCATTGCTATCAGCAGTAGATAGCATATCTAAAATGTCATTGCTATCAGCAGTAGATAGCATATCTAAAATGTCATTGCTATCAGCAGAAGACAGTATATCCACAATGTCATGCTGTCAGCAAAAGATAGCAAATCAAACATGTCATTGCTATCAGCAGTAGATATCATATCCAAAATGACATTGCTATCAGCAGTAGATAACATATCCAAAATGTCATTAATATCGGCATTAGATAGCAAATCAAACATGTCATTGCTATCAGCAGTAGATAGCATATCCAAAATGCCATTGATATCAGCAGTAGATAGCATATCCAAAATTTCATTGCTATCAGCAGTAGATAGCATATCTAAAATGTCATTAATATCGGCATTAGATAGCAAATCAAACATGTCATTGCTATCAGCAGTAGATAGCATATCCAAAACGTCATTGCTATCAGCAAGCAGAAGATAACACATGTCATTGCTATCAGCAAGCAGAAGATAACACATCTCAAATGTCATTGCTATCAGCAGTAGATATCATATCCAAAATGTCATTGCTGAGCAGTTGATATCATATCCAAAATGTCATTGCTATCAGCAAGCAGAAGATAACATATCTAAAATTGCATTGCTATCAGCAGTAGATATCATATCCAATATGTCATTGCTATCAGCAGTAGATAGCATATCTAAAATGTCATTGCTATCAGCAGTAGATAGCATATCTAAAATGTCATTGCTATCAGCAGTAGATAGCATATCTAAAATGTCATTGCTATCAGCAGAAGACAGTATATCCACAATGTCATGCTGTCAGCAAAAGATAGTATGTCATTGCCATATCAGTAGATATCATATCCAAAACGTCATTGCTATCAGCAGTAGATAGCATATCCAAAATAATTAACTCCATGCACAGTGATGCAGGGAAAACTTGCACACAACGCACAGATGCAACGCATGGGCGGTTTATGGCCAAAATTGAAAAAGAATGGGTTCCGAGTCTATTCAAAGCTTTGTATTTCAAAAGCTTGACATCAGATTGGTCTCACAATTTTACCAATTAAGGTCAGACTCGGATATATTGACTTTTATATCTCTAAATATGAAGCAGCTATATATCCTACTTTTAATGTTATAAGCTCTATAGTTTCAGTTTTTTGGGGACACGCTGTACATTCCTATATCAGCACAGAGGTGGTGGCGGCTGAGCGGACTAGCGCACTGTACCGTCGGTTGGGAGTTTTCATTCAAGCCCAGGATCGTGGGTTCAAGTCTCCTTGAAACCAAGATTCATTGCTTACCCCCAAAAGTTCCTATCTAGGTCGGAAATTCTACAATCACATCTTAATTCAGTAAGGTTAGTTTATCGGATCCTCTTTCCGTGGTTAAGCTGATATTCGGATTTAATTGTAGAATTTCTCCTTCACCCCATTCACTGTGTACAACATGCAGGTCTATACATTGAATGTCATTTGTGCCGTGGTTCGGAGAGCCACATAAAGCCGTTGGTCCCGTGTATTCAGACGATTCACCCTGAACACGTTAAAATAGTTGCAGACCTCATCGTAAAGAGTAGGGGATCATCCCGGGTCTGTTACCTGTACACAAATATTCCATAAGTATTCCTAGGTTTCAGGAAATACGCAGTGCGACAATTTTATAAATGAATTCTACACTATATCGAATAGATAGATGGATAGAAACCTACAAATAAAACACACAAGAGAAAGCAGCTTTATAACTGTAATACAATAAAGGTTTAATTCATCTCTGTAATGCAAATGTATGTCTCTCGACATCAAATCACTTCTTTTTTAAAACCAAATTATGGAAACTACAAAATGTACAATAATTCTTTTCACATATCACCCCGTTCATTCATTCCTCCCAAAGTGTTTCTATAGTACAAATACAATAATTCAGTATGTACATTATAATCATGGTATGTAATTGCAGAATACCCCTCACATAACCAACACTTTAGATTTGTTCCATTGTCCTGGTTGGTGTGAAGGGCATGCTGCAATCACTCGATAATCTCTGTAACATTTACAGTAAAATTGTACACATTTAAACAAATTATTATTATATCAACAAAATAAAAATATTTCTTACCATTTTCACATTTGTGCAAGGTTTGGGTTATATTCTAGTGTTGCATGACAAATTACAGACCATATATCTAGTGATGACAGTATTTTCTGAGTAATATGAATTTCTGAAACAAAATATTTCCGACGAATCTGGACAAGTGATAAGAATCAATATCTTATATTACATGGATTGTTTTGGTCATCTATTTTCAGCCAAAAACATTTTTGGTAAACATTTTATACTATGAAAAATGACAAAAGTATGATCAAATCAAATGTTATTATCACGATGATTTACAGTAGGGCTCCTATCAAATTGTATGCACATACCGTCTACATGTTTTAGGCGAATTCAGATCACAAAAATCACATTCATATCGTTTACCAAATTTTGTTTATTAAAACAAATAAAAGTTTGTCTCATTATACAAATAACTTGAGGATTATCGCATACAATTTGATTGGAGCCATACTGTTTTATTATAGCTCCACAAGCATGGTATGTCAGGAATATCCTTTATTGTGGCCAATCCCTATGAACATTATTTTATTCCATTATATGTATAATCCAAATAAACCAACACATCTCATGGCGCGATCAGAAAAGCTATCATTTGTGGACGAAAGTCTTGAGAATTTTGAAGCTGACTCCCTGACTCACTTAGGACTTCGATGCAGGGGCAACCCGGGTTCGATTCCTGGTCCCCGCTCTCACTTCACCTGCCTCATTTGAACTGTTTTTCTCCTGTGATAGTTTTATTCCCAAAACAGACCCCTTGGGATTAAGGTTAACTAAAGCCCCACCCACCCCACCTCTTATTTTGGCACATTTTGGACCCTCAGTCCCCCATCCACCAGGTAGATTGGTTCAAGTTCGAGTCTGGCAGTTTTGAATCATTTAAATTTTTGCCTTTACTTAATCTATCCTTCAAACATAAGCATGTACCCCATTCAAATTAAAAAGTAAGTTTACATTTCAGGCATACATCGTATTTAATACAGGTAGTGCGTCTTAACAAATACAGAATAAAATCAATTTAAGAAATCATATAAATGATTAAATTATTTCTGATTAAGAACTATTTTTCTAGATAAATACTCTTTATGAATTAAAAAAATGTTGTTTGAACTGGAAACACATTATAAACAACTCCAAAAACAATCGCCAAATGTAAATCAGATGATATAAAGTTATGTCACATAACCCTAACCCCACTAGACTATACAAAATCATCCAAAATAAAACTATCTCCACGCGCGTGCTGCTGCATTGGCTCGATTACGTCACCTACCGCAGGCATATGTGGGCACGAAGTTTGTGCCCGCATATGCGCTGGGGAGTTAGCTCAGTTGGTAGGGGCACAGACTGGGGTGCGGATGGTCTCGGGGTGCCCTCCCCCGATACACGCAAAAACATAGCCGTGGGAGTTAGGGTTAATAATAATATACAGTTGAGTCCAAATATCACTAAAATTAAGTACAATTCATGAGTGGACGATTTTAAACAGTTTGATCAACAGAGATCATGAGCAAATTATAGGATGATTTGGATGGCCAGATTACTTAGTTGCTGTGTGTGTCCAAGTCACACAATTAAGGGAACACAATCCCTCAATATAAGTGACCAAATCATTCCATTTAGGTGACAAAAGCTGTTCAATTTATGTGAACAAATCATCTAATTTGGGTGATCATGATCATTCAAAATGTGGGTGATGAAATCAATTTGAGTTATTAAAATTGCTTTAAAAGTGTAGGATAAATGTCTCAACCGATTGATTTATCAATTTGTAGATCAACAAGAAAATATTCCAACATACAGGCTGAGATACAGCAGAAAACTAATTCAACTGTAGACAGAAAAAAATGCATAACATATCAAAGTATAACAAGACAATCATGTATGTAAAATGTGACCTATTCTATCAAAATTAAACAAAGGAAAACGCCAAAATGGTGAACAAAAAGATAGCATATTTTTATTTTTATATATGAATGTCCAATTTAAAAAATGAAAGTGTGATTGTACAGAGGATTTTAACCTTTTAATGATTTGATCAAAAACTTGATTTTGACCCCGCCAGTTCCGAATGATATGCAAGAACGGGTCAAAACTATGAAAATATAACAGCACAGCTTGTTTGGAGTTTGAATAATACAGTAGTTACTTCTCTTTGTTACGGTACCCAGCAAAGAAGTTCTTCACTGAACCTATGTGCATATGCTAGCTAGATAATGAGCATGTAAAGGCAGGCATAACAGATATTATGCTGCATTGATCCGGTCAAAATCATGCTGTTCTACTTAAAACGTCCCCAATTGTAACTTTAATTCCATGTTTACTTGTGTAAGCACTTGTAAGAGGAAAACACTTCTGCCAAAATTCTTTACTTGTAACTGTAATTGCATGGTACATATGCAACCCAAGGCATTCGGTGACATAAACTTCCACATCCAGTTAAATAATGACATCATGCTATAATTTAATCAATTCCAAATTGGCGAGAAATATTTGTTTTTTATCTCTCCGCGCGCAAAAGTAATCCAAGCGTACGTGTGAGATTATGGCAACATGCACACGGTTTTGGTCGCACGCATATGACGCACAGTGCGCTTGTTGCCTTCATGCGCGTCTGCGTCCTTCTATATTAATTCGGGGCTGTAAGGAGGCTTTGCCAATTTAGAACTGATCAAACTATAGGGTTTCATCATTGAGTTTGATATTGGCATTTAAGAATAGGGTACCAAAAACAAAGTGATAAAATCCGCTTTTTGAAGTCATAGAACAAAATCCAAAACATCAGAACATGCAAAGATTCAAGGGAACAATAGTGTTCAACAAATATAGAAACGATAACACACGAAATGATTCATATTACGTTCATAAAATGCTTACCACATCACTCAGACATGTTGTAATTTTCATTTATTTTTAAATTAAATTTCATTTGTTTTCATATCGGTTAAAAATTGATCGAGAAACACATCATATAATTCTGGTTCAACATCTTTACTAGGATTGAATGGGATTGATTATGCACTGATCAGAAGCAAAGGGATGGCTTTTTCTGGAGCAACAAAATGAATATATTTGCAAAGAATGAATATATTTGTAAGGATCACATTCAAACTAGAGTGAGGGGCTTGATATTAAGATTTCCATTTCAAAATTACATATAAAAAGTGATTGATATATTGACTGACACATTGTAATACATTTCCATTGTTATACAAGTATGGGTGTATGCAATGACACATGCGTCTATATTGCAATTGATTTGGATTTGCTGACTGTCATTTGGGCTATTCCATTTCTACTCTGCTAAACACACCTCTTAATGAGAGACATGGAGAAATCGACTTGTATATATTTCCCCATCGCCTACCTCCTTATTGACGGGTTTCTACAGAATCAAAATGGAATAACCCATTCCTACACCAGCTCATTTTAGGCACTCTATCGTATTATACAATTGTTTAAAACTTGGACAGGTGTGGAGGACAGACCCGTCCACCTTACACATTTTTTACTTTTGACACCATTCCATAGGTTGAGGCTGTTTGCATCTGATTTTAAACATTTCTCAGCTTAAAGACTGAGCACTAAAAAGTGACATTATCATCATCATATAATTCTTTTCCCAAGTAAAACAAGAAATGTCAGAAATGCAATCACTTGGAAACATCAGGTTGAACAGTGGTATTGGCCTATAACCATGTACCGTAGGTGATGATATAGTGTGCTACAGATGAGGGTATAAAAACCTAAGAGCACACAAACTTCTGATATTCCATTGAATTCCCTCTTCTTCCCTCTTCACATGGTGTCTTGCGTCTCTTCACTAGTGTCGCTGGTCATGTAGTCTTCCATTGTTTCTCCCCTGACACGCCTCTGATGAAACAGTGCTCGATCGTAGGCCTGCTGTACTGACTTCCTGATGGATGACTTGCGACCTTCCATCAGCTTGGCCTGGTCTAGTCCGGAATCCACGCCTAGCGGTTCCAGTTTGGAACGTGGTAACCATTGCCTGTAGTAATGAAAATTAATTTCAAATATTATGACCTCATTTCATAAGCTTTATTTGTAATACAACATGTATCATCAACTGAAAAGTTTCAAATCATGATTGGTGGGTGTATCAAATCCTGCATGCCCACCAGGCCTTAAATTAAGAAATGAAGAGGGCAGGCACAAACTTTCTCCAAGGCAAGCATGTACTTTTGAATGTAGTGAAAACAGCAAGAAGTTGAGGGCAACTAGGCAAATAGGTGGGGCATCGAAGACAATTGCCTTTGATGCCTTCGATCAATTTGAGCCCTGCAGCCCACAATCTCAAGAAAGTAGATGAGGACTAGCTTTTCATTGATATGCAACATAACATGAACACATATTAACAAAAAAATATCTGAAATATAGGTGGATGAAAAACGATTTAACAATATCCACTCACCATGTGCGTTTGTTGTCAAAGAAGAGCACCAGATAGAGGTGTTCATCTGTCGGTTGGCGCATGTTGATCACCTCCAGGGGCGGAGTTGGTATCGGTACACCGTTCTGGAAGCATCCTGAGCGCGGCATCCTCGGATTGATGATCTGTCGGAAGATGAACAAGACAAATGGAAAATGAACAAATTTCACAAGGATGACCGTTGAATTCAACTTACAATCATGGAAACGATGCTAGACTTTAACAAGTCCACAACGGAATAAAGCGTAGCAACACGGTAGTATTATTTTTTACGTAGAACAACTTCCCCTGCGGCATCATTGCTCTACTTAAAGTAACATAACACTACCGCCCGCATTTATGTCAGACAATATAACACGGGTACGGTCTAAAAACAATACCTTTATTCTCTAAATATTGTACTCAAGTACCTCTATTTATTTGTATACCCATTGAGCTACACTTTTATTGCTATGTGTGTTTTCATTCAGCTATTTTGTGATAAAGTGTGATGGAATAGTTGGAAGTAGCACAGAGCAGGAATGGTGTTTGAGTTCTCCCACTGGAGTCTTGAATTTGTAGCTTATTGCCGAGGTGGGCACTACATGCAGCAGTATGGTAAATGTTTTCTTTTTTCCTGCCCATGTCCACCTCTCACTCAAACCTTGCAATTAAATGGTTTCCTCAAACAGAGCTCTTGCTCTATCTCCACAAATAGTATACCTTTGTGCGTAAACTTAACATATTCAAGAATGAAATACAGACTTCAAATAACATGTCTTTGAGTTCAAATTTAGCGTACATTGTGCTGTTGCTGTGCATCATATCAATGCAAGTGATAATACAATGTAATTTACAGACGTCTTGTTCTATCATCACATTAAGCATACCTTTGTGCATAAACTTTAGATTCAAGATTGAAAGAAAGACTTCAGTAACTAGTCTTTGGAGTTCAATTCCAGGCTACACTGTGCTGCTGATGCGCATGATCTCAACAGGAATGAAAATGCAATGTAATTTATGTACACTTTTGAAATGAACAGGTGAATGTAATTGTGCACACTTACTTTTAAAGGTGAAATTACATGTGCAGTGTGCACACTAGATCTTATGCTCAAGCACTAACTTTTACAAAATCCAGTAGATGTTGCAACTACATGTAATATGACATTGGTAACATGAAACTCACTAATTTGTTTAAAGGAGGTGTCCCGCAAGCACAACTTCGTCCATTATATGTTAAAAAATAATTATCAAGCCACACTTTCGTAATTATATAGAACGAAACATCATACATACTTATGACAAAAACAAATAAAAACGTCCTTCTCTCAACACGCAATTTTGTTGACAGATGGCAGTTTATATTTGTTTTTTCATATGATATTTTGTTCTATATATTTACGCAATTAGGGCACGATAATTATTTTTCTAACATTATAATGCACAATGTTGTGCTTGCGGGACCCCTTCTTTAAGAGTCCAACAGACATTGGTAATAAATATTACCAGCAATGTTGAATCATTATTCTTATATGGTGGGTGAGGTTTTGGGTGACAACCAGCAATTTGATTGGTTTTTGGCTGATTTTCAGCCAATACAAACTATATATCATAGACTGATAATACCTTAAAGTGCGTATAGCCATCGTGTTAAGATGTTTAAGCGCACCTTACACAAAGTTGCTGATGTATGCGAACCGTATAACGCAGCATTGCTGTATGTGCGTGGGCTAAAAAATGTGATTATTCGAAACAGGAAGTTAGTAAACAACTCACTGGATTCAAAGATTTAATCAATGGAAATCTGTTGTTGTTTGGTTAAAATAAATCTAACAAAAAGTGTTATTTTTATGATAAAAGATAAATAAAAATAACCAATAAACTAAATAAGAATGACAATAAAATATAGTTTGTAGCTGTTTTGCTATACCTTGGTCGTTGGTCTCATAATGAATAGGCTGAACCATATTTGTGTCATCGTGTATGGTCGCTGCAGGCAGCCATACACGATGACACAAATATGGTACAGCCTATACATTATGAGACCAACGTATACATGTATAGCCAAACAGCTACAAACTATATTTCATTTTCTAAATAATCAAAAGGATGGATATGTAGCCAAATCAGTGTTGTGACGGCTCAAATCAATCCCTTGACTGGACTTCGGTTCAAAAGATTTCAAAAGACCTGAATTGACTCTTCCTCACATACAAAAGACTTGACTTGAGTAACTTTTCAAAGAGACTTGACTGGATTTGATGAGTCTGGTGCTAAACAAACTTGAGTAAGTTGAGTCCACACACATTTGTGACTGTTAAAATGAATATTATTGTGCCTAAGAACTACTTATGACTGGAACATGACTTGATATTTGGGGCATACGGCTTATAGTTTCATGTACAATATGACTTGATGCGACTTAAACAAAATCAATGACTTGACTTGAGCCATACAGTGACTTGACTTGACCTATTGGTTTGACTTGACTTAAGGTAAATTGGTTAAGACTTAGCTTGACTCAAGTCACAGTCTGTGACTTGACTTGGCTTATCAGTGGACACTGAAATATGCATTTTTGATCTCTCTGCGCACAAAAGTAATCTAAGGTGTACGGATACGATTCACAGTGCACCATTATGTGCTATGCGAGCGCTTTGCGTTCCCATGCTCTTCTGAATTCATTCGCTGCTGTAAACAGGTTTGCGTATTTGGAACTGACTGAACTATGGTAAATTGGTCACAACACTAAATATTTCAAATGTTTTTTTAAATTTTTTTAGTACAATGTATTTCTTGTTACTCATTATCCAACTTGGGAATTACTAAATTGCTGGTTACTAAATTCAATTTTTGACATGAGTGTCCCTTTGGATTGGATCACCTTTATCAACATTAAATTTGCACACACAAAAATATAACAAACACATGACAATCACACAAACTAAAGAGGTCAAGCAGATCTATAAACTAAGCAAAGTGTTCTCCCTTCACCGAGAAAAGTCCAGGCAAACCAAACATTCTAATTTAGGGTGATTTGATACTTATTGTATATGTAATCAAATGTATTAAAGATATAAAAGTACTTAATTAAACTTCTACATTAGAAAAAAATCTTATACGTACTTCAAACATTATCACAACATGACAACCCACGGCAAAATATTGTATAATAATATGCAGCATTTCATGCATGTTAATGATATGCAAATTAGGATTATGCAAATGAGGTTGCCTGCATTAATCCTGGGTAAAAGGGAGAACACTCAAGCATGTTGTGCATCTGTGCATCAAAATATGCACTTCTACCATGTTATTATCTGTAACATTCTTCCAGTGCTTCAGTACTGTCTTTGCTATCTACACTGCAGTTAACTGTTACAGAGATATTATCCATCAATCTATCTACCATTCATAAAACCTGATAATTTCACTACTACATTGGGGTATGTGTGTGTATGTGTGCTAGAAATACCACTGGTCAGAAGAGGAATAGCCACCACCAACATGAACTCCAGCATTAAATACACATCCATGTACACAATCAAAACCCAAGCCTCGAATTAAGCGACCAAAGACTGGGAGTATACAGATTTATTATTTTTGCTAATGGTCCAATTGGTTGGTAACTGGGTTGCGAACTGGGAGCTACTAGTATTTAGGAAGAGCCAATAGGCTTTTTGACAGGTGTTAAAAAGTTGCTAGTGGTTAGTCTTGTACTTCCAGCTCCCGCTTAATTCGAGCCCTGGCTGGCAAACCCTCTGCCTAAAACCATTCTACCACCCTGGTGAATCAATGCTATCCCATCGAATGCCTTACCAAAGCCGGGTAAGAAGGATATCCCCTGCACTTGGCCCAGACCAGATCCAGTGGATTCAGGGGTATATCATCCTCGTCGTCGGACGCCAAACTGCAACTCCGTGTCTTGCCTGAAAGGGGGTGTGGATATAGTTGGCATTACATGTAAGTCTTGCTTCAAGATCCTATCTTATTGTCTGAGCAACTAAATTGATTTTTAATTTTGAATATTTTATGTTTTAATTTATTAATTTAGCAACTGATTAGAATTAAATTTGTTTTAAATAAGAAAATTAAATACAGGAATGATTTTTTTTATTTTAAATAACAGACATGTATAAAGAACTGAAAAAATCACCACAAAAAAGTGTTGGGTTAGTAAAAGCTTGCGTGCGTGAGCATATGAGTTAGTAGTTTGTGCATGAGAATGAAGGAAAAGGAGGCACACTCAAAAAGAGACTATGTGACTGGTTGACAAATGATGATCATACATCACAAGATAACAAGAAACAATAGAAGGTTGAAGACGAGAGACAACACTGGAAGGATGGAGTAAACAGCTGGTCTTTTCTCTACAGTATGAAGATTAAACCATTTGTTAAAATTCAAAATAAAAAAGACCCTAGTCAATTCTTATCCATAAACGAATTCACTCCCCAAGGTTATAGTGTCTTAAAGCTCAATACATCTGTGAACAGTTCCAAAACAGATCAGTGGAACCTATAGTCAATTTGTTTTAAACTTTAGAGCGACATACTGTATGTTTCTTTCTTCATCAGGATTTGTATAAAATGTATTGAGCTTTTTCAACACACAGTCCATGCAGCAAATTAGTCCCAAATATAGTGCAAATAAGTTCAATGCAGCAAGACCCACGTAAAATATAAGGTTGCCAACATCATGCAATACAAAGCCAGGGTTGTCATGTTTGAAGTTTAAAGACCCATAAGAGGACTTGAAATTAACTTAGACAATGTTTTGACGTAGGACTTTTAATGTGTAGAGCATATTTGAAAGCCATGCTGGTGATTTATTTTCCTCACAATGCAATGAGTCTTCAAAAGCATGGGAACATTTTGTTGTCCTTACAGTACAAGACAATTCTCAAACATTTTCCAACACACACTGGCCAACATACGCGCATTCTCAGAACACTTAAAATCTACAAACTCTCAAGTGACTGAATTTGCACACATGACTTTATTGACATGCATGCTTTGGCATATTTATCAGTGTGTATTGGCTGATCAAAAATCATTTGTTTGAACGAACAATGGTTCCAAAACTACTACACTGTAATGAAGTTAATAATCAATTTTATGAAACGATCTGTGCATCTTATTACTGATACTAACATGGCTACATCCCTCAAACCTATAGATTTAAAAATAACTCATTTAAAAACATGCTTTATTATACTAGTCAATTGCAAATTGCAGTTTAATGACAAGCAGAAAGTGTCAGACCGTTTTATGAGTGCAAAATTGTCCCGAACTAAACTAATTACCCATAATATTTCGAGCAAGTACATTACAAATGAAAGTGGTTAGTGGAGTGTTTTAATCAAAACAAAACACAATGATAACGACAAATAGTTGGCTAGTGAATTAACAAAAATAACAAATTGTATCAGATGTTCCGCTCAGAACTGAAAATCCAATCAGTACTAAAAATCCAGGAAACTATAGATGGTTAATATGTGGTTTTTTGGTTTCAGCACTAGATGCAGAGTTGTACCAAAACTCAATCATACAATGCAATGAGCGTAGCAAACGACACAGGTGATGAATGAACTTTTGATCAGTAACCATTGGTCCATTGTAATATAAAGTGCTTTTTGCCTTGTGGGATTGAATCTCGGTACATCTTGCGTTCCTGTTGAAACCCAAAAAATCACATAATTGTTACTACTGAGCTGGCCTGATAAAGCAATAGACCTATATATCTTTTCAGTTTCCATAATACAGTTGGACAGTGAAATTGGTGCGTTTTAGTGAAACGATACAAAACCTGACATGCAAGAAGGTTGCGAGTTCATTTTCTTCTGAAAAGTCACATATATTTGTACTCACTAAAATGAAATTCAATTTGGTTAGCTAACAGGAGTTTGTTTGGAAGGGTTTAGTCAAAAGTGTGCAGGAAGTTTCATAAATAGTCAAAAACCAATAATCTTAGATAATCAGAAAGTGCAAAAAAAAATCAAAATATATGCAGATAACAATGAGAGAATACTGCTTTAACAAAGTTCATTTTGTTTGTCAGTTTAATTTCTGAATACAAAGTTTATAAACATTGAGAAACCTTCAGTCATATTGTGACTGATGACTCACCCCTTCTGTCTCGGAGGAAAGGCCCACCTGGTCCATGTGGATGGGGTCGACTGTTTGTGCTGGTGCTTTCCCCGCATGATGTCTCCTCGCTACTATCTTCTGTGAAGTTTATCCTTGTATGCTTATTGTGTCTACTGTTTTCACCATTTCCACCCAGAATAGAGCTGGTCTCTGACGCAGAGCCAGATTCGGAACTGCTATGACTACTGCCGCTGTCCGAGTCAGAGCTGCTACGTGTCCGGTTGTGGTCAGTCCTGTACATTGTAAAGCTTTCACTTGTAGGTTTCCCACTATCAAAGCCATTAGGAAGGCCCGAGCTTGTCTGTTCCAGGAAGCGTTTGGAGGGTGTGCCCCCATCGGGGCTACTCATACTCCTGGGCCTCTTTCGTGATGTTCCATGGGTCGGACTTCCCATGGAAGATGTGGTGGGATTGTTCCCATCAAATTCAGTGTCCACTGATAAATTCTGTCCACTTTTGGCAAGGGCATCGGTGTCCATAGAAAGTGACCGATTTGGTCGGCGACCCATACGCTTGTTTGGACTAGGAGTTGCTGTCTTACTTTTTGCCTTGCGGCTAAACAGCACTGAAGTTCTCCTCCCCACTCCTGATGGGGAATTTGATAAAGAAAGTTTGTCCACATGACTTGGGCTCTTGGGGCTGCGTGGACTTTTTGGACTTCTAGCTCCCTTTGGACTTTTTGGACTCTTTGGGCATTTCACTGGGGAGTTGGCTGAATCTGCCGGCTCATTAGCAATAAGAGTTGGTGCGGCCTCTGCCGCCGCCTGGGGTTCTGAGAATGACCTTTCGATTTTGGATCGTCCTCTGCCACGACCTCGAGGAGACTTTCCAGGAGATGGCCTGCCTGGAGAACCTCTGGCAGGTGTTGATTTACTACGGCCTACAATTGGAGCTGGTCTTGAGGGAGACAGTTTGGGTGGCTGGATAGATTCACTCTGGGAGGTAGCTACACTAGACTCATCACCTAATTAAGAGACAAGACAGATTATGTCAGTATTTGTAATAAACATTTCTGGGGATAAAATACTATTCATACAAGAACTTGCTTAGCTTCATCCAGGGTTGTTCTTAAATAAATACCAATTTTGTACTATAATCAAAACCAGTGTGCAATATATCCGGTATCGCATAGCGAAATGCTACACAATTTTGAAGAATTGCTAATCAATTTCCCAACTGTATCGCATACAGATGTGATGAAATGCTACGCAATATTTGGAATTGCTACAAAAAATAAAATATTATATATTGCACACTGATCAAAACGAATATATATTTCTCGACTGTATGATCTAATCATAATGCATAAGTCCATGTCAGTCAATTGTACACATGTTTAAATATGTCAGCGGTTCTCAATTTGAGAAGAAACATTCTCAGGCCAAATTATCCTTTTCTTACATTTTCACTTGTTATGGAGCTCTTCATAAGTAAAATAATCATTGTTGAAGTGCATAATTTGGCCTGTGGGCACCTATTGAGAACTCCTGTTCTAGGTTCATTGGGTATATGCATCTTCTTTTTTTTAAATGATCACAAACTGTTTACTTAGAGATTATAGCACATTTATCTCCTGCCCAAAATAATGCCCGATTCTTGCGGCAGTGTATGGTGTGACATGATTTATCTATTATAGGAAATCAGGATGACTTAATATAACTTGCTTGCCATTCAATGGTCCTCATACTGCTGCAGCATTTCCATCACATATTGCCAACCACAGAATTAAATTGAAAATTGAAAAAGAGCACCAGATTCATGTTTCACTCACACTGACACTTTGAATCTTTACTAAATGATAACACTGACACTTTGAAACTTTAATAAATGATAAACTAGCAAAATACCTATCTACACCTCTCGGCCTTACAATCATAGCATCAACTTACTTGATGTGCAAGTATCCTCTGAAAATCCTTTATCGCCTTCCTTTGGCAATGTGCCACCTTCTTTGAGTGTCTTCTGTATGACAAGCTTGCGACGGATCGAGTTGATCTCTCTCTTCAGTTGTTTGGCTCTTTTGGAGCGTGCTGCGCCATGTTTAATCATGCAGGTTAGATCAAGCTTTTCCAGCAGTTCCTTAAGTTGCTCCTCCAGGGAAACATCTGTGTTGTTTGGCTGGGCTAGGATGTTATCGACTGGGATGAGAAAATTATATAGTACATTTTAGACAAATTATCAAAGATAGGCTGGTGACCACAAAGCAAACCCTTTATTTGCACTGGTTTTTCTGAAATTCTGCACATTAAGATCTACTCTTCAAAATCCAATACATTGACACCATCTATTCAAGGTCATACTGTATTTTGTCATACATATGCTATACTATACTTAATTTATATTTTGAGATTAACCTTTTTGATACAAAATTTCAAAAACTAAATCAAGCTGCTTTAAAGGCAGCCCTAGAACTCTCAATACGAGCCCATGTTACATCCTCTTATCAGAGGATGACTGTCATATCATAGTCATGTCTAAAATGTTATTGGAAGTTGACATCATTAATTGGGACTGTATCCAACAAGGACAATATCACATAGCTTTCTAAGCAACCCAAATTTACAAGATCATCACCAAATGATGGTTAAATATTAACTATATTTAATTACATTGATGGTCACTGACTATTTCTCATTTCTAATTACTCAACGAATCATGTTTACCTCATCTGCAGTCCCTTTTTGTTTCATTTTTCCAGATGTTTCATTTAAAATATTATGTGTACATCTACTCAATCTTTGGCATAACCTTTAGTACTGTTATCAATTGTCGGAAACGTTGATTGTCGCAATATTTTCTATACTTGCGACATATCGATACAGTGTTTTCACTCACCCTATACAAAGGGTGAAATACCCTTCACTTTTGACTTTCACCCTTCAAAATTTTTCTCAAGAGTGAAAAATGTTGAACATTTCATTGTTTTACCGCCAAAAACACTGCACAAGCACACGTTTTGGCCATCATTTTGGTTTTTCACCCTCGAGAAATTAACCCAGTGAAATTGCTGTGACGATATGTTTTTCATAAATGTCAACAAGAAACGACATGAATTTTAATTTGGTTTTACAGGCTATAATACACCAAATTTTTCCATTGCACAATCACCATTCACTTACAAAGTTACAATACAACAGATATTGACGCGTGCATGGCCGTACCGTGTGTCATCCCCCGGTGAAAGCCTGACAAGTCTTAAAATAACAGCCGTTCATGTTTATGTTTAAAGAATAAATAAATAAAACAACACCTATCGTATTTCGTGTTCATTTGTCATAAGAACCGCGTTATCAAAGAGCAATAAAGTTTGGGCAATCAAATGCTTAAATTCACATGTCTTGAACCGCGATGAGTGGCGACCATGTGTTAAAACACCTGGTAGCTAATTATTAGCATGATGCCAACAAACTCTTACACAGACACAATGCGATCACTTTACGCGTAACAGCTTACCGATCAGAAATGCAAATGACTGTAAACATGATAAATCAACAATATGGATTATATCGTGTTTAGGATTGCATGTTTACACGATATGGATCAGATTTCAAATGTGTAAACTAATGATATTGCAGTATTTATACCTGAGATCTACTAACGATAAAGGTCTATACATGAGTGAAATGGTGTGCCAATCACCATCTTTGGAAAATAAAATGCACAGTAGATTGGTATCATATAAAATTCAGTATACTTACTATCATCTAGCTTCAAGGCGGCCTTCTTCTCAATAACAGGTGCTTCGGCTAGATGCAGACCAGTGTCTTCTGCGTAACCTGCCCTTTCTGCTATTCGACGACTCTGGCGGATTATGGAGCCACCCTGAATGTCACATGAAAAGAATCATCAATGGTACATAAAATAATGGCATAAGAAATCCATTACCCTGTTCAAATGTTCATGAATATTTAATAATAATTTTTATACATTTTCATAAAATTGTAGAAAAAGAGTCGATTAAGGTTGACGTCATGAAATTGATTATACCATTGAAAAAGTGTCTCATGTAGAGAGAGTGAAATTAATCCTGTTGTAAATGTCAAACTTGCTGTCATCATAATGAAACCATATCCAATCACAGATATATTTCATGGACAAGAATTGGATTGTCACTTGATATCTACTTTATATATTACTTTACGGGAACCAGATACCCCTAAATTAAGTTCAATTTAAAGTAAGAGCTCTTCCATATCAATATATCAAGATGACCTTTTTAACAATGATGTGTACCTGATCATATGAGGCATGTCCAATAGGTAACACATCCGACTAAAGGCGTGTGCCGCTTCATATGAAGAAATTCTTACATACTAATACTAATGGCTATACTGGATGCTTTGAACCAGTTTTAAGGTTGCTTTAAGTTTACAAAATCTAATTAAAATCTTTCATCGCTGTGAAAGTGCTAAGGTAAGACAGTAGGTAGTACTGTATCATAATCACCTTAATTCAAATTCTCACTTTGCACATATTGTGTGCTTTGAGAACTGCTCTACATTTATATTTGATCATCAACAGACAGCGTTGGACATAAGCCTTTTTTTGTGTGTAGCAAAAAGTTCTACACAATGATAATTTTGTGCAGCAATTCCCACATTTTGTGTAGCATTTTTGCACAAATATGTAGCAAAAGGTGCAACGCAAAAAGATTCCCTACTTGATCTTTGATCACGTACCATCAAAGCCAAACCCATAAAGATTGAGTTTCATCTTCAAATAAACTATTAAAAAAAAGATAAATCTACAAGTATCGGCAGCTTATATTTTATTTTCGTCCAAGTTAAAAAGCCCATTGCTTTTACACGTATGCGTGATCTGCGCAATATTCTAGTAAGATATTTTAATCATGACGTCACTTTAGATGCTAGGAGCCAACAAAAATGACTGGGAATAAGACTAGCTGTCATTTCTTTTGGTGCACCACATCACAAAAGGAATCATATAACAATGGCGCCTCGTGCCGATGTTAATTATGAAATCCATCATGCTGATCATGTCGTGTGGTAAGATTTATGACTTTCGCCATGAATCTGAAAGTTTAGACAAATTGAATAGCAGTAATACAGAAATGAGTCGCATTTTGTGATGCAATACCGGCTAACGCCAACGCTGTCAACAGATAAAGTTTATCTTTACCCTAATGTGGGTGTCATCAAGTAAAGGTGGTTGAAATTAAAGGGCAAAATGTACGAAATAGCACAATTAAACTACTGAATCTCCACAGAATCAATCTTGACATTGTACAAATCACAATCCCTTAATCATTTCATAAAGTGTGCATGCATATCTGCCTAACTCGGGCATGAGAATGAACATAATTGAAAACAATCTGAAAACGGGCTAAAAAGCCAAAACGGGCCGAAATCAAAAGAAAGTACATAAATTTGGAAAAAAACAACAACCTGATTTCAGGTTTAAAACCTGAAAATGTTCATGCCTGCAAACTACTGAATCACAGAGATGAACTACGCCCTGGATATCACATGCGCGTACTGTATTGTCTGAGGAATTCAGAATCGGATCATAATTTACCTGATCTCTTATCCTGACAGCTGCCTTGTAGAACAATGTGTCTTTGCCATTGTATTTCATACAGTTCTCAATCATCACATCAAAGTCCTTCTCCACTTCATTTATGTTCTTGTACACAAAGGTGTCGATCTTATTGCGCATTGTGGTGAAGTCCATTGGTTGCTTGATGATTTTGAAGTAGTCGGGTGCCTATTATGGAGCAGAAATATAGTCAAATATGATTACATTACATTTATTTATACGAAGAGCATAAATAAGCAACCCTTGATATATGTGCCTCACAAAAATGAAAAACTGGATTACATTGCTAAGTGGGCTTAGGATATGGTCGACCAACTCTATTTATTTTTTGTCATATATTCATAAAGGGTTAAAAAGAAGTAAGCCCCCTAAAATTAGATCACGTTTGTTTGCGTAACTCTACACACAATTGGACCTTTTGAGTGATTGAAACACTTATAAAATGGAAAAATGCTTGGCTACCCATAGAAAATGTTCCTCTTTCAATATCATTATTACTTTTCCCCAAAATGATGTTTTCAAGATCCTATACGAGTTTGTTCACATAACTCAACACACACTTACACGTTTTGAGAGATTGAAACACTTATGAAAAGGGAAAATCTTGGAATTGGATACCCACACAAAGTTTCCCCTTTTCCAAAACCATGTTTACTCAGTGACTTTTCAATGACACAGGGAAGTTATTGACATGAATGGTGGACACTAATTGCATAGTCAATCATAAAAAATAACTTTATATTTTATTTAGACCAGCTATTATATAGACCAGCTAAAGAAAGAAGAGACTTTCTTTTAATTGAAAATTGAGACAATTGAACATTTTAAAAGCACTGCAGACATTTTTGTAACTTGCTTGTGTAGGATCTTGAAAAGTGCCACTTTTTCTGAAACACAATTTTGGGGAAAAGTGACTGTTTTGGGAAAAGTAATCACGATATTGAAAAGGGAACACTTTCTATGGTTAGCCAAGCGTTTTCCCTTTTCATAAATCTTTCAATGTCTCAAAGCGCCCAACTGTGTGTGGAGTTATTCAAACAAACATGATCTAATTTAAGGGGGAGGGGCTTACCTTTTTTGAACTCTTATTTTATATTCAAAATGTTCCTACAAAGCCCTCAAAAGATAAAAACTTATTCATATGAACACTTTTTTATGTCCATAATCTACATTATATAACACATATAAATATTCCTGTCATTTGATTGGTGGATGGATACTACATGTACATCATGTGAGATAAAATATTTGGACTATTTCACGCGCTATTTCCATGTAAAGAGGAGCTGGGAGAGAAATAGTACAGTAGAATGGGGATACTTTGACCCATGATGGGTAACTTTGGCCCACAAAAAAAAATAAATAAATAAAATTTTGAGAAAAGTTTTATAGTGATTTTTTTAAAATTTGATGTAAATACAACAACATAGTACCCTGCTACATAATGATAGGTGATATATTCTACCCAAACCAGACAGAATTGGACAAGGCTCCAAACTGAGAAATAGCCCAAAACCTAATTGGGGTGTTTTTTGGGGAATTTAAGTTTCTTGTAAATAATTAATCTTCAGAGTGTTTATAACATTATTGTGAAAGTTTCAGATTAAAAAATCAAACCAACAAAAAATTAAATGCAATTTTTTTTAATTTTTTTTTTTAAAGTACATTGTAAGTACATCTGTAAAGGACGATATCTCAGTTTGGAGTTTTCATAAAGACGAACTTGAAAATGATTTAACTCTGCTTTGGTAAGTCCGATTAAAAAAAAGAAAGTACCATTGTAAAACTGTCAACTATAGTATAGTTTACAAACAAAAAGTATCTTCCATGCAATGATTAAAAATAAAATAAATAAAAAAGTGGGTCAAAGTATCCCCATTCTACGGTACCTTTTTATGGGAACTTATTTCCCTGCTTGCGATCACGGTAATTGATGGAGGTAAGCTAAGCTTAGTGACTGACCTTCACATTGAGTAGACCTAGGCCCTATAGGGCTATATCTGTTTATCAAAGTATTTCAAATGACAGAAATATTTTTATATGGTATATAAAACAAATATTTACTGCTCTATATTTGGGAAATGGTGCAAAATAGCCTAGGTCCTTGGTGACTGGAGCCTACATGTACTATTTTCTATTTACTATAAAAAAAAAAGTAGGCCCACAGTCCTCCAGTCCCCTCGGGGAGCTATTTAACACTATTTCCCACATGAACAGTAAATATTTGCATGGTCATTCTTAATTTCTATGTTTTGAACTTACTCCATATTATATGAGAATTACCTTACTTTAAACATCTAGACCCCCATAGTCTTGGTGTGATGATAATATTTTCTTCCATAAATAGGATCCTCTGAAGTTCACCTTTAAAAGTCAATTATCTTACAATTCCGATCAGCACTTAGGTATACCACACAGGTTGTACACACAGGTCTAATGGCTTTGTTGTTGATAAATGTTATATATAAATGTTACTGACCTCTTTTTCCGTGACGGGATAAAAAAAGATCATGATGGGATCCTTTTCCTCAAGTTGGTCTAGTGTACGCCTCAGCAGCACATTGAATGGCTGCAGTTGCAAATCCACTGACATTTGCTTGATTTTCATCTGAAAAAGGAAGTTATATTTGTTTGAGTTAACGTTACCAAATCAAACTTATGTAAAACAAGCTGAACATGAGACTTGTGCAATAGGCTTATATGTGGGGGAAATCCATATTTTGATCGTGCGCATTTGTGCAAAAGGCTTTTATGTGGGGGAAATCCATATTTTGATCGTGCGCATGGCCTGGTGGTATTTGGTGATATCAGTCTTAAAGTCGATGTTTATTTGACAAACTGTACTGACTGTATGTGTTAGAGCAACAATATCTTCAACTCCATGAGTACCAAGCCCTTGATATATGAAAAGACGCTTTACCTGTATGATCATGACTCATGAGGGAGTCATTCACATTTTGGTTCAACACCACCATGACTCCACGTGATCCGACTATAAGGGCATGAATCCTCATTGAGTGAGTACTTGTGGTAGGGTTAGCGTATTAATCTACCTACATGTACTTACCTGTTCCCTTTTCAACTTTTCCCTCTTGCGGATGAGTTCTACAAGAAGCCTAGCACGCTCCAGATCATGACGAAGTCTCTGCCAATATTTGAGCTGCTCTTTTAACTTGTTGGCCTTCTGACTCTCCCTCTGTAGGTAACAATATTTAGATAAAAGATAAGATTATAATAACATTTTTACCTAAAGGTTTTAGTTCAATAATGTTACAAAAAAATTGCCAAAATATAATTTATCATTAAATCAATAATTTCCATAATTTTTCTTAATCATAATTAAAAATTGGTTTCAATCTATAATTGAATTTAATCAAAACGATAAATTTAGACAAACACACACTATGCTGTGTAGAGACAACGCCAATTGCAATGGTATGTACATGTATGACAATTTTGCGAGCGTAAGTACATTTTGTGTAATGTTCTTATTCAAGATAGAAATCATGTCTGGGACACCAATACATTAAGCCATGAATAACAATAACAATAGGCAACAACAACCATGCTATATAAATGACACAGCCTATTGAGTGAGTAGTTTGACACAGCACATACACTGAATACAAAGTGCACTTTATAGCGTGCTAGAGTTAAGTAATACATGCAAGAAATGAGTATGATATATTTGTCCAGAATGATTCTTGTTTTCTTTGAGAAACAAGTTAGTAAATGTTAACTAAATAATGCTGCAAACACAACCGCATACAGAGAGAGAGAGAGAGAGCGTTCAAAACAAATGTAATTAACACAAAATTCATGCTATAACTTCACTGTGTGTATGGTATTAGCTCATAAACAATACAAACTAAGTATACTGAAATGATTGCAGTGAATGGGTTGCTATGTGGTAAGGCTAGGGACAATAGTTTTCCATTCTCTTTTTTATTTACAAACACAATTTCAGATTTTAAAGTTTTCAAATATTCCAGTTTACAAATAAAGAATTGGATTGTTTTGGTACAGTGGTTACTGCATAATTGCTTGTTTTGGATTTAATGAAATGGAAAACTCTTG
The DNA here is from genome assembly GCA_035610835.1 of Ophiura sarsii. Taxonomy (NCBI): domain Eukaryota; kingdom Metazoa; phylum Echinodermata; class Ophiuroidea; order Amphilepidida; family Ophiuridae; genus Ophiura; species Ophiura sarsii. The sequence continues at coordinate 53,806,242 of CM069445.1, read as the reverse complement.
TCTCTAGACCGTAAGGCTTACAAAAAACTTCCCTGCTTGGTATAACAATTTGTGACCAGAGTCCCGTCCCCTTTGAATCTATTGAAAACTAAGCTGTCAATGTTAACCGGAAGTTAGTTTGAACCAATCGGTGCATGCGTTGACTTGCTGGGCTTTTAAGTTGGTGTTCGAGCGACACTGTGGTTTCATTTGCTGTTTAGCCACTATATGAATGAGCCGATAATAAGTATAGTAATGTATAGTGTATTTTTCCTTCATACATCTTTTTATTCATGGTTACTTGTTTAATCATCAGTCCCACTAAAGATGAGTTTGTGTTAACAGGAATTATAAATGTGTTATCAAGTTATTAATAAAGTTATTATTGCAAAATACCCAGGACTTCTAAACAACCAATCGATCTAGGTCAACAATTCATGGAACATGATAACAAAAATAGAAAACAGCATTTCCACAATTTAACCATTGTGGAAACACCCATTTTTAGTCAAATACAGACAAAATCAAGATGAGGACTATAATTTTGGATTCTTCAACATTTCAGTAGGGTTAGTGATAAGGATTAAAAAATGGGTTGGATTATGTTAATTTCTAGATTGACTAATGGAGTGTGGTAATTGGTTATGAGCAAGTGTTAGCAGTTCCAGCATTTGGTTAAAGAGTTTCAATGCTCAGTGCATCAAGTATTCAATTAAAACTTAATTTAAACCTAGCATGTTTATTCTTTATCACACATGTCAAGGGATAGATCTCAAGTTCCAGCATAAGTTTTGATAATAGCCTTACACCACAAAGCAACCCCTATTATTAGAAAGTAAGTGCAAATAGGCATGGAATACAAACACTGGGGGAGCAGGGACTTGATTGTACCGAGTCTTTGTTGCGTTGGGATTGATGGTGAGCCTGGAGACGCCGCAAGAGCGGCACGCCGTTACGAGATTGTCGTTTCAGCGTCCAGTAGCTGAGCAGTCGGTGCATGAACTGCTGCTTCTTCTGAAGTGTCACTTTGGTGGTGATTTTGGAAATTCTGCAATTGAAGAGCAACATGTGGTTAAAAAACAAGAAGTTTACGATACAATACATTCAATCTACAGTCACACTGCATATTTTGGTTCAAAATTGGACGCTATCAGATTAGTTGTATTTTAGTGAGCAAGGTTCCATTATAAATTTCAGGAGTCCTCATATTAATTCTATTTTGAATTGGTGCCTTGTGCCTAAAATGGAAACAATGAATTACTGATTACCATGGATGGATATCGTTTTCATTTTTTGTACAATCTTTATACTAATTATATGCATTTGTTTCCGCACAATGACTATTGTTTAGTAATAAAGTTAAGAATGAAGATATTTTCAAGAAACAAGGGGCTTTCGCTAATTGATAGCATCCAGACCTTTGAGGAGTTCCAGATCTACAAAGTTCCTTAAGAATAAGTTAGGATTCCTATGTTACTGACTGACTGTTCAACTATATTATTAATCAATACCAGTAACAGATATTATGAAACTTGCCTTTTTGGTGGTATGATAGGTATAGATACAACAGGCATTGCTGCTCGCTTCTCTGCAAGGATCTTCCGTGCTTTCCTCATGTTTTTCCTTGATTGAGCTTTGGCTTTCTTGGCAGACCACCCCTTACCCGCCCCTTTAGGTTCCTCTCCGTTCTCTACTGGCTTAGGAGGGATAAGTGACAGTTTCTTTTTCACAGGGGAAGGCTTCTTGTCCGCATCAGCAGGCGTGTGTATATCACAGTAAGCAGTTTTGCGGATGCTAATAGATGTGCCATGGATGCCCGTTTCACGAATGGGTTCCATTTTCATGAACAATCCAGCCTGCTGAGCACACGTGACATGAAACGCTGTATAGCAGTTTGTTTTGTGACATTGAATGCAGGCACCTAAACCACGCTGTTTACAAATGTAACAAGCTAACTTCCATCTAGCCGGAGGTATATGATCTATACTATCGATAGGTTCTAGGAACACAGTGTTTGCAAACCCTACTTCAGGTATCCATAGTGCACAGACTACATGTGCCCATCGGCCATCGTCTGTCATTTTAAAAGCCCCACCCTTGTTTGGGCATAGCGCACAATCTACTGCCCGGGAGGGGGACTGTAGACACCTCCTGCATAACCACTGACCTTCAGGAATGTATGGCACACCATAGCACTCCTGATGCACTGCTAAATTACACATATCGCAGAAGAGGATTACGTTGCTGTTTTGGCACTCGCCGTCACTGCATATGCAGCACACCGCGTCCTCATCAATCAGCTGCTGTCCAGTCTCTGGTTTCCCGGAAGACTGACTTTGAAAATATGACTCCTTCTCTAGCCTATCCATCATGATCTCAAATACTTCTTGAGACACATGTGGGGTACTGTCTTTCTTTCGTTTATCATTCATCATATCCAGCCATGCATAGTCCTCTTCATCCATGTCATACTCCACCTCTTCGTCCATCTCTTCCCTAGATTTCTCGATGAAACGAAAGTAGGCTTTAGGTCTACTAGGCAGATCCGGAGGTTCTTCATAGGTCTCTAGTACTTTAAATGATGCCTCTGGTAGCTTCTTGGTGGATGATGTTGATGACTCACCACCTGCATCCTTGCGTTGCTTGGTCTTCTGATTTTCCTTCCCTCCTTTGGTAGGTTTTTCCACTGGCTTTTCAACCTTTTCCTCTTCACTTGTCTCACTCTCAAACTCATCTTCTGTGATGACATCAATATTCTCATAAATATCTAACCTATGGACTTTGCCATCTATATCAACCTCAACAAGACGCTGAGCCTGAGCATACGTCAAGGCTTCTCTGGCAGGAGACCGTGCGAAAATTGGTGAGGGAGAGCGGCGACTCGGTTTAGGACCACCTCTACCTTTGCCCTTTCTCCAACTACCTCGCTTGATTGGGGTAACATAGCCATTTCCATTTGGGTTGGAGTGGTCATAGTTGTACATATGAAATTCAATACCAGTTAAGCTCTTGTACACTTTCCCGCAATCTTTCACAGGACATTCGTACGGTGGCTTTGTCGCCCTGAGGTTGGTGCAGAATGTCTTGACATCAAATTCAAGGACAGGCATGACTGGGGGTAGGGCAAGCTCCCGCCCCATCTCGGGTTTCTTCCCTTTCAGAACCATTCAGGGGCCTGTTCAATCAACCAAGAGTAGAATTCTTCATGACTGGAGTTCATGCAGAAGATTGAAGAATCCTGAAAATGAAAAAGAACAATAAATATTGTAATCACTCACTTATTTAATTAAATGTTTAACTGAAGGTGTTTTTGTTCAATTTAATTTACCTAGCCACAGCATGTTCATACACTAACATTGATCAGTCAGCTGTAGAACGGGAGCCCGTTTCAATTGAGGGCGCTCTAAAACGACGGGTGTACGTAACCAAGGTAACGCACACCCGTCAATTTGCGCAATGATTGAATTTTCCCCTTTTACACCCAATTTTCTGCATAAAAAGTAACTATCCATCGAGTTGAGGGCAGCATAAGGTATCAGAACTCCTTGCGACATCCTGTTAGATGATTTAATTTAACCTTTAACCGCAACATCACACGACACAAGCTTTAATTATGTCTTCTTTGACCGGTTTGCTGCGATGAGACCACCATTTTCTAGACGCGATTACACCATTTTATAGAATTTTTAGTGTAAGAGTGATAACTTTTACATTACATGTAGATATAAGCCCCGTAGTATTTAGAAGTGATGCCTTTGTAACGGTTATCTCTTTGATAAGAGAGTTATTTCGTTGTTTAAAATCGTCAGAATCGGCTATTTATGAATATTTAAAATTACTGTGACGTGAGGCTGTTCCCTTGCTAACGCAGTCCCGTTCTCAAGCCCGCCCTCTTATTGAAAAGTGTTTTTTGTTCGCATTCCGGCGGGCGACGGACTTCTGTCACTTAATGAAAAGCCGTGTAAAAAATGACGGTAGTGCGTCACTAAATAGAGCGCCCTCAATTGAAACGGGGCCCCGTTCTACAGCTGACTGTTGATGGGGCAGACCCAGAATGCAATGCACCTGGTGGGAAAACTAGAGAAGAAGAGACCTATGTACCCTGACACCAAATGAGAACAATAGTGTGATCTCCTCAAAATTGGCAAGCCTCCGAGTCCTAACAGTAGCAAATTAATACAATGGAACGTTTTTGTAATGGGAAAGCAAAGCACATACAAATCACCAATTAAATTTCAAGGTATATGTTTCGATCACATTTTTATAGCACTGAATTTTTTCAAACATACAGACATTTTCATATCATATGAAAGCTCATATTTTTCTGATTTTCATACTGAAATTTGACTGCCTCATTCGGTATAATGACGGAGAAATCGATGAAATAGCGTTGATCCGTTGAATTACCGCGAATGGTGGTTAACCACCGATATAGTACTACTCAATGGGTACAGTTCACAGCATTTTGTGCGTCTAAAATACGAACCATGAGAGCTATGCAACTCAAACTTTGGAACACGACTTTTTTAAGGATGACCTTTCATGTAGAATAGAAAACTTCAAGTTGAAAATCAGAACATCTACCTTTAAAACTTGACAATGACATACTGTAAAAGTGGACATTTTTGTGCAACATTTATTTTTTCGCTTTTCAAGCTCTAAAGTCTATACTCTGTTTGGCTTCCTCTGGACAGTGACGTAACTTAACAGGCGCAGCTTTTACGCATTCGTGTGTATCTTCCACCTTTCAACGCTTGTGTGTGTACGCCAGCGCCGCGAGTAGCGCGCACGTTATGTGCTGCAATTAGTAGAATACGCGGTTACTTCACTGTCTCGTGATGGCCAAATAGACTATATAGCTACCATGCCTTTTTGAGGTTTTGCCTACTCAGGGTGCAAATTCACATGTATCGCGGAGCAAATTGCGGAAATTTCTATACAAATTTCAGCTTGTATAGCATTTTTACAGTGTTAACTCATTAATACGAACATCAGCCTTACATGATGAATTGGAACAATATAATATTGATATGCAAATTTTTCAAATGAATTCGCACCCTGTGCCTGCTGCAGGTGCCCTAGATTAGACCTTTGTTAACTTTCAAGGTATTCTTGACGCTTAGTGCGGCTAGTGCCCCATCATTTTATTCAGTGGCCTTGATATTACATGTAGGTGCAAATTTGAGCCCTGGATGTATACACAAAAATCTTTATTTTTACCATTAAAAAAATGTCCCTTCAACAGAAAATCTCCAGGATTGATTTGGCTGATCTTTGTGAGCCAACACAAAACATTTTATCTATTTGGTCAGATACCAAGAGCAAATGGGTAATGATGAGTAGGGGTAGGGAAAAACGCAATCTTGTTTTAGCCTACATCATAGTCCGGACGGCACGCTTTATAAAGGGTGGGACTCCAGAAATTAAAAAATCAACAAAAGGGTGGGGTCAGAATATTTCTGATATAAAGGGTGTAGTTGTATAAAGCGTGGAGATAAAATAAAAAGGGTGGGGGTTAATTCCATGCGGAGTATAATTTCTCAGCGATCATCAAAATAATCAAAATACCAACCTTGTCGGCTCGCTAACGCTAGTAATATCATAAATATGTATCCGATATCGGGTCCGATATACTTCAAAATTAAAAAGTTGCCATCTTTAAATTGACAGATTGAGCAGGGATTGAGTTTGTTGTTATATAGCGCAATCTATTGTGGAAATCGTGACATTTTTTCAAAATGGAAACTCGCAACGAGTTACGACAGTGTCGTACGCGGCGTAATATCACATTTTAGCGAGCATAAGAGTACCAAAAATGCACTGATTTGATGAAATAAATCCATTTCAAATGAATCTCCTCTATAAATTTGCATTAAATAATCGTGATTTAGCCGACAAGGTGTTTTTTAAGTAAGCTTATTTTCTTTTCTTTTTTCTATTTTTTTTTTGATGAATAATTTCAGGAATCCCGGGACCCGCCCGAAAAACAAAACAGGTCCCGGGATGTTTCTGTCACTTTGTCCTTTCTTCCAATGTGTGCCTTTTCAAATTTGAATGCACAAAATGATCAAAATGTCCCCTTTTCGGTATAAAGGGTGGGGTTGAACATTCCCAAATAAAAAGGGTGGCTCTGTAAAAAGGGTGGGGCAAAAATAAAAAGGGTGGGGGTCTGACCCCTGTCCGGACAGTGTTACATATAATGTATAGGGTAGGGTAAAAATGCAATCTTGTTTTTTGCCTAAACACCCCTAAAGATAAGCCTCACTGGAAAAGGGACCCTTCACGTGAATTATTGTAATAAGTTTAAAACTTCTTTTAAAAATGACCCTTACAGGCCTAACAAAAAAATAATCGTAATTATTTTTGCACATGACCCCTAGATCCCCTTTGACTTCAGAATCCTAGTGGTCAATTCTATATTTTGAACAGCTCCAAATTGGCGACGAGCCCCCTTACAGCAGCAACTGCAAGTGCAAATTAATACAAACGGTTGTGGCGTACATGAACACAACAACATACAAGCATGTGCACACCAGCGGCCGCACATCCTTCAATTACTTTTGCACGCGCGCAAAGATAAACACTCCCTCAAAAAAGTTTGGTTTGGGAGGTTAAGAAAATTTGAACCTAAAAAGGGGGTGGGTGGGGGGTAATAAGAAAATTTGAACCTAAAGAGGGGGTGGGTGGGGGGCATTTATATTTTTGCTGTCCATGGTTCCTAATCCAATAACCCCCTACCCATTAAAGTATTAATGTACACTCGCTTACAAAACAATTTGTTATCAAAATGTAATCAAAATGAGTGAGGGGCACAGGCAACATCATAACTTAGGCCAACAAACGAAAATGTTGTATTGGCGTAACATGCCATTGAAAATTAGGGTAGGGTGGGCGGAATTGTTTTAAATCTTATTTTGAATTGTATACTATAAATTATTAAATTTGATCTTACAGAGTCAAATACGTCACAAAATATCATGATGCCGTTTACAATCGTCAGATTTGCTGTGCTCTGTATTCCTTTTTGATGAGCACCATTTTTTTTAAAAACATTTCTTCTGCAAAAAGGGAAAAAAGTCAGGATCAGGCTCGGGCGGTTTACCGGTTACGCCAAAACAACAATTTATTTATTTTGCCTTATGGCTAAAAAGTAGTTGATCACAGAAATTGTGATTTCATAGCTTTCCTTAGAACAACGAAGAGACAATGCATTACAATTGTAAACACTGCCCCTCCCCCCAAATTATAATGAATGATAGATGCTTGTTTCTAGTTCACCGGTCTCGTGTGGGTTTATTATCCTCTTGGTGGGCTTGTAATGTAACTGAACAGGTTCAATTTGTTATGTCAATTGAATGACCATTTCCCATCCCAGGACTTTTCAAAGGAGACACCATCATTTCTCCCCCATTTACAAAATACAGTGGAGAATAATTGGAATAATTATTCTTTGGAAGTGAAATAAGTAAGGATAACTTTTTTTATGAATTTGTGAGATGATCAGTTTTTATACGAAATCCCAAAACTTCGCAAAATTCATAACAAATAAGGGAGTTGTGACCCATATTGACCTCTACAGTGACTTTCCCTTTGCCATGTTTGCAGTGGGAGATAAGTTTATTGCAACAGCTAGCATGCTGGCACTAAACACGTTTTTATATATCAGGCTCACTGGGATCGTGAGAATGGTATACAAATATTGAATGCCCGGGAGTGCGATAGTACAAACTATATAATCTTGGACCGAATGATATAGTTTTACCAAGGAGTTATCATAGTTAACATAGTTAACACATAATAACTCCTTGGTTTTACTAATTGCACAAGCAAACGGCATTCAATATTTGTTTTATATATTAAAAATATATCATGATTTCACATTTAATATTCTTTTTCAGCCATTGATAGTAAAAACATGGTTGAAATCAAGCCTATTATGATATAATAACAAATATTGAATGCAGCAAAGAAAGAAAGGATTACAAAAGGCACTTTGAAAGATCAAACCAACAAAAAATGTGGACATGTCATTCATCAGATGTATTTCTAAAACGGTGTTGATCATGGACTCCAATCAGCAAGCACTACATGTATTGAAAAGACCAGCTGAGTAGCAAGCACCTCTAAGTTAGTGGAAATTATTGTTTATCACATGAATAATATTCATCAATTATATGCAGCTGCGCAAGTAGTGTTGCGAAGTTTTCCACTTTATAGCCCAAAGGGCGCTATTTCATTCATTTTTGTGTAATACAATTACACGCAAATACCGATCACTAGGAATAACAGAGCACTGTGAATTGGGCTAGTTTTGGCATAACTATCTGCGCAGATCAATTCCAAGTGCGATTCAAGCAACGACCGCGTTTATATGATCAGTTTTTCTACTCAAATTAAATTTACACTGCTGACTGCTGTGTGTATTGCCGCATACAGCATAGCGCTCACGAACAGCATTTTCCCTGCAACCCATCTTTGGTTCGGCGCAATGCAAGCGAGATATCACGATCATGCATAATAATATAGTTGCGTACGTCGTGTAAGCCTTGGCCAATGCATTATCTCGTTCATACATAAATGCGGATATATGATTTACCGCACGTCGGACCAAATAATTACCGAAAGTCGGGCGTTGATGATGAAAGCAAGCAAGCAAACCACTACCAGCCAAGGCGGCGGCGAACGTCTCGATTGATTGGTACGGCTGAATGTGCTGTCGGTACCATACTGAAACACGGCGCTTTAGAAAAACATAATGCGGAAGTAAAGAACAGACCAACTGACATTTACTTACATCAAGTTCAATTTTACAACTGCGAAGTGCAACAGACTAGTCTATAGAATAGAGCAGGTTTCTTTTGATGAAAGCAACGGGATCGGGAGTAAATGTAGGCCCTATTCCTGCGAGTGCGATACAAAGTCATGAAAGTAGTAAATGCCACACATTTGAAAACCTAAAAATCCACTGCCTATTCAGATCAGTCCTTCATTACTTAGGTATAACTACACCAACACAACTAGTCAAATGCAATGGCCGATGCTGACGCACACAGCACAGCTAGACGATATAATAGTCCTGTAGCTGTACACAGAAACATGTAGCATATAAAAAACATGGAGGGTTTCAGGGATGGATACGACCACTGCGCTCACACAAAAATTAATCGACCTCGTCTCGCGCACTACACACAGCTAGAGCTAGCTATCTTTCCCACACATTTCAATCAGACATAGCACACAGTGCATGTACCTTGTACAAGGTTCACGGTATCCTGTAGGGTTCATTTGTGATATATCAATGTTGGCGACGCGATTACACACGGATGCCAACTAGAAAAGGGAATTGCTTATTTTGTTTTCATAAAATGAAAATCTTATTTGCACGAATTTATTTTCGATGCGAATATATCAATTTTCAAACAAGAGATTATCTATAAATTCCAATATATATGTAAATATGTGTTCGAAGAACATTAAAATAAGGTTGCAATATAATCTAATGGTTCAATTTTGAATACAACAACATTCATATCGGGTCGTTTTCAAATGCCCGTGTGTCCAACTCCAAGACCATTGCGTCGGTTGGGAATGGCCGGTGCAATCAGGGTTGCTCATGAATATTCATACCCAGGGATGGCCAAACGTGACGATTAGTCTGCTAAAAAAACATCGTTTTTGGTTGATTTAACCTTTGATTTTGAACAGAACTCATGCACAAACATTGAAATACAGGTAATCTACCGTGACACCAAAGCTAAAGAAAAATTATTATTTTCTTACGTGAAAAATACACATGAATCTGAACAGACGATTGACCTATTCGTACGTACCGGCACGCAACACACATACAGCGAATCCAGACAGCAACGCTCTCCGCTGCGCGAACAAAGACGAATGAACAATGCTTCCTCTCGTTTACAGCGAAGAATTCTGGCTATCGCGGAGTAAAAATTCAATATTTGGTTTTTCAGGTATCACCTCGTTGATCCATGAAGTTTTGGGAATTACCAGAGCAAAGAAATACAAGAAAATTCAAATGGGTTCCGCAATGTGTTCCCGTTAACCGTGAGCGTTTCTCGGCCCTGGCTAATCAGACATCTTTTTTCTCGAAGCCAAAACGAACCGACCCCCCAGTATGGTGAAAATTGATTCCTCAAATAGCGCCCTCGGTATGTAGAACTTTCGAAATTTAAAACCAGAGGCTAGAGAGCAGTCAGATTTTTGATACATTGAAATTATTTGTGTAAAAAATACATTCAAAAGCTGGTGGTATCAAAAATCAAAAAACATCTGACCATATAGACTCTCATAAGTCCATGATCTGACAACCTTATAAATGTTGAAAGAAAAAAAACTTAGGTCATCTCCGGGGGGTGAGGGGGGGGGGGGGGGGGGGGGGGGGGCGGCGTGGGGGTCATGGGGTGTTTTTTTACACAAAAAATAGGGGATGTCATGAAATTAATACTATTGTAATAGGGGCCAAAACAAAATTGTTGCTAAAAAACTGCCATTTTTTTCTATATGTCAACATTGTGAAACACCACTGGGCACGTCCAACCTATTTTTTAACTTCTCAAGTTCCAATCCCTATAACTAGATAGGCCTTTATAATAAGTAGGGTACACTGGGGGAAGATGGGACACGGAGGAAGATGGGACAGTGATTTTCGGAAATACTTTTTTACCTTAAAATAGTCAAATGTTGCCCATATTTGTAACAAAAAAGCTTTGATATCATGTCTATTTATATTTGCAACCAATTTTAATTATCATCCTTCATGAAACGGGATACTTCAGAGGGTCGTAAGCCTTAGGCGTCGAAATTGATGCGGCATTTCACCAATGCTACTAAGCATAGGGCACGACTTGACACTAAATACCTATGATTTTAGTTTCTCAAAGTGGAAAGTAACTTCTAAACAACTTTCTATCAAATAAGTCAAAAATTTGCTACTGTTTCCTTCCAAGATTATTAAAAAGTGTTTTTTCTCTTCAGAAATGTACATTGGGGTAAGATGGGACAAGGTTACATTCATGTTAAAAGTCTTTATGTGTCCCATCTTCCCCCGCGTCCCATCTTGCCCCACCACTGTCAGCACATAGTAAATCAATGGCGTCCCATCTTGCCCCTGAGATGGGACAACAAATTAAGAAGGCATTTTATCGAGGGACACCTTGATAACATAATGAAGCCGGGGGCCGACGGGCACCATTTTTGGTGAAACTAAAGTCTTGTTAATTGGTAAGACTCTTGGTGATACCTTTTGCTTTGGTGGGGTCACTTGTCGGATATTCGTATTACAGCCGAGTAAAATTAGGTGTCATCTTACCCCTTAGGTGTCCCATCTTCCCCCCCCCCCCCGTCTCCCCTACAGATTGGGGTGGGGGGGGGGGGTCATAACAATAAACAATATTTGAGTAGGGGTCATACAAATAACTCGCTTTCGTTTAGGGGTAGGGGAAGGGGCGTTCATACAAAATGTCGACGATAAGTGACATTTTGCAATTTTGATGACAATGACTTACGAAAGAAAATGACTTGATACCTGCATGCTGTTCATGTTAATTTCAACCGAAGGCATATAAACGCCTTGTCAAATTTATAAGTCTTAAATGTCCATATGTTATGATAGAGAGTGCCTTCACCATCTCAGTTTTTTTAGGGGGGGCATGATGGGGTGGGGGACATGATGGGGTGGGTGACAGGCCTGTGATCAGGATGGGGGGGGGGGGGGGCAGCATAACCGGACTATTTCAAGTTTTTGTATTATACCGTATACATAGAGTTTTTCATTTCATTGGGGGGGGGGGGGGGGAGCATCCGCAAGGGCATCAGGGGGAAAGCCTCTGGCAGCCTGTGGGACAAATGCTCCCTGCAACAATCTATAGTTACGCCCCTTTGCTTAGGTCAAATACTTCAAAATGTAGATCATACAATATATAAAAATGAATTTAAAGTCAAAAGTAGAATTCAATTTTAAATGTCGTCGGTGCCAAATAACTGACTAACGGATCGGGATATCATCAGATCATATAACATGCTTCTTACTATGGATTGCTGTCGGGATCAGGCAGTGTATAGTAAAGCTTAATTTAGACCTAAGCCGGCCGAAGCCAAATAAAACTAACAAGGCCAATGTATTTTGCATGTCGAAAAGATCTCTCTGACGAACGTTCAAGCCCTTGTCGCGGCCTTTTTGAGTGCCACCTGCTATCCCTGAAAACCGCCCGGATTATTCATATTACTAGTACCATAAATAAGCATGCACAGTCCGAAGTGAAAATGTTGGTTATTGCCAGCCGTGCCATGATTTTATTCTTTTTGCCTAATTTATCAAAGGGGCACAAAGTGGTCACGTTGACATTTTAAAAATTTGAAAAGAATTACTTCAGAATTAAAGATGACCATTAAAGATTACCACTATTGTTGTTTCTACTCACAAACACAGCAAAACTTCATCAAAAACAATACCATCGCTATTTATCAGGGCTATTTATTGAAACTTTTCTTTAAACGCCCTCTATGAAAATATGGTTCGCGTTATGCATCAAGCGTTACATACTGCAGGGGGACACATCGTAAAATGCTGATCTTGTAATATCAGCATTTTTTTGAATCGACGTTTTGTTGTACAAAAAGAGGGCCGATTTTTCTTAATCCATATGTGTAAGCTCATACATGTCACATAATTGTAAAAATATACCAATCCCAGTTTTTATCATAATTGAGGGCGCAGCCTCCAACACATCTCTTGTCAGATGAAAGCCAGAAGCTAAGGGAAGGGCCTAGAATTTGTAACTTATGAAAGTTATCACCGCACCGGGGACATCGCAGTGACGCAGCTAGTGCTATCTTCTGAAGATAGCAATGTTAACAGATGAGTGCTCAATTTTTCGATTGATTGCCGGCCGTGATTTTTCCTATAACGCAACACATACACATATACCCCTCCCACACATGCATTTTAATTGCGTATATCCTCGTATACAAGTTAGTTCAACCGTTTTAAGTTCAAATATCAATTCGCGATGAAGAATTATTTCATAGGCAAAGATTGGTTGTCTATTGACTATATTATTATAGTCCTTGAGTGAGGAGGTAAAAATGTCAAGATTCGCGATGCGTGCATATATGAAGGGTGATACCCGTCTTAGAGCCATTTACGGTAGTGAAATTCCAAAATCATTACGGCTTAGTGACACCCTCTCGCTATGTCTACAAATTTTATCCTGGCCTACTTGATTCAATATCAAATCATGTAAATCATCAGGCACGCGAATATACAGATAAACTAAGCAGCATTCTTGATTCACATGCCCCATCAAAAACGCGTATCATAAAGCTTCGGGCTGACACGTCATGGTATAATGTGGACATTCGTGATAGTAAGCGAAAACGTCGTCAGTTGGAGAAGAAATGGCGGAAGTCCCAGCTAGAAATCGACAGACAACTTTACTGTCAACAGACATGACAGAAGCAGAAAGTAATCGCACTCATAAAACAAGCAAAGCGTAATCATTATAGCGATCTTTTCACTGCACACGCTAAGAACCAGAAACAACTTTTTCGACTTGCTGATAAGCTATTGCATCGCAACCAAGTATCTCCTCTACCAGAATCTACATCCGATAAAAGTCTGGCAAATCGTTTCTCAACTTTCTTTACTGAGAAAATTAGAAAGATACGCGATGGTTTCATTCTTGTTGATGATTGGTCTTGTAAAGAGGAGGAGACGTGGACACCGCTACAGCAGCTAACTACATTAGCCGTGGCAACTGAAGATGAGATCAGCAAGATCCTGTCTGATTCACCTACAAAATCATGTGAACTGGATCCCATCCCCACATCTTTGCTTAAGAAATGTGCAGATGTAATAGTGCCTGTGATAACAAAAATTGTTAACAAATCGCTTCACTCGGGTGTTTTCCCAGATATTCTGAAGAATGCACATATTCGCCCACTCCTGAAAAAACAGAACCTGGATCCAAATATTTTAAAGAATTATCGTCCAGTATCCAACCTGTCTTTCTTGGGGAAAACTCTTGAACGAGTTGTTTTAGCGCGATTACTGCCTTTTATTCAACGATACAACCTATATACATGAAATCAACCAGTCTGCATACCGTGCATTCCACAGCACAGAGACAGCACTACTCAAAGTACAGAGTGATATATTACCAGAAATGGACAATGGTAAGATAACCCTACTTGTGCTGCTTGATCTATCTGCTGCATTTGACACTATTGACCATGAAAAGCTGCTGACCTGTTTGCAAAACACTATTGGTGTTGATGGTGTGGCACTTGACTGGTTTAAGTCCTATTTTACTGGTAGGTCTCAAGCCGTGTGCATTAATAATGCCATCTCTGATGCTGCTCCCCTTGAATATGGTTTACCACAAGGATCATGCATTGGACCAGCTCTGTTTCCCATATATACTAAGCCTCTTGGAAACATTATACGCAATCATAAGCTACCATATCACCTTTATGCAGATGATACACAAATATACAAGTCTGTCAAACCCATACAAGCCGATGTCGATGAAGCAATTCAGAAAATGGAGAGCTGTATTGATGAAATACGCGCTTGGATGAATGCCAACTTTCTTAAATTAAATGATTCCAAAACTGAATTCATTATCATCGCTTCGAATTACCAAAAGGCAAAAGTCAACATTCCTTCCATAAGAGTTGGCTCGGAAAACATTGTACCTTCTCTAGATGTCCGCAACCTTGGAGTGATGTTTGACAGCGGTTTAACAATGAAGAAACAAGTGTCTACTGTGTCACGGGGTGTATGTGCGTCAATAAGAAACATTGGACGTGTCCGGAAACATCTTACATGTGATGCAGCGAAAACCATTGTAAATGCTCTCATAATGTCTAGGATTGACTCCTGCAACTCTCTCTTATTTGGTATTTCTGATTTCTTATTATCTCGTCTTCAACGGTTACAAAATATGGCAGCTAGACTGATCACACTTACTCGGAAATTTGACCACATCTCCCCTGTCTTAGCTAATTTACATTGGCTACCTGTGGAGCAACGCATTGTCTTCAAATACTCTTTACTCATCTACAAAATACAACTTGGTAAAGCACCCGTATATCTTGCTGACTCTGTTCAAACATAATACTCCTGGGCGTGCTCTTCGTTCGTCAGAGCAAGGTCTTTTAACATTAAATCGTACAAAAACGCAGTGGGGGCAACAGAGCCTTTGGGATTGCAGCGGCAAGAATATGGAACAATTTACCTGCTGTCATCAGATTAAACAGCAATATAAACAGTTTCAAAAAGAACTTAAAAACCCACTTATTTAAAGTGGCTTTTACTAAATAATCTTTTTGTAGTCATCTGATATGTTTTGTGCTCTATTGACTGTATAACTTGTTTGTAAATGCATAAGCGCCATGAGCGCCATTTATGGCGGATACCGGCGCTTTATACGTTTTCATTATTATTATTATTTTAAGCCGGAGGGGGATATTGTGATCATGTGTGTCTGTTCCCTTAGTGGTTATTCTTTTTGGTTAGGCTTGTTCAGTGCTCTCATCTCAACAGTACTAATTCTTGGTAACAATAATCTTTGGGTAAAGGGGAATTCAGCCAAATGCTCATGGGGTGTATACAGATTTACCTCTATGACCCCTACACGACATTTGACCCCTTTTGTCAATCTAGCCTTTTTGGTTCGGTTCTGCCTGTTCAGTGCTCTCATATGAAAAATCGGGTTTAATCTCAATACTTGGTAACAATAATCTTTGGGTAAAGGAGATTTCAGATGCTCATGGGGTGTAGACAGATTGACCGATAATGACCCCTGCATGACTTTTGACTCCTTTTGTCAATACTTCCTTTTTGGGCCTGATGTTCTATGCTCTCAAATGAAAATTCGGTTTTCACTCTCAACCATACTTGGTAACAATAATCTTGGGTAAAGGGGACTTCAGCATGCTCATGAGGCGTAGAAAGATTGACCTCTAATGGCCCCTACATGACCTTTGACCCATTTTGCCAACACTTTACTGCACTTATTGCTGATGTGTTGGGCTCTCATTAAAGTCAGACTTCAATCTCAGCCAAACTTGGTGACAATATTCTTTGGGTAAGGGCTTTTAGTAAGGTGCTCATGGAGGTGTACACAGATCGACCTCTAATGACCCCATCATGACCTTTGACACAAATGTTGTCAAAACCCTTAGGTTAGGGGGGGGGGGGGTGTGAGGGGGGTGGGGGGGGGGGGTACATAAATTGACATCTTATGACCCCTACATGACCGTTAACCACTATTTGTCAACAGTTTAATCTGCACTTATTGCTCTTTATGAGGACACTCATATGAAAAGAACTTCAAACTTAACCTAACTTGGTGACAACAATCTTTGGGTAAGGGGACTTGAGATGATACATGGGGGTGTACCCGAGTTGACCTGTAATACCCCTCTGACCTTCAACCCATTTTGTCAAAACCTTTTTTTCTTTTTCAATGACTATAATTTTATACACCCTTTTCAATGACACTTTTGAATATACGAGGGTCATTCAATAAGTTCTACCTCCTACCTCATAACTTTGCTATTATACAAGCCAGTCGTATGAAATATTCCACAATTGAAGCTTTGAATCTCAGCTACAAAATCATAGTAAATTGGTCTGAATACTCATTGTACTTTTCTGGATGTGCAGTAATAACAAAACTTCCATTTAGTGCGACGGAAACGGGTAAAAAACAGCCAAATGTCTCCTTATAGTGCTATTCATTTGGCCCATTCTAAGAGACAAAATGTACCTATCGGTCAATTACAATGGCGTTCTAAGTTACAAATATCTTTTGAACAGACTGTAAACAATACAAGTGACTGATTTCTTGGTGGAAAATGCCCTTTAATTAGCCAGAAACAGACCAGGACAGCCATCAATTTTAACCCAACCCTAGAGAACCGCTGTAAAAGTCATATTTGCTTTTTATAGGAACTAAGAGATCTTCATTATACAGGACTAAATGGATATATTTCAAGTCTCTCGAAGATATATTTTTCTATCACTGACTACCCAAATTAACTATTCTAAATGTTGCATAGGCCTATAAGGAAAACTGATAAAGTTACTATCATGTTAAGATTTAACATTCGAGGCATCATTGTAGCTTGACTTGTAACAACGAACACAGAGTTTTCCGGTCTGCTAAAGGCATAGCAATACATTTGAGTCGGTCGATATTACACTATTTGCAAGCTGCAAAGATTAATATTGCCAACAATCTGATTTATATATGATAGTATAGCATTATATTCAGAAATCATCCATTGTTTTCTATTTTCAGTATTTAAATCGGGCGGTTATACCTAATCATACAATACGGAGAGAAAACGAAAAAACATGTATTTATCTTTGAGGTTTTTCCGTGTTCGTTGTCCAAAATCTCTATCTGGCTTTGATTGCATCATGACAAAAGTGAAATAGGTATCAATTAGCATTTACTACAAATGTGTAGCCATGATTCAGAGCTATTATCATGACAAATGTCATATTAGCGATGTTATGAGTGAGGACGGGTAGTACTTATTGAATGACCCTCGTACATGCCTATTATTTAATACATAAAATAGATAAAAACAGGTTGCGCCCAACATTACCATGAACGCGCCCTTATTATGTGCATTGCATCTATACTCGTGACTAAACTAAGCAAAGGTCGGGATGAAAACCATTGTCATTGTCCTTGACTGAGTGTGACATGTAGTATATAGGGTGTATCAAAAAAATTAGGACTCTGTTTCATGACGGTGTAATTCTTATTATAATCATTGGACCATGACCAATTTAGTCTCAAAGTAAAGCCCAATTAATTATTATGATATCCTGAAAATATAAGATCAATCCGATGCAAAATAAGAAAACTAGCGTACTTTGCGCAAACCATGTCATTTATTGGTTTGTACAATGGGATCTACATGTACAGACCAGTAAAAAACATGGTTTACGTTTCAATACGTTACAATATTATTGTCAACATAGTAAAATAATAACTAATTGGGCTTTACATTGAGACTAAATTGGTCATGGTCCAATGATTATAATAATAATTACACCGTCATGAAACAGAGTCCTATTTTTTTTGATACACCCTGTATAAATATTAAAAAAAGTCCATTAAAATGAAATGGGAGGCGGTCTAAGAGAAAGAGGCATGTAGCCTAACCATTTTCTGAAATGGGAAGTAATTTAAATCATCTGTTTCATACCTAATAAATGCCAGGGAAATTGTATATTTACCATAATATAAACAAAAACAAAACACAAAAAACCACCGTCTCAAAATAAGTACGGGAAACCCACAACGTTGAATTGTGTGATTTACCGACTGAAGAACAATCTATACAATCTTGTTCAAAACCTGTTGGGACACTATCCACGTGCGGATGAAATATCTTCCAAAATGAGTAAAAAGCTGTCTGTTGAAAGTATGATAGTCAAAACTAGTTTATGTAAAGCTGCCCCCCCCCCCCCCCCCCCCCCCCCCACTCCCCAAACCAATGTTGGAGCTTATATATCTATTATCTATTATCGAAAAATATCATTAAATCAACCCTGGATTTATATGTGACCTGAAACCAATTTTATTTATTTTTTATTTTTAACCAAAAAGTTACCAAAAAATAAATTGTCTTCAAAAGAGATATTGGTGCAATTTCGTCATTTTTTCACCAAAACAAATTTGTTACGAAAATTTATGAGCCAAAAAAAAGCATTTTTAGTGAAATTTGATACCAAAAATGTATTATCTGACTCATTTCCTTTCAATACATCGCATTAATATTTCAAAAGTTATAGCGCTTGGCTGGAGCTCTACAATAGGGAGACAGACTCTCCCCATATAATGTTTGTGATTATTCTGGACTTTGCCCTGAAGATGGCTGAAGATGGCCAGCAGAAGGGACAAGGCGTAGAAGTAGGCGAATTTTATTTATTTTTTATTTTATATTTTAAAACAATTGGCAAAACAGCCAGGACAAACCCAATAGTAACATAAGCACTAAATTAAAGGGATGCCCAAACATCAAACAAACATAGACACACACACAAAATACGCGAGATGTGCAGAGGTGGTTCATAATCTTGAAAAGATGACACAGGTCGGCAATATCACGGCGCTTGGATAATCTAGGGAGATCGGCTTTGAGGAGGAGGTTTTCATGGTAGAGCTTCCATGATTGAAGAATGACTCTACAAGCAAACCTGAGAGTGGTTTCAAGCCTATTGGTAGGGTGATATTTAGTGGGTGCCAGGAGATACTGCCGTACTCAAGAATGGGTTCAAACAAGGCTATAAAGTAAAGAAGCCGGCGGGTTTTAGGGGAGGCACTGTTGAAAGCCCTGTGGATGTAACATGGTTTTTCTGGCTTTCTTACAGACGGTAGTCCACAATCCACATGCTCTTTCCAGGTCAATTTGTCTGAAATGTGAATACCAAGAAATTTGACGGAAGAAACTCTTTCAATCACCTGGTTGTTCATGCTGAGACATATGCTAGGGAAAGGGTCCTTTTTGGTGGAAATAATCATGAGCTTTGTCTTGCTGGCATTGGCGGTGAGAAGGTTGTTGACAAACCAAATAGGGCCAGAGGTGGTGACTGACTTTGACTTCGCCGCTGACATTGCATTTGTTGTGAGAGAAATATCACCAAGCACAAGATCTGCTGGAAAGAGTTGAGACATCAGTAGCAAAGGTCGGTCTGAAAATGAATGCTGGTGGCAAGACAAAGTTTATGTCATATAACCAAAGTCAGAAGGGATCCATACAGACAAATGATGGTATCATTGACTGGGTATCAAGTTGGAGGAGGTTCAAGATTTAAATATCCTGGTGCCTGGATGGAGAGTAGCAAAGTACATTAAGCAACGCAAAGCAGCAGCATGGAGAGAGTGATTTAGTTATAATCCTCTCAGATGGAGAGCATGTATCAAAATGACCAATATATTTGGACGTCAACTCTTTCGCGAAATTCAAACTTCGCCTGTTTGCCTCAACATAGAGTCAGTACTGTTTCTGTTTGGGTGCAAAGCTTGGACCAATTTTTACTTATACTCCCAGGTTACAGAATGCGGATGAGAGCAGTTGTCAAATGGTATAACAACACATATCAAATACCCAATTGTATGGGGACCTCCCCCAGAATAAGCCATAAGATTCAGAAGAGACGAACAAATTGGTTTGCTGGCCACTGTTTCAGAAGTGAGGAGCTAGTATCCAAACTGGTTGCACTGGATCCCCATGGCAAAAGAAGACCGGGAAGACCTGCTCTGACAGCTTAGGAATAAGGCCAAATAAAATGAAAACTAATTTTTCGTTAAAGGAGGAGGAGGAGGAGGGTACATACAAAAATCGATGCGAAATCACCACTATACCAGCAGCCGCCAGCAGCATGGTATTGCTATAATTGTTCGTGTAACTTGAAGAGGACGAGGCCCAGGCCAGAGAAGAACAAAAATCCTTTGTGGGAACTAAGTCATCATCATAAAAACTTTCTGTGAGAATTTGGTGATATGTGCGTGTTATAGCGCCCATCACGAGCGCGTAGCGCGAAGTCCATAAGGCTGTGGTGGGTCCTTAATTTTGAGTTTTTAAATGCTCTCTGCTGTAATCTGGCCTTTATTTCATACCTTTTAAAGTAAAATCTAAAACAATTTCATCCCATAAATATTACCAACAAACTGAAATAT